>OY855909.1:24400977-24423477 GCA_963693305.1 Meandrina meandrites
AGTTTAAACTACTTCACAGACGTTTAGCAACAAACGATTTTCTAAACAAAATAGGAATTAAAGATAATGATATTTGTACCTTTTGTAGAACCGAGAAGGAGACCCGTTTTCACTTATTTTGGTCTTGTAGCGAAACCTCTTGTTTTTGGCAGGGCTTTATGAAATGGTTGGCCGAGAGCCAAATAAAACTAAAATCCGACATTTTCACTCCCGATATAATAATTGGTCTGAGGTCGGACACCCTATCCAACACAAAGCAGTACTTTTACTTCCTTGCGGCCAGATATTACATATGGTCCTGCAAAACAAAGGAAATACTCCCAAGAATAGAAAGGTTTCCTGGTTTCTTATCTTATTTAGTACCTTCTGTTCCTAAACCTCAAAACAAATAAATAAATAAATTAATTAATTAAATTAAATTAAACAAGTTCAATATAAATGTTTTAAAAGGAAGCCATGCATGCACGAGAATAGATTTATAATCTAGCTGAGAAATCTTCATAGCTTATTGAATACATGTATGCTAAGTAGTTATGTAGAAGTCTGTTAGTAATGTAATGTATCGTACGTCGTAAGTGTTACCTTTTTTAACCGTAAGTGAGAGTAAAAAGTAATGCGTGACACTGTTGTGATTAGTGTAAGTAGCGTCCTCATTATATTGTAAGTGACTGTAGCATTGTAAGTAGTGTAAGTAAGAAGTGTAATGTAAGTATTGTAAGTAATGTCTTCATTATATTGTAAGTAGTTGTGGTATTGTAAGTAGTGTAATGTAAGTGTTGTAAGTAATGTAGTATTGCAAAAAAAAAAAAATTTTAATCGCTTATGGTTAAAAACCTCTCATGGTTTTGTTGACGAAAGCAACGTCAATATATTTCGTGGTCCCATCTGAATTTTCTTTCCTGTGACAGCCTGTCACTGGCAGGTTCTAAAATTGAATTTGACGAGTCATTTTATTGGGTTCCTCACACGTACGCACGTCGGCGCAAAACAAATCTTTATAACGTTTTCTGTACACTAATTAATACACCTCAAGGATCTCTACGAGTTTTTCAATGTAAAAAGAATCTTGACCTTGTTTTCATTTACTACAAAACTGTCAGGGCAAGAATATCAACTCAAGGCAAAAACAAAATACAGAAAAACAAAGCGAATTCGCTGCTAAACACAGTAAACAAAATGAACTCACGCCACGGCAAACTGAGAAAATCGAGGCGGCAAAGCAAACTCTGAAAATTTATGGTGCCGGTTATGTAAGTCATTTTAAACCAGCTTTTGTGTAAGACTTGTGCCAGTTTGTGATATGGGAAGTAGTGCACGCTAACTGAGAATGAGCTTACAATGTTGTTTTGACTGTTTGAACCATCTTCTTTTCGTTGCGGTTTAGTGGAATGATTAACTAATCCTGTTTTATCGTACGCGTTGCTAAGTACCTTATATTTTATGTAGAAAACTGAATGAATTTTCTTCATTTCTGGTAAGTATAAATATGCGGAAGATAAAGTCTGAACTCACTCAACCAAGTACAGGTAACTCGCAACGAAACCGGCGAAATATTCGTTTACGCATCGAAGATATTTCAACACACTCACTGATAAGCAGGGACAAGAGAAACAAAACAAATGCAAGCGAGCCGAAATTCTGCGAAATTGTGATTTTGATCAGCTAAATAATTTGTTTTCAAAATCCAGTAGCGAACTTCACTAGTCTAAACGAAATCTGATTTGATAAACAATGTCTATAAAATGCACAAACACGAACAGGTTTGATAAATATTTACCGGAAGATCTGAAAAGCGACACAACTTCAAAGGCTTATGCTTAGTGCATACATTTACGTTTGTTACCTCATTATTGAAGAAGGCTTGTATATTCTGCAGGGCAAAGCTTTCAAACCAGCCCAATAATATCGGAGACGAACACGGCAATTTCGTTGTATAAAGCTTTCTCCAACACCACCGACATAAGTCTTAGGCCTTGTTCACACTTGGTGCCCGAGCACTGGTGCCCGAGCACGAGCACAAAATGCGGCTATGTTCAGACTCTTGGTGCCCAAAATGTACGTATGTTCACATTCAATAAAACGAGCACGTGCTCACTGTATTCAAACCGCGGGGATCGCAACATGGATGCATTTCGTGTTCGATATTGTTGTTTGATCATTGCTTTTTACGGCTTTTTTACCTTTTTAATGCTTTGTTTGTACATGAAACACGCAAGTGATGACATGGACTACGACGACAGGCGACGATTAACGTGGATTGTCACAGAAACCTGCACTGCAATTACAAGAAGATTGTATGTTTTACTTGATGACAGGAATCAGTTCCCTTTTTGTTGACATTGTCGTTGCTGACGTTTTAGCATCGCTATAAGCATCTATAAGCGCATTTTCTTCGTCCTTGCTCCATTTTGCTCCGTCCGACGCCATTTTTGAAATTGAGCATAGCAAGGAATTGTGGGATATCAAAGCAGTGGTTTGTGGCTAAAGTGCCCGGGAACTAACGAAAAACGTGTGCACACAAGGACCCAGTGCCCAGTTTAGTGCCCGAGCACAAGGTCTAGACCTTGTACTTGGGCACGATGCTCGTGCCCGATTTTTGGCACGGGCAGCTTTAAACGTGAACAGCGTGCCAAAGATTTTGGCGCCTTTTCATGCAATGGCGTCGTTTAAGTTGATGTGAAATGTCCAGATCATTTTTTTGATGTGAGAAAAAATCTCTGAAGTGATGGGGTGAAAAATAATAACGAAGAAATATTTCACGCTGCTCACTTTCTTCACAAGTTCCCGCGGTTGAGCAAAGATTTTGTCGCCTTTTCACGCAATCGATTCGTGTAGGCGAAATGAAATATCCCTAGTCGATTTTCAACATGATTTAAAAAAATGTGCAGTGTCCTACAAACTTCTACGATAGGTAACTTTTAACGAAAAGCAGATGGTCAATATCAAACACGTAAGATGCCCACGTCAAGCTTTTTCTGGAGTATGGCCGCCATTTTGTGCGACGTCGTCGCTAGGCGCACGCGCCCGCGAGCCATGCCGCTAGCCACGATGACCATGAAAACTCAAACGCATGGTTTTCTCAATTTCTAGCGGAGCTCCCGCGCGCGCCTAAGGCGCGTGCGTGCGGAGCATCCATAGCCATATAATTGGTAACCCATGAAGCTGAGAAAATTTGGATATCACGTACGTACGTACGCACGGATTAGGCCTGGGAACGAGTTGGCCTTTGTCCTTGATTTACTCCTTGATTTGGAGTCCTTCTTACTCAAAAAGTGACACAAAAACATATTCGGTTCGTTTTAAGTTGATTTACCAGTCGTAAAAATCTGTAAGAATACTGAATTACTTCAGTTTTTTTTTTTCTCATGTTCTAAAAATGATCTGGACATTTCATTTCAACTTAAACGAAGCGATTGTATGAAAAGGCGGCAAATCTGTGGCAAGAGTGGCACCTTGTTCACTTTTTAAGCTGAATGAAAGAGGCGAACAAAGCTGCTGGAAAACATATATTTTTCGCTTTATTTACTCATCTACAGCGTGGAAACTTATGCCAAATGATTTAGGGATATAATAGCCTCTTAGCGTGAGCATCCGAAATGTTTGCCGACCTGAATATGATATATCGGACTACAAGTCAAAAACAGCGAGAGTTGAAGAACTGTACGTCTGCGGTTCCTGCGGCTGATTAATTCAGCTGACATTAAGCCGAACTAAAAGTGAGCTCAGAGCCGGTCAATTTCACGAAGTGATGGATAAAGACTCTTAACAGCTACACCGAAAGAAAGGAAGAGATTGATCTTCGCTGATAATTCATATAATGTGTACATGTCGGTCGAGTTGGAGTTGGAGTAAGCTCACATGGAAACTGGCGTGTTCGTTTCCGATATTATGGCGATGGTTTGAAAGCTTTGCCCTGCAGAATTTACAAGCCTTTTCCAAATATAAGGTAACAAATGTAATGTTTACCCTAAGCTGAAGACTGTTATTATTGTGAGAACTCTGTTTGAACTTCATTTATAACCGAATTCGAAGTTGTATCGTTTTTCAGCTTAAGCTTACATTATTTAAAAATTCCATTATTTCTTAATGCTGCTTTCAAACCTCTTAGCTTACTTTTGTACATTTTATACAGACATTGTCTATTAAATGTTTGGTTTCAAATGTTGTGTTTTGGTTAGTGGAGTAAACTGTAAAGTTCATTTTTGAATTTTCATTTGAAAGAATATTAAATTATTGAGCTACATGTAGTCGGATCAAAAACACGTTTCGCGGAAAATCCCGCAAACAAGTCCAAACCAAAACTAATAGAACTACTCAACGATACTGCACACCAAAATGAATTTAAGCGATTTATTATCCAACTGCTATATTTTATTCGCTCGCATTGTTTATTTCAGTGAGTGTAGTATGTTAAATATCGTACGCGTGATTTAAGATTCGTAAACTTTACGCCGGTTTCGTTGCGTGTTACCTGCACCTGGGTGAGTGAGTTCAGACTTTTTCTACCGTACATTTGCTTACCTGAAACGAAGAAATTTCATTTAGTTCTCTACATAAAATTCTGTGATGTATTAAGCAACGTGTGCGATAAAACAGAATTGTTAATCATGCAACCAATTAAAGACGGCTCAAACTACATTGTTCGCTTGTAAGATAGCGAGCACCACTTCTAAATCACAAACTGCCACAACTCTCTCACACAAAAAACTGCTTTAAAATAACTTGCATAACCAGCTCCCAATGAATTTGCCAGGTTTGTTTTGCAGCCGTGATTTTCTTCGTTCTTTGTTGACTTTGTATCGCGCTGTATTTTTTTTGCCTTGAGTTGCTTTGACTGTTTTGAAGTAAATCAAAACAAATTTCCTTGCCTTCATCGAGGTCTTTTTTTCACTGATTTACTCTAGGAAGTTTATTAGTGTACAGTAAAAGTTGTAAAAAGTTTTTATACTAAAATTTGATATGTGCGCCTCCGTGCATCGTGGGGAACCCAATAAAGTGCAGGGACATCAAAACACTGTAAATTCAAGCAAAAAAATAATAAATGGGAGCTCCGCTTTTAGGCCTGCCTATATCTATATAGTATCTTCGCACGGTAGTTACGGGGCTCCGCTCAGCGGCCCTTCGAGCCGCTGGAGAGCTCCGCTAATATAGATGTAGGCAGGCCTAACAGCGGAGCTCCCATTTATTAATTTTATTACTAAATAGGTGGCCACGCTATATTTCTAAGCTTATACAGTGGCCCATATAGGTACAAAATAAATTTTAATCGCTTATGGTTAAAAACCTCTCATGGTTTTATTGACCAAAGCGACGTTAATATATTTCTTATATAACTTGACTCGGGCTCGAACTTGACTCGTGATACGATCAAGCTCGAGTGATTTAACTAATCCTGTTTTATCGTACGCTTTGCTAAGTACCTGAGAGAATTTTATGTAGAGAACTGAATGAATTTTAAGTATAAATATGCGGTAGGTAAAGTCTGAACTCACTCAGCCAAGCACAGGTAACTCGCAACGAAACCGGCGAAATATTCGTTTACGCATCGAAGATATTTCAACACACTCACTGAATGAAGATAAGCAGGGACAAGAGAAACAAAACAAATGCAAGCGAGCCGAAATTCTGCGAAATTGTGATTTTGATCAGCTATATAATTTGTTTTCAAAATCCAGTAGTGAACATCACTAGTCTAAACGAAATATTTGATAAACAATGTCTGTATAAAATGTACAAACACGAACAGGTTTGATAAATATTTACCGGAAGATCTGAAAAGCGACACAACTTCAAATTTGTTCATAAATGAAGTAAATTTTCTGAATATAAAATTAGACTTATGCTTAGTGCATATATTTACGTTTGTTACCTCATTATTGAAGAAGGCTTGTATATTCTGCAGGACAAAGCTTTCAAACCAGCCCAATAATATCGGAGACGAACACGGCAATTTCGCTGTAACTTGTAAGCTTTCTCCAACACCACCGACATATACATTATATGAATTATCAACGAAGATCAATTTCTCTCTTTCCATCGGTGTAGCCTTTAACAGTCTTTTATCCTTCACTTCAGTGAACTTGATCGGCTTTGAGTTCCCTTTTATTTGAGCTCAATTCAGTGATTTTCAGGCTTGCTCAGCCGCAGGTCCAACCGTGGACATCGCTCTTTTGACTTGTAGTCCGATATATCATGTTCGAGTCCGCAATTACTTCGGTTCTTCCCGTTACAAGGTAGTCCAAAATGATTTGAAATAAGTTTCCATGATGTAGATGGGTAAATAGAGCGAGAAATATCCACGAAGATGGAAGATCTATGTTCTTCAGCAGCTCTCTTCGCGTGTTTCATTCACCTTTAAACGTGAAAAGCGTGCCAAAGATTTTGGCGCCTTTTCATGCAATGGCGTCGTTTAAGTTGATGTGAAATGTCCAGATCATTTTTTTGATGCGAGAAAAAATCTCTGAAGCGATCGGGTGAAAAATAATAACGAAAAATATTTCATGCTGCTCACTTTCTTCACAAGTTTTCATTCCCGCGGTTGAGCAAAGATTTTGTCGCCTTTTCACGCAATCGATTCGTGTAGCCGAAATGAAATATCCGTAGTCGATTTTCAACATGATTTAAAAAAATATGCAGTGTCCTACAAACTTCTACGATAGGTAACTTTTAACGAAAAGCGGATGGTCAATAACAAACACGTAAGATGCCCAGGTCAAGCTTTTTCTGGAGTATGGCCGCCATTTTGGGCGACGTCGTCGCTAGGCGCACGCGCCCGCGAGCCATGCCGCTAGCCACGATGACCATGAAAACTCAAACGCATGGTTTTCTCAATTTCTATCTTCGCACGGTAGTTATGGGGCTCCGCTCTGCGGCCCTTCGGGCCGCTGGAGAGTTCCGCTATAAATGAATTATGAATCAATGAGGTAAAACAAGATAGGAATCATGAATATCAACAGTCAAATGATAACTCTTCCACCCCCCGAGGGAGATAATAAATTTCAAGAGTCAAAACGCTTGGTCTAACTCATTTCTACAATATTTCACTTAAGGCCATTTTCACACCGTTTAACCACACAGTCGGGCTGTGTTTTCAACAACTGTACCTCAAAGAACGTAAAATTTATGCTGAGCCGCACTTGATGCTAAGGACTGTTTTAATAAAAAGATTAGTGAAACATTAGCGTTAAGCATCTATCAAAACAACTGTCTGATTAAACAATTAAACATGGACATATTATCCAATGACAACAATGCCAGGGTTCTAGACATCATCAGCTTCACAACAGCTATCGATATTTTCAATCTCACAGGAGGAAAACGTTTTTACCAGGCATCGTGTTTGTGAAAGGTTCCGAACAATAAAACAGTGAACTTAGTCCGTGGCGGTGATTATATAACACAACTCTCTATTCAAGATTTTACATTCGACAACAGTTGATCCAAATGGGTTTTTAATGCTCGACAAGTCCAATTTCTTAATTTCACTTCTAGAATTTGTTACATTTGGACTCTTGCGCCAAGTCAAAATGTGAAAAAAGGACTGGACTTTTGTCCTCAGTAGCCCCTTTAGGAACTGTTTAGTAATCGTGCTTTAAGTACAAGGAACAACCATCCCAGTACGTAGTCGGAGTTTTGTTTCTTTGATGTCCAATTTCCATCTGTCTTTCCTTTCACAGATTGTTTTTCTGTTTCAGCAAAACAATGTTTCATTTGTGCCTGCTGATGATTATTCTGGAGACCATTACCGTGCAGGGTGCACGCCCAGGAAACGAACAGAAGAACCCAGTGCATGTTCATGCCAAACGTCGTGAGTGTTTCTGTCTTTTTTATGACAGTTTTTCGTTGTCAAAATCTTACTCAGGCTTTTAACTTACTCGTGGACATGAAAATTAAAACCAAATGTTTCTCAGGTTTGAGCATGATTCTTTTGTGGCTAATAAGAGAAAAATATCTTCTCATTTACAGAAACTGAGTGAGGTACAGTGGCTCCTGGAAGTTGTGAGAAACCGAGCTTCGAATGCAAATTTGCTGGTTATTGGTGCCCTGAGTTCTACTGTCCAGCGGGTCTCCAATGCTGTTGTTTTTGGTACGAATTTAGCAAATACCAAGCCAATTAATGTTAATGCTGTCATGATAATAACCTCGCCGACAAAATTTTTGTATCATCCGAAACTACCAGTCCGCTAAACATTTTACACACTTGTCACTGCCATTGTTTCTTTATCTTTCATTGTCATCCAAACTATAATCGCCGATGTCATGCCTTTCCACGACTGGTGGAAAGAAGAATTTAATGAAAGCAAGATTCCATAAATATTTACATAATTCACACCGCTTATGTTCGTACAAAAGGAATTAAATAAGTTATACGGCGCTCCACAGCATAGCATCCTTGTAGAAAGAGAGGGTAATTTCAAGGCACTTATCAACATTCCAGATTGTTTTAATTAATATGTGACTGGCAACTATTGGAACTGAATCCTATTTCAAATAGCCTTGTGCTTATGTTGCCACACAAAAATGTTTGTTGTGGAAACAACATGTTGCAAACAAGCCTATGAAATTTCATGTATGATCGCATTATAAAACGGCTGCCAACATTCCGTCACTTGTTTTCTTTTCTTCTCCTTAATTGGAACCAAAGGGTTACATCTGAGTGGTATGCCTCGTGGTTTTTACATTTTCTTTTTCTTTTCTCAGGGAATGATGGTGATGATCTACCGCCACAAATGAAATGACGGCCTTAGCTTAGTAACAAAATGATTAGCTTATAAAATAAACGCTAAAGTAATGGAGTAAATTTGGGTATGCGTAAAACAGTACTTACTTGTAACCTTAATAAAACATAAAAAATTACATGAGAATAGGATAAATAAAGGCTGAATCATTCAAGAATGTTTCTTTTGTTTCCACTCTCTTTTGTTTCCACTCTCGTATTTATACTAGACATTTAATCGAGAATGTAGAAAAGGAAAGAAAATCAAAGGAGCACAATGGTGGAATCTCGGGATTGAAGGTCATTGATTTCCACAGGCACTGAGCACCACAGTGATACGGCCAGCAGCGCGTGGTATGAAATAGTAATAAGACTGTTTGGGGATGTACCAATGGTAAATAATCAGTTGAAAAACTTAAAGTGCCCCTGTGATCAAATTTTCGATTTGTATTTTTTTACATGTTCGTGTACAACTAGACGTCCTTATTCATCTTGCCAAATTTCAATCCATTACGAACATCAGAAGTCATTTTATTTTAACATTTAATTCCGAAAATTTACGGCCGCCATTACAAAACCCTGTTCCAAGGTTTGGTTGCAAATGAGAGAAAGTGACGTCAAAGGCTCAAACATACCTCACGGGTTGAAATTTTAATAACAATCAGCATAGAAAATTGCACGAAGAACACGTCCAAAGTTTTTGTTCCTTTTCGCGTGATTTTGAACACTTATTGTTATTCTCATTTCAACCCGTGAGGTATTTTTGAGCCTTTGACGTCACTTTCTCTCATTTGCAACCAAGGCTTGGAACAAGGTTGATTAATGGCGGCCGTAAATTCTCTGAATTAAATGTTAAAACAAAATGACTTCTGATGTTCATAATGGATTGAAATTTGGCAAGGTGAGTAAGAAAGTCTAATAGGACACGAAAATGTAAAAAAAATGAAACTCAAAAATTTGATCACAGGGGCACTTTAAAAAAACTTAACAGTAGAATTGAAAAAAAAATTGATGCAAACCTGAAAACGAGTTTGAGGAATAGGACAGTGGCGCATGCGCGCCGACCACCCCAACGTTGTCCCCGCATATAAGAACATTTCTCCCCATGGAAACCTCTTGGGGCGTACATATTCACACCCCTCCTACTTTACAAAGGTTCAAACTTTTAGAATAACCACCGCACGTGCTTCTTTTGTTTTGCTAAGATGATTTCATTGCGTATCCCTACTGCGGAGAATTTTACGCGAAATTAGCGCGCGCGCAAAAACAATTTGTCTTTTTCTCGTAAAGAAGTATATGGTGACCTATATTTTTTTATTGCATCATTTTTGATAACAAATTATCCATTTCAAGTTAAAAAATAAAAAGAAATTGTTCAGTAGGAAAATAGATACAGCTAAAAGCGTACACAAAACCGTTACTCGAGAATGCAGAAATTCATAAATTAAATATTGCGTTGCCCCTTACTGTCGAGACCTTCTACCTATCAAGGTTTTGCCAGAACAATCGTAAATGGGGTAAGATTGACTCATCATATTTCTGTTTCGAGCATGGTGGCCTATCTTTTTATTGTATTTTTCAAAACGGTGTTTGGAACATTCAGGGAACGTTTAAAAAACATTGTTCAAGAACTTTTATTTCTGAGGAATCACCTCACTGCTAGTTAGCTCAGTGCGCCTCAGCTCAGATGCGCAGTAGCTCGATAATAAAATGTTTCCAATTCAGAGCACTGGATAACAGCAATAAAAGATAGAAAAAATATTGCAGAACCTTGAAACTAGAATGCTTTCGTCGCCTACAATTACTGCGTGGACAAAACACATGGAATTCCTTAGGGGGTGTTGAATGACAACGCTCTATTTACAAAATTTACAAGACATAAAATTCCATTCAGCATTTAAACTTCACTTTTAATAACTGCCAGTAAGACTTAAAAATAGCGTTCCAAGCTGGAAGCAATTAAGCTCGTATCGCTACGCTTGCCCTGCCTTGGACACCACCTGGCAAAAGAATACCTACCTGGTCAGTCAATCACCACCTGGCGCCGAACTCTCATGGCCGTGCTCAGTGAGGTAAAACTCGCATGGCGCGAGGTACGACACGCTTCGAAAGACCCCAAGAGCTAACACATAAAATAGGTTTGAGATATGGTAAAAGAAACACTGACCATTCGTTTGTACCTGTCTTCTTCCTACCGCTTTTACTTAGCTACCCGAAATCGAAAAACGGAAGGTCACAATATAATAGGTCTTATAGTGTCGAGTATCACATGTAGTGCGCATGCACAGTTGCTAGCTGTCAACGGAACAATCTCGTCCCAGAGCCCGCGTTACCCTTGTCCGGCGGAACGGGAAACAAGGCGTTTTCCGACCGCTGGTCTAGGGGAACGTGGACTCTGGGAACGAGATTGTCAACGAAACAGAAGTCTTTGGCAGATAACTCTTAGTTCACCTATGTGGTTATTCTACATATCACAAAACTACACTTAAATTGGCGCGTTTAAAACCGAAAATGAAGAAAACTCTGATTCGATTTCGGTAGCAGACTTGGCGTTCTAATGGCAGGCTGTTTGCAAGGCTTCCAATCAAGAATTAAGTCTGGCTTCGGGTGTAACCGAGGCTGTGTGTATTCCTGAACAATACACTTTACTTTGTTTTGTTTTTTTTTTATTCAAAGGAGTAGATGGTGATGGTAAGGATGATGACGACGACGATCATGATGATGATGATGACAGTGATATTAGTGATGGTACTTGATAATAAAAATAAAGAAGACGTGATTAGTGATAATAAACATTTTCTGAAGATAAAACAAAGGGGAGAGTAAGAGGGACAAAAAGATGAAATGAAGATTGAGATAGAGAAAGAACAGGAGTAGGTGTGTAAGATCGAGGAAGAATGAGAACCAGTGAGTAATAAAAGAAAACGGTGCGCATTGAACGGTAAGGTCATGGAGGCAGCATAGCCGAGTGGTTTAGGGCGCTGGTCTTGTAATCCGTAGGTCCTGGGTTCAAGTCCTCCACCCTGCCACTAGCTGGATTTGTTTCACGGTCGCCCCGAGTTCAAATCTTCGGTCACGCTTTGTATATAACCAACTGGTCTGCCTCCTGCCAGTTGGGATTTTTAACCATGTTTTGTTCATTTAAAATTATTTGTTTCCTATGTTTCAGTGGCATGCCTGCAAACTAGCTATCTCGGAGCTAAGTGCAAGACCACTATAAACAACATTCACATTTTTACATTTTAAATGCCACGTTCATTTAAATTAAAGGGGCAGTCTCGCCAAGATTTAGTGCTATTTCAAAATGCAGTGAAGGTATTGGTATTGTTGGAAATCCACTATTAGTTGCCTAACCTTGCTAAAACGCACTGTACTCTTCACGAAAGTTATTTAAAAACGGTGTGGATAAGGACGGGTAGGAAAGAAATTGTCCCGAGAAATGGTCTAAGACTTGAAAACGTCGAGCCGACGTTTTCAAGTTTGACAATGTTACTTGGAGGGATATCACTAAAAAAAACATTGATTATGGTTTGTGTACATCTTAGAGAGTGAATTTATGTCATTTTTAAGTTCAAGGTTATTTTGTTGATCAATGAATGCACCTTTATAATCCTAGCATAGTTTACACAAAAACTTAGAAGACCTCCCGTGATACTGCCCCTTAAATGCAATCCAGTAGACTCGTTTTATTAATAAATGTAAACCAATAATAAGAATTGATTTATACGGATCATCCGCAGTCTACGAGCAGCTGTGCGAAAAGCGAGGGGGTGGGGAGAGAGGAAATGGTCACGTGAAAACGAGGAGCGAGACATACAACAAGAAAGTTTTGAATTTTATTTGCCCGCGAGCCCCAGCTTCATTTTTCTCTCCATCTTTTTTTATAAGGTCAGTCGCAAAGTATTAATAGTCGGGCTTGTCTTGGCCTGTGCTCAGCTGAGCTGCGTGGGAAATGGGATGGTATGCACGCAGGAGAGAGATTTCCGGAAACCGCCCTGTATTTCGTTACTTTTCGTCACTTTTTTGACTATCTAGCTTTGTTTGATAGATTCGTGGCGCCACCAGTCTTAACAAAATTGTTATTAACAACTGGAAGACACTTTTCGAATATTTAAATTATTTTGATCTTAAATAGTTGTGAGCAGGTCGTATTGCTTCAATTAAATCTAAAAAGCTTCTATGTAATAAAATTTGCCATTTGAGTTTTCCTGTTTCCAGCCTTTCTTTCGACTCTCTTTGATACGTTTTCGCCGTACATTAGACTTTTTCTCAAAGTGCGCAATATAATAATTAGAAAATGCATTTGAACGAAAAATGTGTATTCTCAGAGCAGTCAGCATACACAATTCTAGTTTTCTGATGCAATATTTACTTATATTTATGACAAGTCTTCGTGGAAATTTCTATATCGCTAGAGAATGATAGAGATCATTATTTTATTAAAATGATTTATTTATATAATGTTATATATTTTTTATAATGTGTTTCCATAATACATAACTTCCAAAAAGCGAACTTTTCTATCCTGGTAAAAGAATCGAATGAATGTTGCCTGTGTGGAAGTTAAAATATACGGCCTTCTGCGCCTACTGGCGTGTTGATAATGGTGCTGAGATCATATGATGAGTAAAATTTAAACATTGACCGCTAAGTCGAACTGTTTTCCCTTGCATAGCACTAATATACGCGGTTCTCATAAGTTTACTTTAAGGACGTTCGCGCTTATTGTTTTTGCGCATCCTTACTGTGCACGTAACATCATGGCACGTCATGCATCGAGCGCGCGCGCTGAGGAAATTTTTCAAACAAATATAGGGCTGGTAGCTTTTGCATTAACTTCGCTCGTAGTTTACTCTCTCAAATGGTCGGTGACCCCCAATTTTTTTTCGATAGGCAGCTTTCTTTTGCGATTCTCAACAGATTGTAAAAAAATGAAAAGTTATTGTGGGAAGTTTAAAAATTTCTAATGTTTCTGCCCACGTGTCATCACATCTTGCCATCTTTCGACTGTCAGACGAGTGCAAATGTGATCGTTAAATGATTAGATGTTGTTTAAGGAACATCACCAGCTGAATCAATTTCCTTAATTGATCTACTTAAATAATATTTAGACGAGAAAACTGCATTTCATTGATTTATTCGCAATATTTTTAGACAAACGGCCACTGTTGCCATTGTCAGAAATGGAGGCTGATTTTTAAGATCTCAAGGTGATGTTTCGGGCATCTCATCTCCGAAACGAATTCGGTGTCTCCCAATTTTTTACCATTTCTGACATGAATAACTTATAAACTAACAGTGGCGATAGTTTTAGAAAAAAAAATCAATGTTAGAAGATTTTCGTGTGAACGCCTTCTCGTCCCCAGAGCCCAGGATCCTTCTGGTCTGCGCTTGGAAGCCCGTTGTCAGAAGCAAAGTACCTGACTAAAGGATGATATATTTGACAGATAAAATATTTTTTCTCGTCAATCCTAAATAAAGCTTCCTTTTTTCGTTTGGAAATATCGCCTTTTAATCAAACCCTTTCTTTTTATTTTCAACTTCAGTTGAAGGGGGATGTTGGCCAATATTGATAAAATAAAACATCTGTCGTCACTGAACGATTGGAAGGTGAATTTGTTTATATAGAACGCATTAGTTTTGTTTGTTTAGTTTTATTTATTTCGAGGGCTTGAAAACGCCGCGTCATATGATATTTGGTTCTCACATCCGTGGTACATTCCCTCCAAGTGACTCACTGAAAATCGCGAAATTAAAGGTAAGAACTATTGTGTAAATTGTCCCTGAATGATCGGCAGTATTTGGGAAGATCTGAGAAATAGCCCATGTTTTTACGTTTTTATAAAATACCTACATGTACTTGTCAATGTAGCGGGTCTATAACTGCTTAGAATACTTGAACGGTTTAGTGATTGTCTAGTGCTTAGCTTAAATTCAGTTTAGCTTAAGGAGGCTCGTAACGGTTTCTAGCGCTTTCGAGCTCTTAAACTTTGATGGGTCAGTACTACAAATCTTTATCAGTTGCTGCTACAATAATGATATCAAACAAATGTCCAATCATTGCTGAATAAGTTGTGGTCCTTTTCATGACGTCACTGGTTACTATAGCAACAGTTTTACCTGTTAAAAACACCCTTAATTTTTCCTTTAAGTGCTTATAACTCAAAAACGAGTCCAGTGACCCCCATTTTTTATTATTGAATAATGATTGGCATGTTTAGATGCAACTTTTTGCAAAGTTAAAAAAATTTCTCCGGAGTGGTTTCAGAGCCACCTTAAATTTTCGAAAATTTAAGGTGGCTCTGAAACTGCTCCGGAGAAATTTTTTAACTTTGCAAAAAGTTGCATCTTAACATGCCAATCATTATTCAATAATAAAAAATGGGGGTCACCGGACTCGTTTTTGAGTTATAAGCACTTAAAGGAAAAATTAAGGGTGTTTTTAACAGGTAAAACTGTTGCTATAGTAACCAGTGACGTCATGAAAAGGACCACAACTTATTCAGCAATGATTGGACATTTGTTTGATATCATTATTGTAGCAGCAACTGATAAAGATTTGTAGTACTGGCCCATCAAAGTTTAAGAGCTTGAAATTGCTGGAAACCGTTGTGAGCCTCCTTAAGTCCTGTCAGTCTCACAGGAGGAATATACGTTTTTTCTCAGGCATCGTGTTCATTAAAGGTTCCCAACAATACAGTGCATGTTCATGCCAAACGTAGTGAGTGGTCCTGTCTTTTTTTATGACAGCCTTTCGTTGTTACAATTTTACTCTTTTAACTTACTCGTGGACATGAAAATTAAAACCAAATGTTTCTCAGGTTTGAGTATATATGATCTTTTGTGGCTAAGAAGAGAAAAATCTCTTCTCATTTACAGAGGCTGCGTGTGATACAGTGGTTCCTGGAAGGTGTCAGAAACTGATCTTCCATTGCGAATATGCTGCTTATTGGTGCACTTGGTACTCCTGTCCAAATTTTCTCCAATGCTGCTGTTTTATTAAGTACGAATTTAGCAAATACCAAGCTAATTAGTGTTGATGCTGTCATGATAATAACCTCGCCGACAAATTTTTGTTTCATCCGACACTACCAGTCCGCTAAACATTTTACACACTTGTCGCTGCCATTGTTTCTTTATCTTTCATTGCCGTCCAAACTATAATCGCCGATGTCATGCCTTTCCACGACTGGTGGAAAGAAGAATTTAATGGTAGCAAGACGCCATAAATATTTACATAATTCACACCGCTTATGTTCGTACAGTTTCCCAAAAGGAATTAAATAAGTTATACCAGCATAGCATCCTTGTAGAAAGAGAGGGTAATTTCAAGGCACATATCAACATTCCAGATTGTTTTAATTAATATGTGACTGGCAACTATTGGAAGTGAATCCTATTTTAAATAGCCTTGTGCTTATGTTGCCACACAAAAATGTTTGTTGTGGAAACAACATGTTGCAAACAAGTCTATGAAATTTGATGTATCATCGCATCATTAAACGGCTGCCAACATTGCGTCACTTGTTTTCTTTTCTTCTCCTTAATTGGAACCAAAGGGTTACATCTGAGTGGTATGCCTCGTGGTTTTTACATTTTCTTTTCTTTTCTCAGGGAATGATGGTGATGATCTACCGCCACAAATGAAATGACGGCCTTAGCTTAGTAACAAAATGATTAGCTTATAAAATAAACGCTAAAGTAATGGAGTAAATTTGGGTATGCGTAAAACAGTACTTACTTGTAACCTTGACAAAACATAAAAAATACTGTGAGAAGAGGATAAATAAAGGCTGAATCATTCAAGAATGTTTCTTTTGTTTCCACTCTCGTATTTATACTAGACATATAATCGAGAATGTAGAAAAGGAAAGAAAATCAAAGGAGCACAATGGTGGAATCTCGGGATTCAAGGTCATTGATTTCCACAGGCACTGAGCACCACAATGATACGGGCAGCAGTGCGTCGTATGAAATAGTAATAAGACTGTCTGGCGATGTACCAGTGGTAACTAGATGCAAAGCTGAAAAGGAGTTTGAGGAATAGGACAGTGGCGCATGCGCGCCGACCACCCCAACGTTGTCCCCGCATATAAGAACACTTCTCCCCATGGAAACCTCTTGGAGCGTACATATTCACACCCCTCCTACTTTATTAAGGTTCAAATTTTTAATAACCACCGCACGTGCTTCTTTTGTTTTGCTAAGATGATTCCATTGCATTGCGCATCCCTACTGTGGATAATTTTACGCGAAATTAGCGCGCGCCCAAAAACAATTTGTCATTTTCTCGTAAAGAAGTATATGGTGACCTATATTTTTTATTGCATCATTTTTGATAACAAATTATCCATTTCAAGTTAAAAAATAAAAAGAAATTGCTCAGTAGGAAAATAGATACAGCTTAAAGGGTGCACAAAACCGTTACTCAAGAATGCAGAAATTCATAAATTAAATATTGCGTTGCTCCTTACTGTCGAGACCTCTGCCAGAACGATCGTAAATGGGGTAAGATTGACCCATCATATTTCTGTTTCGAGCATGGTGACCTATCTTTTTATTGTACTTTTCAAAACGGCGCTTGGAACATTCAGGGAACGTTTCAAAAAACATTGTTCAAGAACTTTTTATTTCTGAGGAATCAACCTCACTCCTCGTTAGCTCAGTGCGCCTCAGCTCAGATGCAGAGTAGCTCGGTAATAAAATGTTTTCAATTCAAAGCACTGGATAACAGCAATAAAAGATAGAAAAAATATTGCAGAACCTTGAAACTAGAATGCTTTCGTCGCCTACAATTACTGCGTGGACAAAACACATGGAATTCCCTCGGGGGTGTTGAATGACAACGCGCCATTTACAAAATTTACAAGACATAAGATTTCCTTCTGCATTTAAACTTCAAGCATAACATTTTCACTTTTAATGACTTCCAGTAAGACTTAGAAATAGCGTTCCAAGCTGGAAGCAATCAGGCTCGTATCGCTACGCTGCCCTGCCTTGGACACCACCTGGCAAAAGAATACCTACCTGCTCAGCCAAAAACTACCTTGCACCGAACTGTAATGGCCGAGTGGACAGACACAGTCCCGAAAGACCCCAAGAGCTAACACATAAAATCGGTTTCAGATATGGGAAAAGAAACACTGACCATTCGTTTTTGCCTGTCTTCTTCCTACCGCTTTTACTTAGTTATCCGAAATCGAAAAGCGGAAGGTCACAATATAATAGGTCTTATAGTGTCGAGTATCACATGTAGTGCGCATGCACAGTTGCTAGCTGTCAACGAAACAGAAGTCTTTGGCAGAAAACTCTTACTTCGCCTATATGGTTATCCTGCATATCACAAAACTACACTTAAATTGGCGCATTTAAACCCGAAAATGAAGAAAACTATGATTCGATTTGGGTAGCAAACTTGGTGTTCTATTGACAGTCTGTTTGCAAGGCTTCCAATCAAGAATTAAGTCTGGGTTCGGGTGTAACCGAGGCTGTGTGTATTCCTGAACAATACACTTTACTTTGTTAGGAGTAGATGGTGATGACAAGGATGATGATGGCGACGACGACGACAATGACGACGACAACGACGACGACAACGACGACGACGATGATGATGATGATGACGGTGATGTTAGTGATGATGATATACTTGATAATAAAAATAGACGTGATGAGTGATAATAAACATTTTCTGAAGATAAAACAAAGGGGAGAGTACAAGAGACAAAAAGATGAAGTGAAGATTGAGAAAGAGAAAGAACAGGAGTAGGTGTGTAAGATCGAGGAAGAATGAGAACCAGCGAAGGAAGGTCATGCAAATGCTACGTTCATTTAAATTAAAGGGGCAGTCTAGGCAAGATTTAGTGTTACTTCAAAATGCAGTGAAGGTATTGGTATTAACTGGAAATCCACTATTAGCTGTCTTAGCTGCCTAGCCTTGCTAAAACGCACTGTAACTCTTCACGTAAGTTGTTTAAAAACGGTGTGGCTAAGGACGGGTAGAAAAGAAATTGTCCCGGGAAATGGTCTAAAACTTGAAACCAATGTCGAGTCGACGTTTTCAAGTTTGACAGTGTTACTTGGAGGAAAGTCACAAAAAAACATTGATTATGGTTTGTTCACATCTTAGAGAGTGAATTTATGCCATTTTTAAGTTCAAGGTTTTTATGTTGATCAATGACTGCACCTTTATAATCCTAGCATAGTTTACACAAAAACTTAGGCCCCGTCCAAACTAATCCGGATAAATTTGGAAACGCATCTTTTTTTCGCCGGCTTGGCCAACCGTCCACACTAAAGCAGCGTTTTCGGTCACCGAAAACGGAGCTTTTCGAAAACAGTCTCCAGAGTGGAGAAATATGAAAACGCCGGCTAGGTGGTGTAGTGTCGACGGCCGAAAACGGAACTTTTCGAAAACGCTGACGTCAAATGAAAACTTTAAACTTGAGAAAGGGCCAACGGCCAAACCAAAGGACCCGGATCCTGGTGGATCTGATCAGTAAAATTTGGGATACAAACAACTGAAAAACAGAAAGGGTATATATTTTTCCAATATTTCGTTAGGCACGGCCTGACTTCTTCAGTTGTTCATTCCCTGAAGAAGTCAGGCCGTGCCGGACGAAATATTGGAAAAATATATGTAGTTCAATCCAACCGTACGGTCAACCTTTCTGCTTTTAGTTGTTTGACGTCAAATGCAAGACCATGTGATCTCACCTTTCGGTTTAATTAGCAGTACAATAGCACTGCACGTGAGTTTTAAGTCTTAGTACATTTCTTTCGCAGTTCTCTGAGCAACATGAAATCATTAAAAAGCATTCTGTGCATTTTCGACTTTCTTTAATATTCAGCTGAGGATAGCTCTGAAATCTATGGATTATCGTGAAGTTTTTAAGTAAAATAGAAATTGTTAGTTTTTTTGATCGACGCTATCCTCGGCGTCGACAAAAACATTATAAATTCCCTAATTTGAATTTAGTGCGCGCTGCGGTAATAATGTTCGGATGCTCTGCCATTCGTCTAGGGCCGATGCCGCGTTTCGTTTTTAAATTTATCCGGATTAGCAAGTGTGGACGGCGAAAATATTGAAAACGATACGAAAACGATAGCCGGTGTGGACGGAAAACAATTTATCCGGTTTTGGGGCGAAAACTCCGTTTTCAAATTTATCCGGATTAGTGTGGACTGGGCCTTAGAAGACCTCTCGTGATACTCAGTAATAAGTATGAAGCATTGATTTATACGGATCATCCGCAGTCTACGAGCAAAGGGGGTGGGGCGGGGAAATTGTCACGTGAAAACTAAGAGTGAGACATACGACAAGAAAGTTTTGAATTTTATTTGCCCGCGAGCGCCAGCTTCATGTTTTTTTTCTCTCTCTCTTTTTTTATAAGGTCTTTTGCAAAATATTAATAGCTGGGCTTGTCTTGGCCTTGTGCTCAGCTGATCTGCGTGGGAAATGGGATGGTCTGCTTAGTAGACAGATTTCCGGGAACCGCCCTGTATTTCGTTACTTTTCGTCACCCTTGCATGAGGTCCGCATAAATTTCGTTATTTGACCTTAATTATTTTCGTTACCTTTGTTGGCCTTCTTTTTGACAGTCAAACACTTCGCCTACGGTTTAGTCAAGCAGTTAGGGACGAAGCATTTAGAATTACATCAATTGTATGCAGAGAAGAGGGTCACAAAGAGCTTGCGTGAATAACTTCTGAAGCGGAGTCGAGTTTTCCTTGCGAGAGATCGACCGAAAATATTTCAGAGGGTGTATTGCGATTGGTGAGAAAATGGACGACAATACAGAACTTCAAACCAGTATTCCGCTAAAACCATTGAGACATCAGTCTTCATACGAGAACATGAACAGTGTTACCTTTGCAGATCAATCTGATCACCAATATGACGAATTACATGGCCATGAAAGGAAAAATAGACCTCAAGCCGCTCCATGCATGGGTCCATGTAATTCAGGCGACAGAAATGGAACGCCAAGAAAGAAGGCGAGCGAAGATGCCAACGAATCTGCTGACTCTTGTGAAGGCCCTCACCAAGATGCGTCCTCCAAGGTTTTCAGCATCCTAGCTTTTGTTGGATTTTTCTTCGCTTTGGCTGTTTTGCTCGCCGTCATGTTTCTCGCGGTGGGAGTGCTATCTCCTCCAGATTGTTACGAGTGCACGAATGATCTTGCGCCGTCGTCAGGTCGAGCTTCTGGACTGAGACAAGAACTACTGGTAGTAATCAAGGAACTTAGCTCAAACGTTAGCGAACTAAACGCGATGGTAAAAAGTAAAGACGAATCCATCTCGCAACTACAAACGCGAGACGTCGAGCTCACAGGCAAGATCGCAGAACTGGAGCGAAAAACGCGCCATCGAGTGGTCGTGATTAACAATACGAACGCCAACTTGAGCAACTTCACCGGGCAACAGGGCCCACTAGGATATGCCGGGGCTGCCGGTCTGGGAGGCGAAGATGGTTTGGATGGAAAACCTGGGAAGAGGGGCCCAGGGAACATGACTTTGTGTCGCTACATGAGCAGAGAGGGTGTCCCATTTACTGCGGACCCTTCTGGCATCGGGCACAAAGTAAACGTGACGGAGGAACCAGGATACAAGATTCTTGGCGTCGCTTGCTCAACATTCGGAACGGCCGAATATAATTTTAAAAGCGAAGTAAACTCCACTACTAATGTTAGACGACACGAGTGTGAATGCAAGGGACAATCGAAAGTATTTCAAGCGGAACCTGAGCAAGCCAAATGTACCATTCACTACTGGGTTTGCCCATTAACTGTTTCATAAGAGAACATGCATCCCGTATTAAATGTTGATAATCTTTATCACGATAGCGCCTTTGTATACATGTATAATTATAAATTGCGCTTCAGTTCAGTGGACTTCAATTTTTTGTATATGATAAATTTCGGCTGACTTGTGACCTTGTCATAACTATTAATATATATGTCTTGTGGCTGCGGAACTCAATGTTGAGAAGTTGCCAAGATAGACAGAAGTTTGTGGACAGAAGTAATGTTTGTAAGATATTTAAGCCTTGCATGGGGTATTTGATGCCAAGTTGAATGTCCAGTGATCAAAAAACTTTATTTTATAAGAAAATAAACCTTGCTGTATAACAATGAATTGACTTCGTACAAACATGCATGATAGTTTTTTCGCTGCGTTTCGTAAATCATATCGCGTGATGTTTACATGCCCTTCACAAAGCGAGATAAATGAAACTTATAAACTTGACACTTCGCCGAAAATTGCTTTAGAAAGTAATGAAATTGAAGCCCGATCGCGAAAATGTCAGTTTATTTTATCAGCAGTTTATTGAAGTGTCTGTTCGGTTTATTGTGATAATATTTAGCTTCCTTGGAGTTATTGCTGGCTGTCATATCTGTTTCCTTCCCGGGCGTGTTTACTGAGTCAGCATGTGACCTCGCCGGTTCGTTTTTCAATTGCACGTCTTTGAATTAATTGCTGCGTACGACCTCCACATCTAATAGAATTACATCATGGTACCATTTTCACGTGACACGTTTTTTGGAATCTTCAAATAAGCTGATTCATTTGTCGATTCTTCTTGTGGCCGTTGATAGGAGAGAAGGGTGGGTGGGGGAGGATTTACACAACAAAATACGGACAGGCTTCAAACCTTTACCAAGAGAAAGTATACTTACATTTACCCATTATATATAATTTTTAACAGAAAAAGTTCACCATTATATTCCGTATACTTACAGTAGAAATACTCCATCCATTTTCTAGATTTTTCACTTGAGTAT
>OY855909.1:24428477-24520977 GCA_963693305.1 Meandrina meandrites
ATCGTTATATGATAAAGAGGCACTGTAAGTTTTGAACTCACTTGGTGTTAAAATGTGGAGATTTCTTCTTGGGGAGTTTAAAGAATCCGCCAGCAAGAAAATACCGCTCCTGATAACAGCACGTCAACAACGGTCCGTAAATCTCACGAATACGAAAAGACAAGGGCACAGAAATTTTCATCAAAGTGGCAATTAAACGCCTATCGTTGCGAAATGAAGAAAAAGCTGGACACAGATGTTGAGGGGATGATGTCGGATTATAAGTCAGAGCCTGAGATGTCCGAAGAATATGGGCTGAAATACCTTGAAAATGAACTGACAAACTCAACGGTAACCTTGTTGCATTCCTTAGTTTATAAACTGGAAGAAAATCAAACGTGGTTAAAAATTAAAGTTCGACATTCGATATTCGTGGGCGGAGGGGGTGATGGGGGTGGCAATGTTTTCTGTGTTTGTGTGTAGCTAGGAGACTGGGCAAGTGAAAAATTATCTGGGCGAGTGCAGCTCGAAAGTCACTCGCCCAAATGGCCAGATAGCCTGCGAGCAGGCTGTCCGCGCGAAAAAATAATGAAGAGAAGATGCCTTCTCTTCATTATTTTTTCGCGCGGAGAGCCTGCTCGCAGGCTAATGGCGAGATCCAAATATTAGTTACCAACCCTGCTACGCATACGAAATTGCCTTTCTCACCTTTTTGCTCTGTGTATGCACAACAGTTATACATTCAATGCCACATTTTAGACGTTTCTTTCTTCACTATCGTGTTTTTTCAGACAATCCGCGCCGAGGTCACCAGACAAATCAAGTTTTTTTTTTACCGTATCTTCTCGGCAAAATGTCTCGGCACCCTGCCAGAGAAAACAGAGAGGTTTCTTGGCACAAATACTAGTTTCATACCGGTATTGGTAAAGTGAGACCACATATTGAGTTAATTTTTGCTGATGTGTGCATGGGTGGTTAATTAAGTGGCAAACGAAATGGTTCGGCTTAAAGTCCGTGTTTATATCAACATTCTTTACACCACTTTTATGAAATTTAATTATATAGTTCTCACATGGTTGTTCGAGAGTCGGTTATTTTCTTTTAGTAAATATATTTTTTAATTGGCTCTCAAGAACAAAAATAGATCTATTCAAAGCTGGTGTTTTCTAAAAATTATTTATTTAATGAAAATGACGAGTCGAAAGTACATTCATGAGAACTTGACAAACATCGTCCGGTTCGATCCGTCAAGCGAACACAATGGCAGTGCCACAAAAGATCTCATTGTTCTCTAAGATTTTAATCTATAATTCAGAATTCTCGAAAGATTTCACTTTCAGGGTTTTTCTCTGTTCATGCACCAGGTTATCTACATTGTTTTGACTCGGTTTTGCAAAAAAGTGATTTTTGTCCAAGTTTTATCAAGCGTCACATCCACATTAATCCTGGACAATTCAATTACCTCAGTCTGTATATAGCGGACGCCTGGAGAATTGAGTGTTTATCGAGTGTCTGCAAGAGAGAGACCGCATCTTCCCTTTAGAGAAAGGCCTCCCCCTCCACGTCACCCTTAGAAAAGTTTCTGCTCTAAAAAAGCATGATATTTAGAAAGGTTGTCCAGGTGTCCGATCAGTGAGAAGTGTCGACTCTTTTAAAGAGCTTGCTGGAGTCCTGTTACTAGCCTGCGTAGCAGACGCATTTAGGATTTAGACTTTTTTTTAACCATTTAGACTTTGGTCCCCAGGCTCAGACCTAGAATGAACCAGCGACGTTATTTTAAAATGATCCCACTGATATTTGAAGTAAAACAACCATAAACATTTCCGGGGTCGGTAAACTGGTCACTATTTTTAAATACTGCCAAAGAATCGGAAACCGGAATATGTAGGGACGTGAGACTGAAAATCACACCAAACGCTTGTGAAAAATAACCCCTAATGAGCCATGCTGATTCAGGGAACACGCCCGGGCAGGAATGAAAATCGATATGACACCAAGTATTAAAAAGTCAAACTTAATCCAACTGCGATGACTTTGCAAGAAAAAAAAATACCTCGAACTTCCGAGAAGTAACACCCCAACCAAAGGTTAGCTGTATTCTCGGGATTTAAATCTTCCTTTGAATTTCCCGTTCTTTTCCAAGCTATAGGGCGTCAAAAAATGACCCTCGACGAACAAGTAAAAAAGCAAATGCTTTGTTTTTTTTTTCAATCACAGCCTGACAGGTAAAATACTAGAGAATGGAAGACATATGCTCCCTTCGGTAACAGTTCCCTAAATTCTTGGAAAAAAGCATTGAATAGCTGCTTAAATTGCGTATGACAGACCACACCGACTGCGGGCAGAAGCTATTTCAATTTTGAAAAGTTATAAGGAAAATATTAGCGTAAATTCATAAAATATCAATATTAAAAAAACAAACGCTGGCAAGAAAACTAAGCGGTTTAGCCTTCGAAGGGTTAACTGAATGGACAGAACAATTCTGTGAAACCGTACCACGACTGACTGACTTACGAACGATGACTTTTTTCTGCAATATCTTAATTTGCGTGTTTTTATTCCAAACATTTGGAGAATCCGTCAGAGTTTTATAGATGTGATCTCGTTTTAATATCCTCGCAGGTTTATTTGTGTTTAGTTAGAACGAGTGGAGTGTATGACTTCAGTCAAAAATTAATCAAGACGATTTTAAAATCTTGCAAGTAGATGCAAATGAGTTTTAAACCTCTTGTTGAACAAACAAGACAGATTTATTTAATTAATCCAGTTTATTAACTCCAAGGACTTCCTATAAAATTGGATTTTGTTTGGCTGGCTATTTTTTTCCTGTTTGTCTGCAGTAAAGACGAATCTAATAAACAGGAAATTGTTACAGGATCGATAATAATGGAAAAGATATAGTCCTGAAAGCACTTCAAGTGGAATTTCGCTTTCTAAAGCAGCCTAGTGCAAATATTTTACTAAGGATTGTTCTTGGGCTAAAAGAATTTGCTCGTGACTTGCTATAGGCATGGAAAAAAAGAGGCAAAACGAGACAAAATTAACACGTATTAATCACAAGCAGACGGGCGAGGCATAGTACTTGGCAAAATCCAATCATAGTGATTGATATAAGTGGGAAAAGACATCCGGTAAATATCACTTTCATGGCACGAGCTTCATAGCACCGATACCCAAATATGTCTTTTGTAGACTTGAATCTCTTCGTTAACACACCCAAAACACACTCTCGTTGCTTCTTATCAGTATTTATTTTAACAAAATGATTTTGATTTACATTTATGAATTCATCGCCCTATACAATATTGTCCCAACTGTATCGCTGAGCCTTGTGTTAGTTGTGTTTGTCTATTTACAACATCACGCGATGTAATTTTATGAAACGTCGTAAAACTTCTGACTACATTATTATGATTCAAATCAAAATGGTCATGCTAAATGCATATACGCAGTCATTGCAACGCAATGATTATTATGAAATTTGGATTTTCTGAATGAAATCATTGCAATTCTTCTATTTAATTGGATAATCAATGAATAACTATTATTTTAGTCCAAACTGGCGAAATATCGCTCACAAGTTTTGGATTCCTTGAAAAATTACTTCTTTTGATATGGATGAGTGTGTCAAACATATACATTCCTTATGAGTAACGTCAAATAAAATTTACATTGAATGGGTAACAAATTAAAATATGAACCTAACTTTATATTCAACCAAAGTCAATATTTTAACTAAACTGCATTCGCTGGCAACATTTCAACATTGAATTTCGCTGCGTAAGTCCACAGCATGAACCGTGGCTACCACATCAAAGTACAGTGTCGTAGCCGGAATTTTATATGAAAAATTGATGATCATTGAAGTGAAACGCGCGTCTTTAGAGTTCATTAAAAGTGGGGCGGGTATCAATGGAGTTACTCTTAATAAGGCGCAGTTACGAAATTAATGGGCAACTCCAGTAATGCAGAATACATTCAGCCCTCCCAGTAGCTGCTCTGAACACCGAAGATTGTCCTCTACATTCACACCGATACTGCCTGTGCTTGGCAGTATTTTCGGCACTCTTTAAATTATATTCCGACGTTCCGAGGGTTGAGCAAGTGACGCCGACGATTTTTTCCCCAGGTTGCTCCGTCACGACAACATCTTGTCCGCCCGACGAGTGTGCTGTGAACGGGGCACTCTTTCGACTCATATAACGACACAAAGTCATGTTCCCTGGGCCTGGCTTTCCCGGTTTTCCATCCAAACCATCCTGTCCTTTCGGGCCGGTAGGGCCGGCAATTCCTGGTGGGCCACGAGGTCCTACGAGACTGCTCACATTGAATTTCGAGTCTTTAACCACGACGACCTGACTGTTTGCTTTTCTTTCCAATTCTGCGATTTTGCCAGTGTGTTCGAGATCTCGCCTCTGAAGCTGCAAGATAACTTCTTCTTTCCTTTTCACCGCCGCGTTCAATGCGCTCACATTTGACTTGAGTTCTTTGATTACATTCCATAATTCGTCAATCGATCCGGTGGCTTGTGCAGAGATTTGCCCTGGCACAAGTTCCTTCTTGCAATCTTGACAACTTGGGGTCGAGAGTATTCCCAGCATAAGCAAAACAAGCATGGCTGAGGCAGCCAAGGCGAATAAAAATCCAAGAAAAGCCATAATTTTGAACACTTTAGAGCAAGTATCTCTGTGGTAGCCATCTGAGGAGTCCGATTCCTCCGTGAATGTTCTTCGCCGCTGTTTCGAGCTAACTGGCTCGTACGCTTCGTTCACCTTCCTTCTCGGGTGCTTGTTGCTTGATCTACTCGCAGGAAGAGCGGGTCTTCCTCGATTCTGTACGCGGAATACCTCATCCGTGAGTTTGCCCGGGTCCTCGTATTGATGGCTTGAGTCGTCCGTAAAGCTGCGGCCGTTCATGTTCTCGTAAGAAGAGTGATGTCTCGGTTTGAGAGGCATTCTGGCCTGAACTTCTGGATCTTCGTCCATCATCAACTCGTCGCTACCAGTCGGCGTACTAGCCATGAGCACTCGCTTACAATGTTCCCTGTACGAATGTTACTTCTGTTAATTAATTGATATAATGCTCAACAATTAGATTTGTAAACTTAGTTCGAAGAAAGCGTACTACATCCAATATTTGAGCCCTTTCCAAGAATACGATCCAGTGTTTATATACTGCGTTGGGTCTGGCGGTAATTCGAGAAGCATATAGTTCAACCGGACGCTCTGCTCGCAGGGTATTCAGATCAACCGGAGGCGTTCTGTAGTTTTCCCATCCTTTGAATGACACGCGGTCGATCAGGAGAGCTAGATGTATATTTATCTCTTACCGGTGATTGGTCATGTTACGGTATATGGAAGAGTGCCGATTACAACTCACAATGGAATTTTTTAACTAGTCACTGACTTTGTGGAATTTAACTTTACGTACGCACCGTCATAAAAACTTCCGGTCTCTATTGTTTATTTTCCCGCCATTGTATCAGGCCTGCTTCTCATTACAAGTAGACCCTGGAAATTTGCCAACGACAGTTTTCGTGCCAATAATCAGACACGAGTGTTTAACTGATTCGTTGACCCCGCGACAAAGAGGCTCCAACAATGTGGCCAAAGTCCAGCGGCTCTCTTAAAATATAACTCCACAAACATACAAAGTCCACTAGTTTCATTACAACCCCTGGGGCAAATTTTTAAGCAAATGCGTTGCTATGCAAAGGAATGTTGTTATACCGTTTAGTCACTGATGCTGTAAATGCTTATTAACGATGAAAGAAAGTGATTTTAATATTGCGCTCGAAGCTTGGTGCGTAATCTGTGCTTAGCCAATCATCTGCAGGTCGCTCGTACAATGGTTGTGATGGAGTTTCTGTAGCCTAGACATTTATTATAGACATAATGGGCTATTAACCCGCAGTCGGGGATAAACATGTCAAGAAATTTTTAGATATTTCGCACGAAAACATGACGCAGCCGAGAAAATACCAAGCAGAAACCAAACTACTTAAGGACAAAGTTCCACTGCCAAAGAATTCCGCACCGAAGGAAGAGAGAATTCAATCTGCAATTGCGAAAGGTAAACAGACGTTACTTCCCTGTGAGAAAGGACAGCATCTGAGTAAATTTGAACACAACGGGCGCGATGGCCCTATCATGGTATATGCTGAAGAAGCGCAACATAAGTACAACAAGTTTGGACATTACAAGGTTATCATGGCCCTAAAACCCGCAGAGAGTGTCCGCAATCAGTTGTTCTTCGGAAACGATTCATCAAAACACAACAAAGAGGTACTAATGACGAACGAGTCTTCACACGTTCCTGCTAAACATGTGTCGAGCTCAAAAGGTACACGTTCCATTGGCAGATTTGTTGACAGAAATGGAGTAACCAGGCGCGAGAAAAAAGCTGCCAAGCCCGTATCGAATCCGGATTCGTTCGAAGAGCTAATCGAGCGGTACAAAACTCGGAGAGTGATGTACAACGATCTCATGGGAACTGGCCATGGACACGTTGAAGTTATGGACAAACTTGATAGCTTGTACAGTCAAAGAAAGCAAGAGAGGTTAAAACTATTAACACAGTTTAGCAACCTTGGCGAGATAAGAACAGAGATAAACACTTCTACGGGTTTAAGGGACCACGCAATAGACTTGGAAGAAGCCAGTAAAGAACCTAAAGAACCATTAAAATTACCAAAAATTAGGGTTTCAACCGTTTCTGAATTAACACAGAAAGACTCACGGCGAAAGCTCGATAGAAAACGCTTAGTTGTCCCAAAAGAGAAGACAGGTGCTTTAAGGCTGGGTGCTCAGAAAGTGGACTTGGACGGTGTAGCGAAACTAAATGAGCCTTACGATCAATTCACGATAACTTTGCCAGAGCTATAGTGATGATAATTTGCGTAAACACCGAGAATATTTAGCACAACAAAAGGCTGAAAATTTTAAAAGAGTTTCTGCAGCTTTTGCGCGATGGTATCAAAAAAATTTATATCTACTGCAAAATACATGTCCCGGATAACAACTTATTGACATAGCAAGGGTATTTATGACGCCTCAGTTTGCGTGTTCCTTGCCAAGTCTCTAGAAGTTACCGGTTGTGCTGCGACAGTGAGCGGACAGTCATGGAACAGTAGACAAAGGATTCCATAATCACCAACCGCAGAAAGAACAACAAACGGATTAGTTTATTTATTTTTGGTAATTTACAAAGGTATGCTACATCACTGCAGAAACGCAGTGCATGCATACGCGGTTAATGATAACTTAATAAAATAAAGTGAAATGAAATGAAATGAAATAAAAAAATTAACATTTGGTCATTTAGTGGCCTTCAATGTATTACGCTGTTAAAGAGGATTTGAAACTGTGGACCAGGGAGAACTTAAGTTACATCGCATTGGAAAGCATTATCGGCTTGTACACGCTACTTGGTCCATTAAGATTTCTGAAACGTTAAGGATTCCCAAGGAAGGAAGATATTCTTTAAAATACAATAAGAACTTAAGAGTTTATCCATTACACCCTGAAACGGTAACATGCAAGTGAGCATGCAAACAAATCACGTCCCCGTCTGTTATTATAATTACTTTTTAATGACTTTGATCAAAAGATAAAATGTCAATAAACTTCATGCGCTGTTTCATGTCTGAAAGAAACGCAACCACGCTCTTTATATTACGGTATGGAGGAACAGCTTTTTGACAAAACTGTAATGGTTGCGGTGGAGCATATTTTTTGAACAACACAAAAAAGTTTTTTTTACTGAAATCTTTTACCAGGGACCGGTTTTCTCATGGGTATCACCAGAAACGCGCGAACTGAATTTAGCGACCATAAAAAAGTTAGCATCAGCTTGTTATTAAATGCGAATTTTGTAGTTGCTGAAAACTTATTTTTCCTATTTGCTGTATCTTTATCAGACGTCCCTGTTATTCCTGACGAAAATCGCATTACTGGTATAGCTTGGCAAGTTTTTTGAATCGTGAAAAAATTACCTTTAAAAACGCGTAATTTAGTCGAACAAAATATCATCCTGCGATCTGGTGAGTCTTTTTTTTTCGTTTCCAACGTCGCGGATAAAAGAACACCTGATCCCAGGACTCCCAGGTATAGAACATTATGATAAGAAAGTTTACAGTGTCTGAAAGCTTCCTGTGGATCTGCTGGCCCTGACTGTTCGAAAGCCGATTAGCGATAATCCAGGATTAAACGTCAATAGATGATATTTCAATTTTTTTTGTATAAGTGTTTTGCGGGTTAGACATATTTTGTGGAATTTGACACGAGACAAAAGTTAAACTGACGGACAACAGCCAAAAATATGAAACCTAGATTAACTGACTTGTGATTTGAACAACAGGGCCCTATGATATATTAAACGTTCCTTTGACTGCCGTGTTGTCTAAACCGCACAACAAATGCTCTTTCCCCGAAAAATTAGTTGCCGTTTGTTTAATCGATTATACGTCGCCTTTTATCGGTGATGCAAGAGACTGTATCTTTTTTTACTTCAGCCTTCTACGCCAGCGTTCTGTTCTCTATTCTCTTCTTTATTCTTCGAATTCTCCCACAAAAACAGCTAAAAAGAATCTCGACCATTTCTTCTTTTTACAAGACCACAACTCACAAACCTCATTAAACATTAAATGCGACTAAGTGTTTCAAACAAACCACTTAATGAAGTGTATTGACTTTGTGGTGGAATGTTTTACGATACCGCCGAGTCGTTTGACAATTTACTATTTACAAGATTATCAAATCTCAAAAATAAAAAAAAAGTAACAACGTTATGTATATCCAAAATGTGCTGTTCTAGCGATGGGGCAAGGAAACATCCCTACAGTGATTTGACAGTTTCAGCTTTCAAGGAAACGAAAGAGAGGTGGATGTCACTTGATCAATATCGCTTGTGAGTCAGCACCTCACGTATTCGCGCAACATTATCATAATTATCGCTGTAAATTTGTCGATTTTCTAAAACATGACCACCGCAATGAATATAAACTGAAATCATGCGGGTTAAAGAGTGTTTGCTAACGACTATCACGACGAAACAGCCCAAATACACATAATTACCCCCGGTATCCAGCCATGTAAACTTCATACGACCGCCCAATTGAAGAGCAATTTTTGATGGACGTTTTAGATTTTGGCTTTTTAACCAATCGTAGAGCTTAGCAAACAAAACAAGACGGCAAGGAAGCTTTAAAACCGGGCGGTTAAATAAATAAATTCAATAACTAATGGCGCCGTTTCACCTAAAAATTTACTTTGCATTTCTTTGTCCCTGATTTAACTTCCACTGGAAGCTTGGGTGCCCGAAAAAGAAACTTTCACATCTAGGTGCCATTGTCAGAAATTCCTGTCATAAAGCTATCACAGATTTTTGTAACTGAATCTACATCAATCTGTGCGTTACAAAAGAATTGAAATTTTAGGAAAAGTTATAAGCACTAACACTGCACAAACACACATAAAACGTTTTTGTAAAATTCGTGATTGTATTTATTTATTTATTTCTAAAGCTGCATTATTATTTTTCACTATTTTGATAAGCAATTTTTGTTCAATGTCAATGTTCAATTTTTGTCCGCAAGTCAACAAGTAGACTGTGAGACTGTGAGTTGTCCCTCGGGCGAGGGGGGGATACTTCCCCAAAATACCTATATGGGTACCTGCCGCCCAATGGGGTCATGGTTTTGGGACTCCTGATCTAGAACGTGGTATCCATTTTAGAATGGGGTACAGCTGTATAAGTTTCGAATGCAAGAAAGTCAATTTTATAAGATGATACAAAAATAAAGAAATTGCCAATCATGGCTTTATCTAAAACAGGGTCCTAATAGTTTATTTGGAGATTCGAGCAGCACATAGCCACCCAAAATATATCCAAGTATCTCCCCCCCCCCCCAGGGGGTTGTCCCCCATCTTTGTTGGGGTCAGTCAAATGGGCGTGTGCACAAGCACGAGTGAACTACATCACTCGAGGAGATGGTCACCCTTGCATATCGCTTAACCTTGTGATTTTCACGCTAACCCACTCTACTGACCCGCAGATAACAGGATAAATGAGAGACTTCCCGCAGTGTAATCAACAAGTGGTTGAGCAGTCTATCCTTATGAAGTCTACCTCAATATCAACAGTCTTTTTGCGGTGAAACTTGTAGCTTGCAGATAAGTCATATCTCAGTTCAGCTAATACATCCAGTTCCACTCCCCATTCCACTGCCTTTTTCTTGATGTGTTCTCTTGTCGCTGTCTTGTGAAGGGAATATACAGCTGTGTTGGACATACTTATGGCCTTTTGTAGAAACAATAGGTCAATACCTGCACAAAAAAAGAGAAAGCTAATCAATTGATACAATTTGATTTACGTAAATCTTACAGTCAAACTGGATGTTCTTTTGATGGGAACTCTGCAATGTTGTGGCGCAATTTTCCAGTATTGATTGACAGTTTGCTCAAGGCAACTTGCAACTTTTAAATAATTCAAATTTGCTTGAGCAAGTTGCCAAGTTCCGGGTTTTCATTTTGCCATATAAAACAAGGTATACCAGCTCTGTTTCAAAGAAACAGAAAATAATTGCTCCATGGTCGACTGGTAATCAACAGACTGTGAAAAATTATAGACAGGCTTAGTTCAGATTGCCAAACTTCAATTGTGCTTCAAAATTGAAAAATGTTTAAGTATTAACTTGGAGCAAATGCTAATTTTTAAGCACATTTCCCAGCTTGGTAATCCGAACTACCGTCGATTGCATCTACCCATGAACACGCCCGCTAAAAACATGTTTTCACGTGACGTCAAACATCTGCGTTTCAGGTGTCAAACTTTGAATTTTTCCCACCCAAATGTAAATGTAAAGCTCCCTTGGTAGAGTCGGTGTTCGCGTGGTTCACTCAGCTTACTGTAAGGCTTTTTTTTAATTTTGTGAGACTTTTGTGAGTTTCAAGCCTTCTGCATTTGTCAAGCGGATGAAACTGAGCGGTTTACAGATCTTTACTGAAAATTAAACCGAGACAGCCAGACAACAGTCGCGCCACATGTTTACGGCTCGCTGAGCATAAAATTATTGTCAGTACCTTTTGTTTTTATGGTGTTTTAATCCAATGGCATGGTGTAGCAAAGTAAAGCCATTTTTGATAACTTAACTGCAGAAGGGTTTGATATGCGCCAGCTAAAAATACTGCAAAGAGTTGTGGCTGCAGAATGAAATTTATTTATCGCCTGTACACTTTCGTGATCGATCATGCGAAACGTCGGCAGATGCGGCTTCAAACTTTGAAATTTGACAAACAAACATGCAACGTTTAATAGCCATTAGAACATGTTTTTAGCGCGTACGTTCACGGGTAGATGCAATCGACGGTAAGCCCTGTCGCCAATTTCTTTCCATCTGTTGATAGATGGTCGACCATAGGGCAATTATTTCTTCCTTCTTTGAAACAGGGAAAATGAAAACTGGAACTTGGCAGCTTGCTAGAGCAAATTTGAATTGAAAGTTGCAAGTTGGTTAATAGATCAAACTGTCAATCAATACTGGAACATTCCACTGCAACAGTGCAGAGTTCCAATCAAAAGAAAATCCTGTTTACTGTAACACTCCAATCCCCCTGGTTTATCTGACTGAAAGGAACACTATTCTCCCATGCCGTGTTATAAAGGTAATAATATTAGCAATTATTAGATGAGGCTGAGTATGATATGAAGAATTATGCAGATTGAGGATGATGTTATCCACTGAAGCCGAAGGCTGAGGTATATAACACCCTCCAATTAGGGTAGGGTGGTGCATGCTTGCATTATGCAAGGTCACCCCACCCCCTCCCCCTCCCCATCAGGGGTCACAGCAATCCAGCATCATATCTGACTTCTCAGCAACAAACATTACAATCTATTTTCCCTGTCAGTTACCTTTGTTATTCTTTGTTCCAAAAGGAGGGTTCATAATAATCGTATCAAACGCTTTTGTCCATCTATCGCACTGTGTAATATTTTCCACGTCACATTGAACAAGTTCACATGTCGAAAGCTCAAACTCCACACAGTTTCTAGAAGCGATTTCCAAAGCATCGCAGTCCACATCGAATCCAATAGTCATAGCACTTCCAAGCATGCATGAACCGATGCTCAAAACTCCACAACCACAGCCCAAATCTCCAACAAGTTTGCCTTCGATGTCGCCAAACGTGCTGTCAATGGTGTACAGCATATGAGCTGCAATATGAGGCGTGGTAGGGTATTGTTCAAGATCAACTTTTGGCTTTTCGAAGACATCGACTTGCTGAAGGTATCCCTCCAGCTCTTTGAGTCTCATTCCGTCAAATTCAATCGAACAAATTTTCAAAGATCGAAACGAGTTTTCATATTTTTTCCATTCCAATCAAGACCAGCTTAGCGACCACTCAACGAGCTTGGTAGCCGCGCTTGTCACTTGCCAATCAAAGATGGTGGACGATGTAAACTTCAAAGAGTCAGAGTCAAACAGAGAAAGCAGTTCATCGAAGCTTTCAAATCAAATTGGATGGGTAACTTTTGACGAATCAGACAACAAAGAATCGAAATGCAACCACTGCGTCGCTGAAGAAAAGGTTTCTGCGAGAAATGGACAATACATTTCTCGTTTAGGTGAGTTCAAAGTCCTTCCAATTGAGACCTCAGCGCTGGGCTAGATGCATTTCTGTCCGATCGCTGTCTCAACGGTTATCTTACTTTCACCTGTACTAAAATAAAATGGTACCAACAAGATCAAACTATATTAAAAGCAGTAATATATATGTTGTAGTTTGAAATGAATTTCAGGTCAAAATGATTTTAAACTAGGTTAATTTTTATTTTCCTTTGTTCCAGATTTATTGCCATAATCCTAAAACAAATAAAAATACAATTAACTACTTTCAGATCATTTTGACCTGAAATTCATTTTAAACTGCAACATATATCTATAGATGCATAACAGATTGTCTTGTGGGCACTTGGGGACACTTAGTGTTAAATGTTGAATCCATTTAATTAGCAATAGTAATATTAAACTGAATGAAACTGGGTGGAGTGAAAGGTAAAGTCTGCATTCGAACCTAGTGGCCCATCAGGCCCGAGCTTATCCCGGTTTCAGTAGCATGAAGCGACTGCTAGGCTTTGTACATTATGCTCGCATTTTTTCGAGCATTTTAGTGAGGCAAAAGCATTGAGCATTATTCGAGCATTTTAGTGGCATTTTCCCAGAAAATTAATTTTTTCTGAGAAAATAAAAAATAAATGAATTTTTTTTTAGAGAAAATGAAGTCTAAAACTCAAAACATTTCAAAATAAAAATGAGCGATAGAAATTTTACACAACGTTTCGATGTCTTCATGACATCATTATCAAGTGATAATAAAATAACGGTTCAACAGTGTTATATATGCGGTGAGAGGTGTGATTATTCATTAACATATTTGTTTAAACAAATAGTTTCGCGCAGATGGAATCCGATTGCGTGTTCAGGCTAGGTTTCTTCTTTCTAATAAACAGCATTTCGTAAATCAAACAATCCAGTTTTCCGTTGCATTTCTTTAGGACGGAAAAATTATTGGCAAGGTCGTCGAAGTTATAAAGGCCGTGATTGTTCTTTAAATGCTTTCCAATTGCGGAGAACCTGTGTTCATCAATACGTTGGTGTAAATGCCGGCTGGTATACCTGACATACTCTGCATCGCACAGATCACATTGGTAATTGTACACTACGCATTGTTGATTAATTAGGGGTGGTTTTGGTTCACGCATCTTGAGATCTTCACAGATTTTGCGACTCTTGAATACTGGTGGAAGAGTGTGATCGATTTTCTTGCTCAGGTTAGATTTTTTCACTGCATCGGCCGACGTTTGATCTTTGAATGGCAATACCACTCGGTGAACCGTATCTTCGTTGACGGGTAGCTGAGGTGGCACGAGAGGATCTTTGGTCATCATTGAGGTGACAAAGTGAGAAATGGTAGAGTTAGGCTTTCAGGGTACTTGAAACTTTCAGGGTACTTAAAACTCAAAAGTCACAAAAACTTCAACAAAAACTACCCCTATAACACAGCTGAGTGGAGACTGAGGACAAGTCAGCGGTTTTACGTTTCAAGAGTCAAGGCGGCCATGTTTGTTTTTGTTGTGGCTGTGAGTCCGTATGTTAAAAACTTTGAAATTAATTTAAAAAACCGTTTGTATGATAAGCATTATCCGAGCATTTTTATTCATGACTTTTTTGGAGGAGACCGAGCATTTTAGTGGGATAAATGGAGCATTTTGGTGGAGCATTTCAGTGGGGAAACAAAAGCTTTATGTACAAAAGCCAAGTGCCTGCAAGTATTGCTACTTCCTCTTGGATGGGATGTTCATCACAGGGTTACCCCCACCATTAAATATGCCGGTACCCATTTATGCACCTGGGTGGAGAGGGGATCTGAGAAAGCAAAGTATCTTGCCCAATAACACAACATAGAGCCCTGGCCAGGGCTTGAACCTGGACGACTAGATCTGGAGTCCTGCACACTGGCCATTAGGCCTGCATGCCTCCTACAAGAGTGAGTGGAGTATAATTCAGAAAATAATCATGCAAAATTAGCCAAGCATGCTGCACAAGGCGAGAGAAACAGCAAGAAAAAAGCCCATTTAAGTGCATGTAATGGACATGCACATGGTATAGTTGACAAATTATAGGTATTCAAGTACAAAATATTGTAATTGGACAGCTGTAGTTGGAAAACCAATTTGATTGCATACCAATTATGTAACAAATAGGTAGACAAAAAACAAGTCGAGAAATTTTGTAAGTTTGTTGAAGATACAATTTGTATAGGAAATTGCAAGACCTTCACTTACAATAATGAAAGGCTGCGGGCAAGAATGTCCCCTATATTTTTCAGCCATTTTTGGGAGTGTTCAAACATAACTGCATTTTGCCGTGTGGACATTGCTTCACTTGAGGAACTTGCTCTGAATTTTTTCCCCCGCTGGTTTGTGCTTCTTTTTTGATAAATACACTGTAACACATGCAAATAGCTTGGAATTTGGAAGCAGCTTTCTTTGCAATGCTTGTCTTGAAGCTGAAGGAAACCATTTGCTTTGCCAAACAATGAAACCAGCGAAACATCCTTATTTCATTCCACACAGTGACTTGCTAATAATAAATTATTGGATCATGGCTTGTGTTTATTAACCCATTTTGCTTTTAATTTTAGCTTATTTTCCATCTGGCATTTTCCAGGGAGTCGTGATGTTTTCTGTAATTATTGCACTCACCATTTGAGGTTTTATTTACAGGATATTGAACGAAATTTTACAAGATTTTCTTTTGATTTTTTTTGGCAACCAAGCATGAGATGTGAAATGTAACTTTTCCCTTGTTATTGCAGAGAGGGAACTTCAGAGACTACAAGAAAAGAAAAGAAAACCTCTTTCATCAAAAGACATGATTAAGACGTTACAAGAAGCCAAAGACAGTCACATGAAACAACTGATGGATAAAACTGAACAATCAGAGGTGTTTCTTACAGACGAAGGTGAAAGAAATGAAAACTCTTGCTGTTTTCCATTGTATAGAGCTGTGTTTCCAAAGCAGCCGCTGAGCAATGAAGAACTTGAATGTTTGGTGGAAGATGAAAATGACGAGGACAATAATGGAACAGTGACTTAGGAGAGGAAAACTTTTAAAACATGAAAACATGACGCAGCCGAGAAAATACCAAGCAGAAACCAAACTACTTAAGGACAAAGTTCCACTGCCAAAGAATTCCGCACCGAAGGAAGAGAGAATTCAATCTGCAATTGCGAAAGGTAAACAGACGTTACTTCCCTGTGAGAAAGGACAGCATCTGAGTAAATTTGAACACAACGGGCGCGATGGCCCTATCATGGTATATGCTGAAGAAGCGCAACATAAGTACAACAAGTTTGGACATTACAAGGTTATCATGGCCCTAAAACCCGCAGAGAGTGTCCGCAATCAGTTCTTCGGAAACGATTCATCAAAACACAACAAAGAGGTACTAATGACGAACGAGTCTTCACACGTTCCTGCTAAACATGTGTCGAGCTCAAAAGGTACACGTTCCATTGGCAGATTTGTTGACAGAAATGGAGTAACCAGGTGCGAGAAAAAAGCTGCCAAGCCCGTATCGAATCCGGATTCGTTCGAAGAGCTAATCGAGCGGTACAAAACTCGGAGAGTGATGTACAACGATCTCATGGGAACTGGCCATGGACACGTTGAAGTTATGGACAAACTTGATAGCTTGTACAGTCAAAGAAAGCAAGAGAGGTTAAAACTATTAACACAGTTTAGCAACCTTGGCGAGATAAGAACAGAGATAAACACTTCTACGGGTTTAAGGGACCACGCAATAGACTTGGAAGAAGCCAGTAAAGAACCTAAAGAACCATTAAAATTACCAAAAATTAGGGTTTCAACCGTTTCTGAATTAACACAGAAAGACTCACGGCGAAAGCTCGATAGAAAACGCTTAGTTGTCCCAAAAGAGAAGACAGGTGCTTTAAGGCTGGGTGCTCAGAAAGTGGACTTGGACGGTGTAGCGAAACTAAATGAGCCTTACGATCAATTCACGATAACTTTGCCAGAGCTATAGTGATGATAATTTGCGTAAACACCGAGAATATTTAGCACAACAAAAGGCTGAAAATTTTAAAAGAGTTTCTGCAGCTTTTGCGCGATGGTATCAAAAAAATTTATATCTACTGCAAAATACATGTCCCGGATAACAACTTATTGACATAGCAAGGGTATTTATGACGCCTCAGTTTGCGTGTTCCTTGCCAAGTCTCTAGAAGTTACCGGTTGTGCTGCGACAGTGAGCGGACAGTCATGGAACAGTAGACAAAGGATTCCATAATCACCAACCGCAGAAAGAACAACAAACGGATTAGTTTATTTATTTTTGGTAATTCACAAAGGTATGCTACATCACTGCAGAAACGCAGTGCATGCATACGCGGTTAATGATAACTTAATAAAATAAAGTGAAATGAAATGAAATGAAATAAAAAATTAACATTTGGTCATTTAGTGGCCTTCAATGTATTACGCTGTTAAAGAGGATTTGAAACTGTGGACCAGGGAGAACTTAAGTTACATCGCATTGGAAAGCATTATCGGCTTGTACACGCTACTTGGTCCATTAAGATTTCTGAAACGTTAAGGATTCCCAAGGAAGGAAGATATTCTTTAAAATACAATAAGAACTTAAGAGTTTATCCATTACACCCTGAAACGGTAACATGCAAGTGAGCATGCAAACAAATCACGTCCCCGTCTGTTATTATAATTACTTTTTAATGACTTTGATCAAAAGATAAAATGTCAATAAACTTCATGCGCTGTTTCATGTCTGAAAGAAACGCAACCACGCTCTTTATATTACGGTATGGAGGAACAGCTTTTTGACGAAACTGTAATGGTTGCGGTCGAGCATATTTTTTGAACAACACAAAAAAGTTTTTTTTACTGAAATCTTTTACCAGGGACCGGTTTTCTCATGGGTATCACCAGAAACGCGCGAACTGAATTTAGCGACCATAAAAAAGTTAGCATCAGCTTGTTATTAAATGCGAATTTTGTAGTTGCTGAAAACTTATTTTTCCTGCTTGCTGTATCTTTATCAGACGTCCCTGTTATTCCTGACGAAAATCGCATTACTGGTATAGCTTGGCAAGTTTTTTGAATCGTGAAAAAATTACCTTTAAAAACGCGTAATTTAGTCGAACAAAATATCATCCTGCGATCTGGTGAGTCTTTTTTTTTCGTTTCCAACGTCGCGGATAAAAGAACACCTGATCCCAGGACTCCCAGGTATAGAACATTATGATAAGAAAGTTTACAGTGTCTGAAAGCTTCCTGTGTATCTGCTGGCCCTGACTGTTCGAAAGCCGATTAGCGATAATCCAGGATTAAACGTCAATAGATGATATTTCAATTTTTTTTGTATAAGTGTTTTGCGGGTTAGACATATTTTGTGGAATTTGACACGAGACAAAAGTTAAACTGACGGACAACAGCCAAAAATATGAAACCTAGATTAACTGACTTGTGATTTGAACAACAGGGCCCTATGATATATTAAACGTTCCTTTGACTGCCGTGTTGTCTAAACCGCACAACAAATGCTCTTTCCCCGAAAAATTAGTTGCCGTTTGTTTAATCGATTATACGTCGCCTTTTATCGGTGATGCAAGAGACTGTATCTTTTTTTACTTCAGCCTTCTACGCCAGCGTTCTGTTCTCTATTCTCTTCTTTATTCTTCGAATTCTCCCACAAAAACAGCTAAAAAGAATCTCGACCATTTCTTCTTTTTACAAGACCACAACTCACAAACCTCATTAACCATTAAATGCGACTAAGTGTTTCAAACAAACCACTTAATGAAGTGTATTGACTTTGTGGTGGAATGTTTTACGATACCGCCGAGTCGTTTGACAATTTACTATTTACAAGATTATCAAATCTCAAAAATAAAAAAAAAGTAACAACGTTATGTATATCCAAAATGTGCTGTTCTAGCGATGGGGCAAGGAAACATCCCTACAGTGATTTGACAGTTTCAGCTTTCAAGGAAACGAAAGAGAGGTGGATGTCACTTGATCAATATCGCTTGTGAGTCAGCACCTCACGTATTCGCGCAACATTATCATAATTATCGCTGTAAATTTGTCGATTTTCTAAAACATGACCACCGCAATGAATATAAACTGAAATCATGCGGGTTAAAGAGTGTTTGCTAACGACTTTCACGACGAAACAGCCCAAATACACATAATTACCCCGGTATCCAGCCATGTAAACTTCATACGACCGCCCAATTGAAGAGCAATTTTTGATGGACGTTTTAGATTTTGGCTTTTTAACCAATCGTAGAGCTTAGCAAACAAAACAAGACGGCAAGGAAGCTTTAAAACCGGGCGGTTAAATAAATAAATTCAATAACTAATGGCGCCGTTTCACCTAAAAATTTACTTTGCATTTCTTTGTCCCTGATTTAACTTCCACTGGAAGCTTGGGTGCCCGAAAAAGAAACTTTCACATCTAGGTGCCATTGTCAGAAATTCCTGTCATAAAGCTATCACAGATTTTTGTAACTGAATCTACATCAATCTGTGCGTTACAAAAGAATTGAAATTTTAGGAAAAGTTATAAGCACTAACACTGCACAAACACACATAAAACGTTTTTGTAAAATTCGTGATTGTATTTATTTATTTATTTCTAAAGCTGCATTATTATTTTTCACTATTTTGATAAGCAATTTTTGTTCAATGTCAATGTTCAATTTTTGTCAGCAAGTCAACAAGTAGACTGTGAGACTGTGAGTTGTCCCTCGGGCGAGGGGGGGATACTTCCCCAAAATACCTATATGGGTACCTGCCGCCCAATGGGGTCATGGTTTTGGGACTCCTGATCTAGAACGTGGTATCCATTTTAGAATGGGGTACAGCTGTATAAGTTTCGAATGCAAGAAAGTCAATTTTATAAGATGATACAAAAATAAAGAAATTGCCAATCATGACTTTATCTAAAACAGGGTCCTAATAGGTTATTTGGAGATTTGAGCAGCACATAGCCACCCAAAATATATCCAAGTATCTCCCCCCCCCCCCCCCCCAGGGGGTTGTCCCCCATCTTTGTTGGGGTCAGTCAAATGGGCGTGTGCACAAGCACGAGTGAACTACATCACTCGAGGAGATGGTCACCCTTGCATATCGCTTAACCTTGTGATTTTCACGCTAACCCACTCTACTGACCCGCAGATAACAGGATAAATGAGAGACTTCCCGCAGTGTAATCAACAAGTGGTTGAGCAGTCTATCCTTATGAAGTCTACCTCAATATCAACAGTCTTTTTGCGGTGAAACTTGTAGCTTGCAGATAAGTCATATCTCAGTTCAGCTAATACATCCAGTTCCACTCCCCATTCCACTGCCTTTTTCTTGATGTGTTCTCTTGTCGCTGTCTTGTGAAGGGAATATACAGCTGTGTTGGACATACTTATGGCCTTTTGTAGAAACAATAGGTCAATACCTACACAAAAAAAGAGAAAGCTAATCAATTGATACAATTTGATTTACGTAAATCTTACAGTCAAACTGGATGTTCTTTTGATGGGAACTCTGCAATGTTGTGGCGCAATTTTCCAGTATTGATTGACAGTTTGCTCAAGGCAACTTGCAACTTTTAAATAATTCAAATTTGCTTGAGCAAGTTGCCAAGTTCCGGGTTTTCATTTTGCCATATAAAACAAGGTATACCAGCTCTGTTTCAAAGAAACAGAAAATAATTGCTCCATGGTCGACTGGTAATCAACAGACTGTGAAAAATTATAGACAGGCTTAGTTCAGATTGCCAAACTTCAATTGTGCTTCAAAATTGAAAAATGTTTAAGTATTAACTTGGAGCAAATGCTAATTTTTAAGCACATTTCCCAGCTTGGTAATCCGAACTACCGTCGATTGCATCTACCCATGAACACGCCCGCTAAAAACATGTTTTCACGTGACGTCAAACATCTGCGTTTCAGGTGTCAAACTTTGAATTTTTCCCACCCAAATGTAAATGTAAAGCTCCCTTGGTAGAGTCGGTGTTCGCGTGGTTCACTCAGCTTACTGTAAGGCTTTTTTTTAATTTTGTGAGACTTTTGTGAGTTTCAAGCCTTCTGCATTTGTCAAGCGGATGAAACTGAGCGGTTTACAGATCTTTACTGAAAATTAAACCGAGACAGCCAGACAACAGTCACGCCACATGTTTACGGCTCGCTGAGCATAAAATTATTGTACCTTTTGTTTTTATGGTGTTTTAATCCAATGGCATGGTGTAGCAAAGTAAAGCCATTTTTGATAACTTAACTGCAGAAGGGTTTGATATGCGCCAGCTAAAAATACTGCAAAGAGTTGTGGCTGCGGAATGAAATTTATTTATCGCCTGTACACTTTCGTGATCGATCATGCGAAACGTCGGCAGATGCGGCTTCAAACTTTGAAATTTGACAAACAAACATGCAACGTTTAATAGCCATTAGAACATGTTTTTAGCGCGTACGTTCACGGGTAGATGCAATCGACGGTAAGCCCTGTCGCCAATTTCTTTCCATCTGTTGATAGATGGTCGACCATAGGGCAATTATTTCTTCCTTCTTTGAAACAGGGAAAATGAAAACTGGAACTTGGCAGCTTGCTAGAGCAAATTTGAATTGAAAGTTGCAAGTTGGTTAATAGATCAAACTGTCAATCAATACTGGAACATTCCACTGCAACAGTGCAGAGTTCCAATCAAAAGAAAATCCTGTTTACTGTAACACTCCAATCCCCCTGGTTTATCTGACTGAAAGGAACACTATTCTCCCATGCCGTGTTATAAAGGTAATAATATTAGCAATTATTAGATGAGGCTGAGTATGATATGAAGAATTATGCAGATTGAGGATGATGTTATCCACTGAAGCCGAAGGCTGAGGTATATAACACCCTCCAATTAGGGTAGGGTGGTGCATGCTTGCATTATGCAAGGTCACCCCACCCCCTCCCCCTCCCCATCAGGGGTCACAGCAATCCAGCATCATATCTGACTTCTCAGCAACAAACATTACAATCTATTTTCCCTGTCAGTTACCTTTGTTATTCTTTGTTCCAAAAGGAGGGTTCATAATAATCGTATCAAACGCTTTTGTCCATCTATCGCACTGTGTAATATTTTCCACGTCACATTGAACAAGTTCACATGTCGAAAGCTCAAACTCCGCACAGTTTCTAGAAGCGATTTCCAAAGCATCGCAGTCCACATCGAATCCAATAGTCATAGCACTTCCAAGCATGCATGAACCGATGCTCAAAACTCCACAACCACAGCCCAAATCTCCAACAAGTTTGCCTTCGATGTCGCCAAACGTGCTGTCAATGGTGTACAGCATATGAGCTGCAATATGAGGCGTGGTAGGGTATTGTTCAAGATCAACTTTTGGCTTTTCGAAGACATCGACTTGCTGAAGGTATCCCTCCAGCTCTTTGAGTCTCATTCCGTCAAATTCAATCGAACAAATTTTCAAAGATCGAAACGAGTTTTCATATTTTTTCCATTCCAATCAAGACCAGCTTAGCGACCACTCAACGAGCTTGGTAGCCGCGCTTGTCACTTGCCAATCAAAGATGGTGGACGATGTAAACTTCAAAGAGTCAGAGTCAAACAGAGAAAGCAGTTCATCGAAGCTTTCAAATCAAATTGGATGGGTAACTTTTGACGAATCAGACAACAAAGAATCGAAATGCAACCACTGCGTCGCTGAAGAAAAGGTTTCTGCGAGAAATGGACAATACATTTCTCGTTTAGGTGAGTTCAAAGTCCTTCCAATTGAGACCTTAGCGCTGGGCTGGCTCCTTCTTGGTGTAGAAGACACAGGACTCGTCACAATAGAACACTGCCTCGCAAACTTATTGTTTTTATTGTATTCCTCGTTCTTTTGTCCTTTTGTTTTCTATTGTTATAGGTGAACTGTGTCTTCTACACCAAGTAAGAGCCGCTGGGCTAGATGCATTTCTGTCCGATCGCTGTCTCAACAGATATCTTACCTTCACTTATACTAAAATAAAATGGTATCAACAAGATCAAACTATGTTGTAGTTTGAAATGAATTTCAGGTCAAAATGATTTTAAACTAGGTTAATTTTTATTTTCCTTTGTTCCAGATTTATTGCCATAATCCTAAAACAAATAAAAATACAATTAACTACTTTCAGATCATTTTGACCTGAAATTCATTTTAAACTGCAACATATATCTATAGATGCATAACAGATTGTCTTGTGGGCACTTGGGGACACTTAGTGTTAAATGTTAAATCCATTTAATTAGCAATAGTAATATTAAACTGAGTGAAATTGGGTGGAGTGAAAGGTAAAGTCTGCATTCGAGCCAAGTGGCCCATCAGGATGGAGCTTATCCCAGTTTCAGTAACATGAAGCGACTGCTAGGCTTTTGTACATTATGGTCACATTTTTTCGAGCATTAGTGAGGCAAAAGCATTGAGCATTATTCGAGCATTTTAGTGGCATTTTCCCGGAAAATTAATTTTTTCTGAGAAAATAAAAAAACCCAAACTCAAAACATTTCAAAATAAAAATGAGCGAAAGAAATTTTACACAACATTTCGATTTCTTCATGACATCATTATCAAGTGATAATAAAATAACGGTTCAACAGTGTTATATATGCGGTGAGAGGTGTGATTATTCATTAACATATTTGTTTAAACAAATAGTTTCGCGCGGATGGAATCCGATTGCGTGTTCAGGCTAGGTTTCTTCTTTCTAATAAACAGCATTTCGTAAATCAAACAATCCAGTTTTCCGTTGCATTTCTTTAGGACGGAAAAATTATTGGCAAGGTCGTCGAAGTTATAAAGGCCATGATTGTTCTTTAATTGCTTTCCGATTGCGGAGAACCTGTGTTCATCAATACGTTGGTGTAAATGCCGGCTGGTATACCCGACATACTCTGCATCGCACAGATCACATTGGTAATTGTACACTACGCATTGTTGATTAATTAGGGGTGGTTTTGGTTCACGCATCTTGAGATCTTCACAGATTTTGCGACTCTTGAATACTGGTTGAAGAGTGTGATCGATTTTCTTGCTCAGGTTAGATAGTTGTTTTTTCACTGCATCGGCCGACGTTTGATCTTTAAATGGCAATACCACTCGGTGAACCGTATCTTCGTTGACGGGTAGCTGAGGTGGCACGAGAGGATCTTTGGTCATCATTGAGGTGACAAAGTGAGAAATGGTAGAGTTAGGCTTTCAGGGTACTTGAAACTTTCAGGGTACTTAAAACTCAAAAGTCACAAAAACTTCAACAAAAACTACCCCTATAACACAGCTGAGTGGAGACTGAGGACAAGTCAGCGGTTTTACGTTTCAAGAGTCATGCGGCCATGTTTGTTTTTGTTGTGGCTGTGAGTCCATATGTTAAAAACTTTGAAATTAATTTAAAAAACCGTTTGTATGATAAGCATTATCCGAGCATTTTTATTCGTGACTTTTTTGGGGGAGACCGAGCATTTTAGTGGGAAAATGGAGCATTTTGGTGGAGCATTTCAGTGGGGAAACAAAAGCTTTATGTAGAAAAGCCAAGCGACTGCAAGTATTGCTACTTCCTCTTGGATGGGATGTTCATCACAGGGTTACCCCCACCATTAAATATGCCAGTACCCATTTATGCACCTGGGTGGCGAGGGGATCTGAGAAAGCAAAGTATCTTGCCCAATAACACAACATAGAGCCCTGGCCACGGCTTGAACCTGGACGACTAGATCTGGAGTCCTGCACACTGGCCATTAGGCCTGCATGCCTCCTACAAGAGTGAGTGGAGTATAATTCAGAAAATAATCATGCAAAATTAGCCAAGCATGCTGCACAAGGCCAGAGAAACAGTAAGAAAAAGCCCATTTAAGTGCATGTAATGGACATGCACATGGTGTATATAGTTGACAAATTATAGGTATTCAAGTACAAAATATTGTAATTGGACAGCTGTAGTTGGAAAACCAATTTGATTGCATATCAATTATGTAACAAATAGGTAGACAAAAAACAAGTCGAGAAATTTTGTAAGTTTGTTGAAGATACAATTTGTATAGGAAATTGCAAGACCTTCACTTACAATAATGAAGGGCTGCAGGCAAGAATGTCCCCTATATTTTTCAGCCATTTTTGGGAGTGTTCAAACATAACTGCATTTTGCCATGTGGACATTGCTTCACTTGAGGAACTTTGCTCTGAATTTTTTCCCCTGCTGGTTTGTGCTTCTTTTTTGACAAATACACTGTAACACATGCAAATAGCTTGGAATTTGGAAGCAGCTTTCTTTGCAATGCTTGTCTTGAAGCTGAAGGAAACCATTTGCTTTGCCAAACAATGAGACCAGCGAAACATCCTTATTTCATTCCACACAGTGACTTGCTAATAATAAATTATTGGATCATGGCTTGTGTTTATTAACCCATTTTGCTTTTAATTTTAGCTTATTTTCCATCTGGCATTTTCCAGGGAGTCGTGATGTTTTCTGTAATTATTGCACTCACCATTTAAGGTTTTATTTACAGGATATTGAACAAAATTTTACAAGATTTTCTTTTGATTTTTTTTGGCAACCAAGCATGAGATGTGAAATGTAACTTTTTCCTTGTTATTGCAGAGAGGGAACTTCAGAGACTACAAGAAAAGAAAAGAAAACCTCTTTCATCAAAAGACATGATTAAGACTTTACAAGAAGCCAAAGACATTCACATGAAACAACTGATGGATAAAACTGAACAATCAGAGGTGTTTCTTACAGACGAAGGTGAAAGAAATGAAAACTCTTGCTGTTTTCCATTGTATAGAGCTGTGTTTCCAAAGCAGCCGCTGAGCAATGAAGAACTTGAATGTTTGGTGGAAGATGAAAATGACAAGGACAATGGAACAGTGACTTAGGAGACGAAAACTATTAAATTGGTCTAAAGAAAGGCTAATTATGTGATGGCCAGTTTATTGTGGCTAAAAAAGGATTAGTCCTTTGTATTCAAGAAACTGAGGACTTGCCACCTCGAGAAAACTTGAAGAAACTGGCAGTAAGCTCCTTAACATCTGACTTCTTAAATCTAAACAAACAGCACAATAATGCTGCAAAATTATATAGCCTGTACAGCAGATATATAAGAGGGTAAGTAGGGAACGAAATTGAGTGAAATAAGAAGTAAGGTTAGAGCTAGGGAGAGGGGGAAAGACTCACCCTACTTTCCCCTTTTCTTCCATCCCCCCTCCAACCTCATTCCCAGGGCTTTTCCCTTCTTTGTGGGGGCGATGCCACCCCCACGAAGAAGGGAAAAGCCCTGGGAACGAGGTTGTCCCCCCCCCCCCCCCCCCCTGTTTATTTCTCATTCCCGTTCTACGCCTGCTATGCAGGCTGATAATTGTAAAAGAAGTAACAAAATAAATTTTTAAAAAAGTAGTAAAATAACAGGGTGCTATAAGATTTCAAGATTGCCCACTTTTGTCCCAATTTCTTGAACGAATGCATGTGACCTGGGAAAAAATGCTCTAGAGAATGTGTGGCATTCATTGTCTCTTTTCCTCATGCATTTATCGCTAATTAGCAGATCCCGTTCACACTAACATAATCTCACTGCAATATTTGGAGAGAATATATCATTTGTATATGTTGTGGCTTAAATTTATCTTTGGTTTAAAAATTCTCAAGCCAGTTTGATTTTTATTTCCCTTCTTTTCAGATTATGATAATCAGTTTGAGACAATGAAAAATAAAATTCAAACTGGTTTGAAAAATTTGAACCAATGACAAATTTAAACCACAACATAAACATGTGCAAATCATTTTATTTTGCCTTAACTTGGTTTTGGGAACATACCAGTGTATTCCTTGGGGGGCAATTTTTTTTACATTGGGCATTGTTGAGCTTGATTCTTCAGGATAAATTGTTTTTAGAGCAGCTTCCCAATTAAGTGCCAGATAAATTGAGGGTGTCATTATAATTTATTACAGTCAATCCAGATGTTCTTTTCCACGCAGCACAATGTACCAATATTGACAGACGGCTTGCTTCAGCAACTTGCAAACTTGAAGCAATAGTAACTGTAACATTTTTTCACCGCGCGTAAAACTTGGATCTTCTTATACCTAGAATTTATAAATTCATTTATCTGAGCACCCCTGCTTTTAAACAACTTAGAACTTTTCTTTATCGACACTGGATGGAGGACGCTCAATATTGAGTTATGTAGCACTCAGGAAACTAGAAACCGACGTTTGCAAATGTGTTTTTTTACAGGTATACATTATTTTCCCCACCTTATTTTTTTAGCAAACAGAAAAAGATATGTCGTTTCACTATCAGCCTGGTATCTGTGTGGAGCGTACAATCAGTAAGCTGCCTAAAAAAACAAGCAAACTGTAAAATAAACAACGTCTCATTGTATGCTGCATGCACATCTATTGCTGGAACTTTAATTTGCAGTGTTCTAGCCCTCATCTATTTGTTTCTACAGTTTTGGCCTGGCCCCGTGCATAACATAAAAGTTTGAACTTGGTCAGTTCTCACTAATGCGGTAACTAGAAAGCGATACAAAATGATGATAAAAAATTAGTGTATAAAGCGGTCTCGGGGATCAAGAACAATCCTCTGTTTTGCTTTACTGTTCCTTCAGATATCCACCGAACCACCACTGGGTGGTTCTGTAATTGTAGTAGGTGCATCGGAATCTGGTTCCAACAGTACCGTAAAAGCCAAAGTTGTCCTCGCCGCCAACAGCTCCACCATTAGGCTTGAAATCGCATTTGGTTTGACTGCTGTCGATATGCAGAGTGTACTGGTCTTTAGCTTGCCAAAACTGTGCTGTTTGTCCCCCATAGGCTGAATGTCCTCGAATATTCACATAATCTACTGGCTGGCACGAACTGGAGCCGGCCCAACTCATGATGTCGAAATCGTTGAACTTGCCCCTGAGGTAATCCTCATAACTAAAGTGGGTGCCCTGGTGAAAGTCTTCGAACCAACACGTTGCGCGCCAGTGAGTGGATCGGCTGCGGATACTCTTCATACGAGCTAAAGTCTGACGGTACATCTCCCAGTTTGGAGTTTTGTGGTTGAGTGGTGCGTCCTGCATGAACGCCTTGCTGCGAAAATGGGGCAGGTGCTTGTGTCTTAAACTCCAGGACATGACAAGTGTCCAAGCTGATCCCGGCTCAGAGGCGAAGTCACAGTAAGCTAAATAGCGCTTGCCCTTCTCCCAGAGCAGGTAGAACCCACTTTTTGACTGGCCATGGTGAAGATAGTCCAGACAGGACTTGGCAATGAATCCCTTCATGTCCAAGTGGATGTCTGCTGGAGTCTAAAACAGAGAACTGCATGGTTACATATAGGGGTGCCCCAAAAATATATGTTTGTTTTCATTTCTGATAAGCTGTGAATTTCATATTGGCAGAGCAAGTCTTTTATTGCCGAAATTACGGCTTCACAAGAAACAGGGGTGACCGTTATATATGAGATTTTTATACAAAACGAAATAAACTTGAGTAAAGATGGGTCGGATTTGTTCACACTTCCCCAAGTGAAACCCATGAATACATATCCATCGTTGCCCATTCATAAACAAACTTGTGTATAAAGTTCACCAATTTTGTTTGAACAACTTCAGCGTTTTGTCTGTACGCGGCTATCCGAAATCGATCGAAATCCACTGAGCAATTTTTATCTTCATAAAACTAACATTTACGTTCGAAAATTAGAATTCGTTCAATAACTGACCCACCTTTGTATCATAATAGGGAAGAAAACTCGCCGTGCAGTAACTGCTTGCAAGCAACAGAAAAAGAACCAAAGTCATCTTTTCGCCGATACGTTTCTGAGGGTTAAAAATAGGACATTTATTTACATATGCGGCATATTTCTATTGCCCAGTAAGCACTGTTCATAGTACACTACCCGATTCAGTCTAAGCAAGAGAGTATCTTCATACTCTATTGGTCTAAGACAGTTCAGTATAGAACTACTGGATTCTTCACTTCATCAGAATACATCTGTCTCGAATCGTCGACCTGGTGCGGCAAATTTATTTTGAAAAGGATTGTACTGGTGATCATGCATCTGCGATCATCTGCCGGTATGAAAGGCTACGTAAAAACTCGACATGACTTTTCAAATAATGGTCAGGAGTAAATCACAAATTGAAACAATTCTATCTTATCCCGGCCCTATTCCCAACCGAAGGCTGCCTTTTTTCTTCAAATTTCACTTACCTTAGCAGAGATGCTTTTCCGACAACTTCGTCAGTTTTATGTCCGAATTTACTATAATTCAAAAAATTATCATTAATATTCCATAACACGAAAATCTAGGTTTCAGATCGTGTTACCTTTTTGTTTATTTAACTCTTGTTATTACAACTGTTTTTTTTTTCAGTAATGCAGTTTTGACATAGACGAGGCGAAAGTATGTGGGGGGAGGGGTCTTGGGCATACCCTCACCCAGAACATTTTGAAATCTAGAAGCTCTGAAACACTATTTTCACTGATTCATCGATAGCGGAACAGAATACCTTATTAAAACCTAAGTTGTAAAATGAAAGTACTAAGGTTAAGTTGTGCGAAAATTGTCAATATTTGTTAGCAGGCAAACGTTAAAAGGGCTTAGCCTTCTCTTCAGCTAAATTTTGAAATGCAACTACCGGCTATAAACAAACAAAAAGTTAGCGCGCGATCGAAATGCTTTTCGAATTTCCATCAAATTTAACTTGAGTTTTGACGACGCACGAACCAACACAGATGTTGCAAACATTCAGGTGCGCGAAAATTCGGTCACTAAAAATCAATTAGAAATGTGCGATCTCTAAAACCGTCGCGAGATTATGTTCTTCAGGAGCACTTTCATGATTTTGGTCAACCGTTCACCTGATCAGCAAGTTACACAAAAGAGAATATTTGGCACTGTCAAAAAAATGGTAAGCGCTCCCTCCAAAAATACTAGCAGGTGAAACTTTATTTAGACACGCTTGCCCGTCAGCCATAAAAGTACAGAAAACTGATTTGATTTGCACAAGGGGCGTGTGGCTAAAATAAGATTAAAAGTGATATACCTTCTTTGTGACGCGTGCTCCCCCCCCCCCGCGCGCTAAACTGCGTGAAATATAAATGTTTTGGTGCTGGCCTGAAAATTAAAGGCTCAACATATTAACAACTTTCTTAGTGCGGATGCCATTACAAGATGTTGGGTTTTCTTTGTAATGGCAGCAGTTGTGGCTTGCAACTCTATAACGACGATTGCTATTTTTATTATTATTATTTCTATTTTATTCTTCCTGCATAATCTGATTCAACTCCTTACTCTTCCACCAATGTCCACAAGATCTTCTGAAGGCTAGACTTTTGTCTTAAAAATACAAGTTTCACTGTCCATCGTGTCAATTGGAGCTTCTGTGTATGCATGAAATGAAAGTTTATCAGAAAAAATTCCCCTCAGCACGGCTTAATTGTTTATATATATACCGTAATGATCCGATTTAGCGCCCTCCTTCCAATAAGCGCCCCCTTCCGAATAAGCGCCCCCCCCCCTTCGAATGTGTTTTTGTAAATAAGCGCCCCTATTCCAATAAGCGCCCCCATTTCAATAAGCGCCCCCATTTCAATAAGCGCTCCCTTTTAACAAGCGCCCCCCCCCCCCCCCCTTTTAAGCGCCCCCATTCCCCATTCTTGACTCTAAGGTCGTCGACGTCGAATAGAGAGCTCATGAACATTCACCGTACCGAACATGTATAATATTTACTGCTAAAATGAACAATTCTTTTAAAAGTAACTAAACTTTCGACAACTTGTTACTGTTACAGTTTCTGTTATTGTTAGTTATTTTAATATTTATTTAAGTTTTGTTTTGAACATTTGGTTGTTTCTCAAAAAATTAAATAAGCGCACTGTCCCGAATAAGCGCCCTGTCTCGAATAAGCGCCCTCCCTTGAGGTAACAGAAGTAAATTAGCGCCCCGGGCGCTAAATCTAATCATTACGGTACTATACATTTTACCCGAGCTGGGTTAGGTTTTCAGGAACGCGTACTAATTTTATCCGCGCTCAGACCTACCCCTTTAGTAGGTCCGAGCACTGGTAGAATTCTTTCGGAACGGACGAGGCAAAATCAAAGACTTAACTCAGATTAAAGCAGTTTTTTAAGCGATTCATTTTTACCCGAGCCGTGCGACAAATTGTCTGTCGTGTAAATGGGCCTTTTCTGCACGGTTACAATTTGATTTCCTTTTGAGTCAGATTAGGTCAGTTTAACACGGAGTCCATCAGGAAATCGAGTAATATTAATTTAAGTTGGACAAAAATCAAATATTTTATTTAAATCCTATTGCGTTATTTTCTACCCTTGTTAAAAGGTAAAGATGAAAGTAATTATCCGTGATAACACCAACAACAATTTCTTATATTAGAGTCTGAGAAAATGAATTCCATTGTTCACAAGCGTATGGGCAGAGCCTTGAGCACGTGTACTTAGAAAATATTTCTTTTGAAAAGATATTTGAAGTAGTAACAAAAAAAGTTTGCAATAAGGTGTAAATAATTCTGGTACCTAATTTTGTCCAATAAATACTCGAAGTCCTAGAGGACTACGTCTTAATACTCGAAGTCCTGGCGGACTGCGTGTCAAACACTTTTTGTCAATCAAAGCTGCATAGGTGCCAGAAACCTTTGGTAACCATGGTAACATAGCCTGCCTCAATGGAAAGCATTCGCGGGTAATTCAAGTTCGTTTTTTCAGTTACTAAGGTACGCGAGAGATATCCGAGTGGAATGTTTTGATACATTGACCCAAGGAAACATTGTTCACGTGTAATTTTGAATTTAAATATGCAATAAAATCGCGACGTGGACTGCGTTAACCGCACTCTACAAAATAATATTTTATCCGCAGGTTCGGGCGTTTAAAGATCAGACTCTTCATAAATATGGGATCAGAAGTAAGCGCTGAAGAGGACAATGGCTATCAGAATGGAGATGTAAAGAAAGACGACGATTTACGCGAAAACGGGGACGACGAGAGCGAAAAGGACAAAGAAAACAAACCATTACAAGACGCTGGAGTTAAACAGCAAAATGGCGATCTTCGCAGCAGAAAGACGGGGAAGGTGACAAGTAGAACCAAAGCTGAAATGAAAAGAGCGATTCTTAAAACCAAACCGCCCAGCAAGAAAGAGCAGCAAACACTTGTCGGTCCAAAGTGGCTGTCGGCTTTGAATGACGCTGTGATTAGTGTGGAAAAGACTTTGCCTCGATGGCTTAGAAGGCTGCTAATACTATTGGCCGTTGTAGGACTTGCGTTTGGAACAAGGCTTTTTAATGTTTCTCTACCATCGCATATCTGGTTAGTACAAAGGCACAGTTCCGCTGACTTATTTCCTTTAATAGAATAATGGTGTTGTTTCGGTCAGTTGTGGTGCAAGTATGTGTAAAATGAGGTGGGGAGGGGAGGTTAGGGAGAGAAGAATTGTCATTTTGGCAGATTGCAGTTATTTCAAGTTACTGTACCATAAGTAGCTGGTAAAATGTGATCTGTCAAATTAAATTACATGTTAATATAATTTGTGCCAAAGGGCTGAAAAAAAAAAACATGAAAGTACTCTTATCAAACAGCTCGTTTCATTTGGCGAAAAAAAATCTTCTATATATCCTAAATCTTTTAAACTATTCACAAACTATCACCCTCTATTTTCTCAGATCGTATAGTGGGTGATAAATTATGTGCACTTAATGAGCATCTAAGAAAATGGAGAGGTTGTTTAACACCATAGTCTAACACATGTATTCGCGAAGTATGAGTAGCAATGAGTGCCGCTACAGATGGTCACAGAGTTGCTTTTTAGCAAAAAAATAATATGTTTTCAAAAAATAATAAATGCAATACCGCTTGACCAAAAGTTCAGAAAGTTGCAGAGAGAACGTCTCGTGAATTTCGGTGCGAAACCGTAGTAGCGGGAGCGAATGAGAGGCGGCTGTATTCGCAGGCTAAATCGCTATAGCTAGAACTGCTAGCATTTTGCGATTTTTCATTCGACGTCCGAGCAGGGCCTGGGTCCGACAATCTGGCCGGCGATCCATTTCAAGTTTATTTAGCAAATAGCCAACATTAGACGGATAAAAACTCGAATTTACAACTTCACCTTACAAATATGACACCCAGAAAGGGAGCACGGATCAAGAAAGCGGACAAAAACAGCGACAGCGAGTCTGAAATGCCGTCACCTACCGAAACACCGCGAGAAACTGTCAAAGAAGGACGCATGGCGAAATCGAATGATTTGCCAAAAGTAAACCTCAAATTATTTGGTCGGCTGATAGTTTTTGGCGGGATCTTGCTAGTGACATTTGCAACGCGTTTTTATGCATTAGCGGATCCATCTCATATCTGGTAAGGCTGTGTAAAAGTATTACGTTTTGGTGGAGTTTAACCGTTCTTGCAAATAAATTTGTGCCCAGTTTAATATTTAGTGTTTCCTTGTTCAACATTTCCGGTTGGCAAGAATTAGTTCGATGTCAGTTTATTAACGAGTTCTTTTTCTAGCTTCCCTGGGTTGAAGGAATAGTATTTTGCACTCTTGTAACTGAATAAGTCCAGCTGGCGAACGGAACATCATATTTTGTGGGTTAATAGTTAATAAGCTGGTTCAACGCTCGCCTTGTTTTCGTCGTTGTGTAGCAACTGTAGACGCTAACTAAATCAAACAATGAATGAAAACTTTGTTCATGTTTTCCTAGGCGGTTGTCCAAAGTTCGATATCAATGGATTTTATATCAATCTACGAATTTTACACCTGTTAAACTTTCATATAGGTTGGGGCTTATTTGTGATGTTGTGTTAGTACTGCAAATGGATTTTTTAGGCTTCAATAAAGCTTGAATTTATTGCATCGCTTAGTTCGCCACAATTTTTACTTTGATCAGTTCCCTAAATGTGATTTTGAGCTGAGTTAATTTTTGTCGCAATGATGAGGTGAATAAATAACTTTCCTGGTTTAATACTCTGCTGTGAATTTATGTGTATTTGAAGTTTCTGTCCCTCCATTTTGCCACCTGCCTCTGTCAAATATTGAAGAATTTATTCAGTGAAGTAACTGGAGTCGTTATTAATGGTGGTTTGACTGTGTCATCTAGCTGGTTTTTAAACAGGCCTGTAGATATATTAAAACACTGGTACTGAGATATGTGCTCTGACTTCGGAGAATAGGAAACTGCATAAATTCTCAGTTGGGGTAGTGGTGGTATAATAATATATAATGTATAATATATAATAATAATAATAATAATAATAATAATAATAATGATGATGATAATAATAATAATAATAATAATGATAATAATAATGATAATAATAATAGGCTTCATGTATAGAGGGTAACACTTAAAGTGCTTATGAAGTAAAAAAATGATTACTGCTTATATTTAAGGATTTTCAAAATAACGAAGAATGGTGTTTTCCTTTTTGAAATATCTTCTTTTGTTTTAGCGATATTTAGGTTTGTGACAGTGACAATAGACAGTGCACAGATAAACAGTGTCTGTAAGACGGGGTTGACGATGGATAAGAGTCTGCCACTTGGGACACGGAATCGTCCGTTGTCCGTATTAACAAGTGTTTGTAATAAGCAGGTTAATTTTTTATAGAGAAAATATAATGTTGAGCTTTTTATTGGGACAAATGAAACTGTCCGTAATATCAGGGTGCCCATATTAAGTGAGACTGTCCGTAGAGCCAGGTTCCACTGTAGTCATGAAGTAACCATAGAACAGTAAAAATATATATTTTTAACCTGTATGTTCTCTTTATTTTACAGTTGGGATGAAACTCATTTTGGTAAACATGCAAATTTTTATCTTAAAGGAGAGTTTTTCTTTGATGTCCATCCACCATTAGCAAAGGTAAAAAAAATAGTTGAACAAAAAGTCCAAGTTTATATTAACCATTATTATATATGGTTGATGTGATGAAAACGTGTGGCTGAGTTTAGGAGTCTATGTGAACCTGATTGATAGCTTGTATTCCTCCTAAACTCACACACAGAGTAAACAGATGCCTTTGTGTGCTCATTTCTTTCCACATTTAAGATAAATCTGAAACTTGACTAACATATTCCATCTATCAAGTTCCATACAGTGTGTATGCGTTACATGTATCTCTGATTGTTGTAAGAAACAGCTGATTGAATCCAAGACTCCACACTGGCCTTTGCAGGGTTGTTAAAAAGAACCTGTAGCCAGTGGAAATCGCCACCAACTTTGTGTTTGTGGCCAGCTACTCCTTCCTGGGATATCCTCAGTAAAAGATGGCAAAATCAGCCATCTACCTCAATTTATTAAAGCTTTGAACTTCAAAACTTTTTTTTCTTATTTTTTTCTTAACCATCCTTGTTCATTTTTGGTTTATTACCACTTCTTTGATTTTATTTTAAATATTTTATTAACCCTGCCTTTGTAGGCTGCTACATGTATGTACAATGTACATCCTTCTCAAGGAATTTTATGGTGTCATATATTAGATGTTGATATTCATGTGTTCAGTTCATTATCATCGTCATTGACTTGTCGTCATCATCATCAATCTTCTCTCCCTGCTTGGGTTGTCATTTGCAAGATGTTTTGGAAATGCCCTTTTATTAGTTAAGATTAATTTTAATTGTTAATTAAAAAGTACTACATGTATAATTTGTTATATTAAGACCCTTGTACATTTAATTTAAAATGCCTTTCTCTGTTGTTCAGATGTCAATTGCATTTGCTGGATATCTTAGTGGCTATAATGGATCATTTCCATTTGATAAACCAGGAGATAGCTATGGAGAGAATAGCTATGTAGGAATGAGATTGGTAAGAGATCTGTTATGTTATGTTATAACCTGAGGTCAAAATGTTTTCAAACTAATTTGATTTGTATTTTTCTTTGTTCCAGATTTATTGCCAATATCTTTGAACAAAGAAAAAATTAAAATACAAACTGAAAAGAATAAATCAACTAAGTTTGAAATCATTTTGACCTGAAATGAATTTTAAACTGCAACATAGACATTTGACAGTGTATAATATGAGCACATCGTTAATTGAGCATGTTATTAATCCATGGATCCCATAGTTATAAGTACAGACATTGGACACATGTATTTTTTTCTATCCAAGCAGACACACTACAATCATTGTAGTGTGTCTGCTTGGATGATTGAGTTGATTAGTATTAGTTATACTTTTCAACAGATTTCTCTTGCACAGCTCTACACTTTTAGTATCCTTTATCCTTTTGAGTCATCACCTTTCCAGGCTATACTTAGAGTTAACTAACTTTTTTAATCTGCTCTACAACCCCTGTATGTAGTCCTGAAATATTTTTGTGTCACCTTTTTAATGGCAACAAAAAAAAAAAGATAAACTTTTGATATGCAGATTATAAAAGCATTGACCAGTAACTATTCAAAATAACATTACAATTAATTAATTATGTTAAAGTGCATATGAAGTAAAAAATAATTACTGCTTATTTTTAAGGCTTTTCGAAATAAAGACGAATGGCGTTTTCCTTTTTAAAATATCTTTTTTCGTTTTAGAGATATTTAATAGGTTTTTCTATTATGCAAATGAGGAACGTGATGACGTCATTAATCGTTCCACAAAAAGATAAATCACTTAATCAAGCATATCTCTTGGAGTATTAATAAGCGGTGTTCTTAAAACTTGGCATCATCGATGTTCATCATAAAAGGCACAAGATGGCACCCGTTGCGCTGTTGCCATGGCAACAGTTTTTGCCACAAAGACTTATTTCTATTAACACTGACATTCCCAGTTTATTCTTAACCAAAGGTGCACTCCCAACAAGCTAACGAAGATAGTTAAGCTAAGATGGGTACCACCTGTGTTCCATGCCAGACCCACTGTTCATTTATAAAGTGCTGCAAATGGAGATACCGTAAAAACTCGTGTATAAGCCGCACTTTTTTGCCAACATTTGTGGCTCAAAATCGTGGGTGCGGCTTATCTACAAGACCCCCCATTGCATGCAAACAGGGCATCTGACAGGATGCGGCCGTGCGGGTCCACGTAAATCGCTCACATCTGCATCCTCCGCATCCTCTGGACGTTTTTGCACATAAAACTGAAAAAGCGCTCCATATAAGCGACAAAGAAGCTCTTTACACAAACAAAAATAACAAAGAGACCGATCATTTTGAAAGAGTTTTTTCCCTCAAAACAGCGACGAAACCCCCGCTTTTCGTCCGTGAACAATTTTCAACCTCCAGGCGTTCCACGTGTCTTTTGGCGATGGGCCTGGATACTAGTTGTCCAAACAAGTGCCTGGTTACTAAGCTACGAACGTCACAATGACTACATGTCCCGCAAAATTTGGTGTAAAAACTGTGATGAATGTAGAAATACCTGTCAACGAATGGCAGAAAAAGATAAAAAATGTCAAAGTTGGCAGAAATGATGTTTATTCTATAAAATTCTGGGTAAGACTGAAGTGTTTTCCGTTTATGTGTTTCCTCGTTTACGGTACATCCTGCACATCGGAAAGGCTCAAGGAATCAACTTTAGCAATTTATTGATTGTTGAAATTTCCACATAATCCGTGCTTGAAATTTTGGGGTGCGGCTTATCTACGAGTGCGGCTTATACACGAGTTTTTACAGTATTTGGGTTTATAATAGAAGGAGACTATATCCAAGACTGTTGCCATGGCAATAGCACAACGGGTGCCATCTTGTGCCTTTTATGATGAACATTGATGGTTCCAAGTTTGAAGAACACCGCTTTAATACTCCAAGAGATATGCTTGATTCAGTGATTTATCTTTTTGTGGAACGATTAATGACGTCATCACTTTCCTCATTTGCATATTACAAAAACCTAAATATCTCCATAACGAAAGAAGATATTTCAAAACGGAAAACGCCATTCATCTTTATTTTGAAAAGCCTTAAAAATAAGCACTAAATATTTTTCACTTCATATGCACTTTAAAAGATCATTTTGTGTTTTAGTTCTGTGCAACGCTAGGTGCCCTATGTGTGCCTCTTGCATATCTCACTGTCTGGGAGCTCACCAAGTCCACAGCTGCTGCCCTTCTGAGCACAGCATTCATTGTTTTTGGTAAGTTGCATCATGAATTGACCCAGCTATTTGACAGGCATAACTTACTTCCTCTACCTCCCCTTGCCCATGTTTAAATTTTGCTGTGTTCTCCTCTCCCTTCAATTTCCTTGAATGTATTTCCTGCTTTCATTTTTTCCCTAACTATTGTTGGTCATGGCTTCCCTTCTATCAGGAAGCTTAGTTGGTGTATGGTTACCCACCTCCATTATGTCCCAAGTTTATTCTTTTCCATAGAACCAGCACACTGCTGTATGTGGGATTCTCAAACAAACATTTCCAAATTCTGATTTTAATCAAATTTACTGTAACATTAAAAACAGTTTACAAAGCTCTTAGATCACTAGAGACAACAAAAATTAATGTGAGAAAAATGGGAAGAAACCACATTTTCAGTTTTTGCTTCTTCTTTAAAACTAAGAGGAAAAAAATGCTCATTATATAATAACAATATTATTTAATAATTATTTGCAGTCCAACTCCTTACATGTATAAGAGAGTTCTTATTTCCTACATTTCCTCCCATCCTGTAATTAAGCTGATCATAAAAAATAAATCTGATTATTTTGTGTTGCAGATCACGGATGCGTGACCATATCACAGTATATTCTTCTGGATCCAATTCTAATGTTTTGGATCATGTTGTCCACTTATTGTTTTACAAAGTTTCAAAACTGCAAGAATGTGTAAGTATTCCCTTAAAAAATGTTGGATTCATGTGCTTAATGTCATTAAGAACTGGTAGTGACAATTATTGCCACTCCAGTACTTAATAAAGTAATAATATTTCGAAGGTTTGTTGGAAAACAGGCAGCAGCAATTTTGGCTAAAATTGAACATTTCCAAAACAACTCCGATTTGCAAGAAAACAAGTTGAAACAAGTTGAGCGTTGCTGGTTTCATTATTCTGACAAACAAAAGGTTTCTTTTGTTTACAGACCCCGCCAGGCAAAACCAAGTGTTAATAAGTTATGCTGTATCTCAAAATCGAAGGAAAAACCAGTGAATAAAATACAGGATAATGTTTAACACACATAAACAAACCTGCATGCAAAAGTTGGCGTTGTTTTCAGTTGGCAATGTTCAAATTCAGCCAGGAAAAATCATACTGCCCATTTTCCACCAAACCTTTCAATTATTTTTTTAATTAACACAAGTATAAAATAATTTGCTGTTTTATTCCGATGTTGTGGTAAACGTAAATGGTAAATGGTTTTTCGTAAACTACATGATTGTAAGCACATACTGATTGATTGGGAACTGTAACTGAAACTCATATACATGTACATGTATATGTTTGTCTAAAGTAGCATGTTTTCTTTTCTTTTTAAGTCCTTACAGCATTGAATGGTGGGCTTGGATGACAGCGTCAGGAGTCTCATTGTCCTGTGCTTTTAGGTAGGTAATGAAAGAACTACAACTGCAGAAAACCTTTTGAAATAATGCCTAATAATGGAGGCAGCGTGGCCGAGTGGTTTAGGGCGCTGGTCTTGTAATCCGGAGGTCCCGGGTTCAAGCCCTCCACCCTGCCACTAGCTGGATTTGTTTCACGGTCGTCCCGAGTTCAAATCCTCGGTCACGCTTTGTATATAGCCAACTGGTCTGCCTCCAGCCAGTTGGGATTTTTAACCATGTTATGTTCATTTAAAGTTATTTGTTTCCTATGTTTCAGTGGCATGCCTAAACTAGCTATCTCGAAGCTAAGTGCATGACCACTATAAACAACATTTACATTTTTTTTTTTTTTACATTTACAATGCCTAAATTCTAAATTTTACCGGACAAGTGAGAAATAACATTTACTAGTAACAAAAAAATGGAGGGGATTATGCTATTAAATTTCCTGCTCACTGTAATTTTGGATTTTATGACGTGTTATGGTTGCCGCTATTGTTTGGAAGCAGAGGATCTTTTGTGTGAAACAATTTGGTAACCATTACATGCCATAAAATCCGAAATGGCGGTGCACAGGAAATTTAAAAGCCACAAGTTTACTTTTCCATTTATTTTAAATCACTATTAAATGTATGGCAGGTATTACTGAAAGAGAACTCATATTAATATTATTGTCTTGAAAGGAATGAGAAGAAGTCAATTGTGGAAGAGTTAGCTATTTAATTGAGAAACTACTTAACAGTTATATTTTTAATTTGTTTGTAACTGGTTTGACTCTTACTTTGATCATGCAGGCATGTAAATATTCCAAATGTGTGTTTTCACATGATTGTGTGAGTAATAATTTATTGTCTGTATTTTTTTATCCTTAAGCTGCAAGTGGGTTGGTCTATTTGTCATCCTGTGGGCTGGTATAACTACAGTGATGAACTTGTGGGACCTTCTAGGAGATCTCTCTTTGTCATTGGTTGGTATTGTTAGTCTGATTACTAAATATTGCATGTAAAGTCAGTGTCATAACCCTAAGAGAAAAGTCTTTTGATAACAATTCATCATAGGCCTGCAATGCATGCTAAGAGCTGGATATTATGTATTATTAAAAACTAGCCATGGTATATTGCAATTCCTGAGTTTTGATTGGTCTACAGGCCATGGTATACCATGGATCACAAATTGGGTAGGTGTATGCATCAGCGAGAACACCCAGCGAGCTCAAATATTGCAATTCTTTGGGTGTTTTTAATAAAACAATTATTCCACTAATGCTTGTTGGATATAAGATAGTTAGAGCTAACTTGGCGCTTTGCGCAGGAAATACAAATAAAACTACTTTGAAATTCATACAGCACCTATAAATTATGCTCTCTATTTTTTTTGTTTATAAATATCATTACTTGGTTGATTTTTCCTTTTAGTTTGAGATTGGTAAACACTTCCTTGCACGAGTGCTTTGTTTGATAATGGTCCCTATCGTCGTGTACCTCTTCTGGTTTGCCATTCATTTCAAGATGCTGCCAAGCACGTAAGATATGTGACTGGTGATATTGTCAAGAAAACCAGTCCTATTGTAGTTGTAATTGTTCATTCAGATGGTTTTTGTCCTTTCCAAGATACTTGAAACTATCCATGATTCGATGTAGGATTTCTATGAACTTACTAAATATTAATCCTTTAAGTCCCAAGAGTGACCAACATCAAATTTCTCCTCACAAAATTAATACTTCATTAAGAGAAAATGTTATTAGAATAAATAAAATGGTCACTAAAGGGAAATTGCTTTGATCTTTTAATAAATTCTCCCAAGTTAAACAATAAGAAATGTATTGAGATCAGCCAGGAGAATTTGTATGTTGATATTGGGGCTCAAAGGGTTAAGGCTTTGAATTGTCCATTAAAACCTTATTTTATACAGTAACTCTGCTCCAAAACGCTATTACTAACAGTACTAACAGTAGACTGCCCCACCCTTTTATTAATGTTAATTTATACATTTAATAATATTAACATTTTCAATTGTTGTAATACTCCTTATTAATGGCTCCCTAATTGCAGGGGCTTTAATAAAATTTGAAGTAGGCAGCTAGTTAGAATAGAGTAGCCGACTGCATCAACAAGGCTTGAAAGAAGTTTTCTCTTACTAGTTACTTCAATTTTAGAGGAAAAAGTAGCTGACTTCTCTGAGTGAAGTAGTAGCCGGCCATCGGTGCCGGCCGTCGGTGCTTATTGAAAGCACTGTAATTGTAACAACACTGGCAAGTTTTACTTTACTTTACTTTATACTTTTACTTTTATTTATTTTATTTTAGTGGTCCAGGTGATGGCTTCTTCAGTTCAGCTTTCCAGTCAACTCTAAAAGGAAATGCACTTTACAAGAATGTGGTACCTGAAGGTTTGTAAGAGTAAACCATTTCATGCTCCCAGCATATATATAATATAGTCCTGTATATGAACTTACTAATTAAAGATTCATGTGTTTGACTAGAAACCATCAAAAGTTTCCTTCCTCTTTTTCCATTATGGCCGACAGTCGAACCTTACCATCCCGAACTCGGTTATCTCCAACTCCTGGCTATTTATAGAGTCAACCAGTGATGCTAAAGATCTTCAATCCGATCTATCCACTATTGAATATTGGTCGCAGAAATGGCTGATGCAATTTAATCCAAGTAAATGCTTTGTCATGAGGATAACCAGAAAACGCGATCCTGTTATTTATGATTATAAATTAATGGGTCACTCCCTAGAATCAGTGTCACAGCATCCATATCTTGGCGTTGAGCTATCCTCTAAACTAGACTGGGGCCATCATATTAACAATAAGGTTACCAAAGCAAACCAAACTCTTGGCTTTCTGCGAAGAAATCTTGGCAACTGCCCTGAATCAATTAAAGAATTAGCTTATAAGGCACTAGTGAGACCTCATCTGGAATATGCAAGCCCGGTGTGGGATCCATGGACTACCAAGCATATAAAGCAAATAGAAGACGTCTAACGGCGAGCTGCTCGATTTGTGAAGAACTGTTGGCAGCGAACACCTGGAACTGTTTCCAATTTACTTAACGATTTGGATTGGCCCTCCCTTCAAAACAGAAGGAAATCTGCTCGCCTCACATTACTTCATAAAGCTATTCATGGTGAATCAGCATTAGAAATCCCATGCTATATCAAAAGGCGTAATTGTCAACAACTTCGATCTTTTCACAAAGACAGGTTCATCGAAATAACTCCAAACTCTGAGAGTTATAGGAACTCATTCTATTGTAGAACTATCAGAGAATGGAACGCCTTACCAAACAATGTTTTAGATGTTGAAAAAAGTCATTTATTTAAGAATGCGCTTAGATTAGTATGATTGACATTTTAATTAGGTTCTAATTTTTTAATCATAATCAACATTTTTTAGTAATTCTTAGTAATCCTTTTTAAATTATGTACATATTTTATTGTTTTTAAGGTCTTTTACTCTCCCCCCCCCCCCCAACCCATTATTATTTTATGTCTTGCAGTGATGGGAGCATGCCTCCCTTTGCAAGACCCCCCATGATATAGATAGATATTTCAAACTGAAATCCATTTCTTGGATTTACTTTTTTTTATCATAAGCAAGGCTGTGCTCTAAGAAAAATTACAAGGAGCCCAAAGGTTCTGAACTATGAGATCCAGGGTGCCCAGCACAAAGCTTATATGAAAGAAATAAGATTATCTGTTCGTCCAAATCCAAAAGTTAGGCGCCTGAGGCACCCGGGCACCCTTAGAGCACAGCCCTGATAAGTCATGATTTACCGTCAGCTATCTCGAACTGCCTGCTTTCTCAAAGATTTTTCCCTTGAGAGTTTGAGAGGGCAGGGTTCACTTTTATTAACACCTGGCTCTTCTTAATAAGTTTCTTCAAGTCACACGCAGTTATTTAGTAGCACTTCAAGCCATTGAAAACACATAATTCATTATTAAATAATTATTTTTTGTTCAATTATTTGTTCAGTTGAAGTAAAGGCTACATGTATGTAATTTAATTATAAAATGGTGCCATCAGTAATAGTTTCAGTCATTTATTTCTCATTATTTTGTTACCTTGTTCTCAGACCTGGCATTTGGTTCAATTGTTACACTTAAGAACACCCGAGCTGGAGGGGCTCTTTTACACTCACACACACATTTGTACCCTAAAGAACATCCTCCCGAGCAACAACAGGTAAATGAAATTGCTTTTGTCTTCATTCCCTTGGACTAGCACAGATCTCTGTGATATCTGAGGTTTTTACCTGAAGTTTATCAATTATTGTTGGGGCTTGTTGTGACAAGGGACTGTACGTGTAGCAGTAGGTATTCATCTCTGGGTTCTGTCGTAACAGTGACCTGCAGGTATTCAAATCTGGGTCCTTTGTGACAAGGGTCTGTAGGTACATGTAACTATCTCAGGGTCCTGGCTGTTAGGAAAGCCAATTCTTTTCTTATAAATAAATATCTTACTAGCTAAAAATGGAAGCTCTGCCCTATACATGTATGTGTTAGTAAACTGTATCAGTCTGTAGATCCGTGGGATTGGGCACTTGAGACTTGCAAGGTCCCGAGTGTGTCTGCAATAACGAGAGTTGACTGAGAGGTGCATAGAGAACCACGAGGTGCAGCCAAGTGCTTCTCACACTTCTTGAGTGTTCTTAAAAATTCCCAAGTGCTAATATAACTCAACAACGAACAGGGATGAAGTTGTTTGATTTTTTTTATATAAAATGCTAAGGAAATACGTGTGCTCAAACTTGTGGTGTAAGGTGCAGTGTGCACTATAACTTGATAAAGCACACGTGTGACGTAAGCAGTGTGCTTTATGGAGCTATAATAAACTAGAACTGACCAATCACAGCACACGCAATTACTCGAACATTATGATCACTTTCATTGTATTTACCTCTTAAAGTAATCATCGAGTAATGCATTTCAGGTAACTTGCTACTCCCATAAAGATGATAACAACAAGTGGCTGATAAAGAAGGCTTACGAAGATTATAGTGAGTACAGACTGAGCCAGTCACATAGTTGCTGACTGCTTACATGCATTTTCTATCACCAATGGACCAATTTCTCACGCCTAGGTGAAAATTTGAGCTATTGCAGCCTTAACGGACATACTTTCTATACAAATGTAAACTTGAAGCAATGTAAAAATATATAGAAAAGTACGTGTAGTCGATGGTACTTTCCCAGAATTCTACAATTTCTGGGACCTGGAAATGTTTGGAGTGTCTTCGGAAATCTTTGGACCACTTTGGATATGGGTGGGTCATCTCCAAAAACCCTGGTTACAATGTCTCATGCCTGTGACTCATAAAAAGTTGGCAGGTATAGTATTAAATAATATTATTTTCATCTGTTGCAGATGAACAGCAGCCTTTGGAATACCTAAAAAATGGAGATTGGATCAGACTGGAACATGTTGCGTATGTACATTTTAAAAGATCTTTTTCTTTTCTCAATGCGTGAGTGCTTCAAGAGGTTCAGTATTTTCTAGTATTGTCTAGCAACCATATATGTTGTGCATGTACTAATGTGCATGCTGGCAACTGATTAGTTTTGATTTTATTTTAGGACCAAGAGAAACCTCCACAGCCATGATCAAAAAGCTCCTCTCACCACACATCATAAACAAGTGTCAGGCTATGGTGATGTAAGCACAAAGTTTCAAACTCATTTGATTTTTATTTTTCATTGCTCATATTGATTATCATAATCAGGAACAAAGGAAAATAAAAATCAACCTGGTTTGAAGAATTTTAAACCAAAGATAAATTTAAACCACATTACATACATACTTTTTTGTACTTGATTAATGGTTATGGACTGAGGGAAGGAAGCTCTGTTCTGGACACCGTGTACCAGCATGACAAATTAAAAGAAGCAAGGGAGACACAGTATAACTTGTAGAAGGTCTGGGGCAGCACAGGAGCTGTCATAAGTTCATATAGTTACATGTTATCTTTGAGAGAAGCTCAAAAGTTTATCGTCAATCAAAAGTGTCATCCTTTTTCTAAAACGTTTTCAATAATAAAATTAATTGTGGAATTTGATTTGTTTTTTACACTTTCAGAATGGGAAAGGAGATGCAAATGATTTTTGGCGAGTAGAAATTGTGAGTGGTGAAGGTAGCGATGGAAGAATCAAGACTGTGAAGACAGTTTTCAGGCTTATTCATGTCAACTTGGGTTGTGCCCTTCATGGCAGCACACAGGTTTTACCAAAATGGTATAATATTTTTAAATTCTACATGTATATTATGTAGTGTATAGCAGTCAGTTTGTTTAATTTGAGTGTAATATAATTGTATAATTTATTTTTTAGTAGGACTTTCAACAGCCCCAACAGGGGCTGTTAAACCAATGTGTGCCACTGACCTCAGACTCGTGGCCTGCAGTGTGCCATTGTTGCTCCCCTAGAGGGGGTACACTCTATTTAGTGACGAGGAGGTGTGAAGACCTTTTAGGGTTTCTGGTGGACTTTTCTTCATCAAAAGATTTTAGCAAGGACTTTTTGGGGGTTACTGCAAATCGTACCCTACCATTTAAAGGTGGACGCATAAAATATATCAATATTCTCTCAGTTGGTGTTTTGTACTTTTATTGTTTTTAATGCTTAGAAAAAGTGGACTTTTTGGGTAATGTCTTGCGCCATTGGACTTTTTTGGGTCTTTTTTAGCGTAATGGGACTTACATGTATTAGGGGTTGAAACATTTGGCCTCATTCGCATCTCCCCACCATTGATATACCTGAGTGGTACCCCACTCCCCCTCCCTGCTGGGGTTAATTGTTGCTCCTCGACAAAGTAGCTATCAAGATGGGTTCTGCTGAAAGTTTGAGTAATAAGTGCAAATTAAAATTAATTACCAAAATTCTTCTCAAAACACTGCAACAATGTGTATACATGTACTAGTTCATATAGTGTGATCGTCCGGGTGAGAGTAGTTCTGAGAAGAACTGTTGTTGGTGACTCTAGAAAGCTGGTACACAAACTTAGAACAAACGCCTATCAACAGATGTCAACAACTACCGGCACCTTACAAATGACTAATTAACAACATAAACAAAACTGACGAACAGACCACAAACAGAACGACTTAATTTGACTAACAATAGATAGATTGAAACTGACCAATTACTGTTGACGGATTTAACACAAGTCTTACAGCCAATTACATCACGGCTAAACTGACCAATCAGTTACAACGGACCAGACTTATAACATCACTGACTGACAACAGCTTTTCACTTGACTCTGAAGATAACTTCCGCACAGGTTGTCAAAACGTCAGTCACCAACAACAGTTCTTCTCAGAACTACTCTCACCCGGACGATCACACTATACGAACTACTGATACTCCTGGGTTCAAACCATTTACAATGTGTATACAGTTAGTATTTGCAACATCTCACTGTAATTCATAAGTTACCCCACAGTTAAATTTTAAAGCTCTCACAAGAAAATTAATATCAAACCTGGTAAAAATGTTTAAAACATGTAGTTATTTTATTTTGAACTGACATGAATTCAGAAATGTCTGTTTCTACTTAAATATGGAGAATTTCAAATTCATTTTTCTCTCGTGGGGTCACCTTGAGAGCTAAAGTTTTGACAAGTTCTTCTTAACTGTATCCAAACTGTTACCGTGCTCAGCGGAAACTGTCTTAATAGCTAATTTCTCTTTACAATCTATAATCTCCCATTCAATGCATTTTCAAGCATCGAGTGTTCCTTGAAACCTTCCTCCAATGTAAAAGCTGTACTGGTTACAAGCCAGCCCCAATCAATTATTGAACGAGCAATTGATTGATCATGCACGCACATGCAAATGGTCAGTGAGTCTGAAGTTTAGTTAATACATCAGTCAATTTATTTATAATAATTATAATTGCCCACAGTACATGTACTGGTATATGTAGATAAAATCAGTGTGATTAACAAAATGTCAAATTTAATGAGTGTGTGGTATTGGTTTATTTCAGGGGCTGGGAGCAGCTGGAAGTGACCTGCAACCCCATCGCACATCATGGACATAACCTTTGGAATGTTGAAGGCCACGAAAATGAAAGAGGTGAAAATTTAAAAAAAAATCTTTTAAAAGATGTTTTAACATATTACTTTGTACAGTTAACTCTACCCCTTGGAATTTCCACAGGGAGGCTATGGATATTTATTTTTCTGGAATTCCAAATTTTTTTAAAGAAACGTATATATGAATGAACCTAAACTGGAATTACCACTGGGGAGAACAGACTCAAACCAATAAACCCTCGGTGGGTAGAGTATGGATATTATCTGGAACAAAACAATGCAACAATTGGTGGTTTTCACTGTCACGCAATAAAAAAATAAAATCGAAACCATTCAACGACAGAAGCTATAAATTTCAGATATTATAGAAGATAAATAGATAAACGATTTGTCCAAATCTCAGGTCTGTGCGGTGCACCGTTTGCGAGTTATTTGCCGAAACTTTCCACGCAAATTTATAAAGCTCAGTATGGAGACGCCATATTTGTGTCCTTCCGAGGGGCACAAACATGGCCGCCGTGAGTCAGAGAAACCATCTGGAACTTAATTTTCCTATTAATAGCGACTACCTTTGGCTCATGATCTATTACACTTTCACATAAACAGCACTTAGTACATTGGGAATGTTCGATCTGCAAAAATGGAAAGGAAAGGCCTTTTTTGAATCAAAACAACTTTGTCACGGCACTCAGCTTGATATCACATACGGCGGAGAACTCGAATATTCAAAATGCTCAGTTTTTAAAACGAAGGGCACAATCGAGCTGGAAATTTGCGAAAAGATATATTTTTAGTTTATCTTACACCTAGTGATATCAAAAGTTTAGCAGGCCTATTAAATTTTGATTTCAGAATTTTATGACGTAACATGAAAACCAAGAATACTACAATGTACATAAGCATAGTTTAAAGTATTGAATATTGCGAGTTCCGTGATGGAATCTTTTGTGTCTGCACATTATAGTACCAAAGGCTGCATCTGATTTCTACAGGCCTTCCTTTCTTGGCAGTGTTTATGAATCACACATCGTTATGGCTCAGGTATGAAACTTACCACTAAAGAATTAATATGTGAATGTGCCATTTTGGGAGTATGAGCTAGTTATTGAAATATGTGTTTGCCCAACTGTTGCAAGTAACATTGAGAGAAAATTTTCCATATATTCAGGGCATCTGATAGGGTGCGGAAAAAAATAACAAATTAGGCGGAAATTTTCAGGAACATTATGCGGAAGAAAGTGTTGATTATGCGGAAAACACGTTGGATTATGCGGAAAATTTTCGGCTCGCTTTGCTCGCAAAAATCACGTCTTTTCATGCAGCCGAAATCGAGCTGCCCCCGAAGGCGAGAGTCTGCTCGCAGGCTAATTTTAAACAAAGAAATTATATTGGTATTTGGGCTTTTTCAATTAAGCTTATTTTCATTTGTATTTGGTCAGCTTATGTTATGAAATTATCTTTTAATCAATTAAGTCTTGTTCAATGAAAATAACACAACCGTTAATTTGTTGGCTGAAGTTGATTTTCTTATGCATAAACAATACAATTCAAGGCGCTACGTGATCTACTACAACATTGCACGTTGAACAAAATAACAATCCATTATCTACATAGAAAACTCCGGGATACTGGTTCCCTCAATCCTATGCTGATATTATATTAGACTTTCAACAAAGTCCTTCGTCTTCATTATGGCACGTCGCTCTTTGCGGCCTCAAGCTCGCTTCACTTAATTCGTCGCTCATCTAGCCCGTGAGGTCAACTTGTGGCAAGTGTACAGCGAAGTGGGGATCCTTCTTCGTGGTCTCTTTCATGACAAATTTATCCATATACTATAGGTAACCACAGATGAATTTTCGGGGATAGACTGAACGAGCGAAAGAAGCGAAAAAAGACAACTGGTGTCCAGGCCCATCGCGAAAAGACGCGTGGAACGCCTGGAGGTTAAGAATTGCTCCCGATCGAAGTGCCGTGTTTTCGTCGCTATTTTAGGAGAAAAACTGTGTCAAAATAATCAATTTCTTCGAAATTTATGATTGTTAGGATGGTAAACAGCTGTTTAATCATTAATATGAAACAAATTTCTCTGTTTTATGCGGAAAATGTTCTCAAAGTGCGGAAGATGCGGAAGTCGGCGAATTATGCGGATCCGCACCACCGCATCCTGTCAGATGCCCTGTATATTCATTTATTATAACAGAGAAAACAATAGCCCTGCACTGCACTGTTACTTGGAAAAATTACATGTGAAATGTTTAATGTAATCCTGAGCTGTAAGAAAGTCTTTCAAATTCTCCCAAACCAGAGCTGCTTTAAACTTTTTAGCAGCCATTTCAGTGAAGTTATCACCTGTAACATTTTGCTCTGGATGCAAGTGTAATGTAACACCAATCGACGTAGATCTTCACCTGTAACATTGAGTGAACGCTTGCCTTTTTGTGGATTTACACTAGGTTGTTGATCAATTTTCAAGCAGTAACCACGCCTCGTGATGTTGCTTTATAAATAAAATGTTACTTATCTTTTTATGATTAAATGTCGTCTTCAGACCAACTCTGGATTCAAGCCTAAAGAAGGAGAAGTGACGTCACAGCCTTGGCAGTGGCCAATTAACTTCAGGGTAACAAATTCATATTTATTATTATATGATAAATTATGATTATTTAAATATCTTTTATAATAAATTAAAGACCAGTAGACAAGCTAGCTGGGTGGGGAGGGGATACTAAGGAGCAAAGGTCACCACTACAGGGTTCGTATGGGTTATGGAAAACCTGGAAAGTCATGGAATTTAAGTGTGGTTCAAAGGAAAGCTCTAAAGAGTATGAACCCTGCCACTAGCCAGGGAGTTTTTTTGTGCACGTGTGCTTACAAAACATTATGTCTACTACTCGCTACTTACTGCACAGAAACTCATACTACTCAAAATGCAATACTTATGCTGCTTACAATAGGGAGTTTTTTTTACAATTTAGATTTTTGTTAATTACACTTGTGTATGTTTGAGATTGAGCACTTATCAAAATAATTGGCTTATTCTCAAACTTAATAATATTCAATTATTGGGAATATTTTTTGTCATGCAAATAATAGACTTTAGATGTTTTTACAATGGAATCTCCTGTTAGCAGCTACCCTGGGAATCAAAGAAAGTTTCCACTTTAGAGAGGTGCAGTCAGCTTATGGGAGGTTAAATAATTACCGGTATAGCGAACATTGTATGTGTTTGTTCCCTTAATAATTATGGGAAGTGTTATTTCTTCTGTCAGTTCCCCCCCCTCCCCCGGGATTGGCAGAAGGGAGTCGCCATGTAGCTTTGCAGATTGTTTTGTGGTAGGACTGGGAGCAGAATCAAACAGCTGTTAATTAATGATCAAAATTTGCTTTTCATAAATTTTTTTTCATAAATTTTTGTAATGTCTGTTTTTCTGTAATTTCAGGGCCAGGTATTTTCTGGTGCAGATTATCGAGTCTATCTTCTTGGCAACCCGGTAGGTGTCGTGTTTTGTAATACAGAGAATTGATTTGACATTTGCAATACTTTTTTCATTTCAACAAATCCTGAAAACACTCTTCCAGTAATTAGGCCCTTACTGAATGTAATGCATCTTTGCCAGTCCATCGTTGTTGTTTTCTTGTGGCTTTGCCATGTCCCATTGCAGCAGTATAACAGGAAAACAAAGACGATTATTATAACCATTCAATGTTTTTTGTGGAGGATATAAAATTTTCCTTTCCATGTGTCTGGCTTCTACATACATTTTATACTATTCAAAATTAATTTTGTTTTGCTGAGATTTTCGGATTGGAAGTTTTTCCTGCAATAAAATGACAACAATGTACTGTAACTTTTTGTAAATTAAGGCATTAATATTTTTTTGTTTGAAGTTAATGCCTGTTTTTTTATGTGGTGTCGTTAGGTTATCTGGTGGTATGTGCTGGGTATCATGTGCCTGTTTGGTTTGCTGTACAGTTTCCATGCTGTCAGAATACAGAGAGGATACATTGACCCTCCTCAAGAGCAAGGTAGAGGAACAAATCTCCTAGTCACAGCTGCGCACATTACGATAAAAAAATGGTATGGGTAGATAGTCCCATGGTGCAGTAAGACACTACATGTATCTCTCTGGAACCTTTATTTTCATTCGCCAGTTGTAAACACTACCTCAATTGTTATTCAGGGCTAGGGGCATTGTTATGACCTGTTATCTATTGTTTTAAAAACCAATGAAGTAACTCGTTCTGAGAGGTAGTGGACGATCCCCAGGGCGTAGGGTATCAGACAAAATCAACAATCTTTGGCACTTAAATTGTCTTAAATTTGTTTTTCTCCAAGATACCCATAATTTTAATAGTGAGTCAGCTTGCAAGCTAGTAGGCAGGGCTTGACATGTACAAAAGCGTGTTGTTAGTGGGGGTGGAGGGAGGGGGGGGGGTACGGCTTATTATCCACCCCACCCACCCAGAGAATGTTGCAAAATATTACAGTTTAGGAGTTTGAGTGTGGGGTTTACACAGTTTTCTGCAAAATTTGGGTTTTCATATAATAGTATTCAGGTACAGCCTTTTGGATGTAGGTTACCAGTGAGTTAGGAAATTCCTTAAAATTCCAGTATTGATCTGTTATGGGCCCCATCTATCACCCCATCCACAGGGGGAACTCTTACAGTACTCCAATAACAGTAATTTAATCAATGCTATACAAACTGGACTCGAGCACCTGCTGTAATGTCAGTAACATCGTACCCTTAACTTTCAACTGAAGCAAGCTATTTTCCTGATATGTTTATGTTCAACTAGTACACTTTTACTGTTTTCAGCTCGCAGAAAAAGAATGGAGTCAGCATGTGGATGGTTATTCCTTGGTTGGGCGTTACACTACTTTCCTTTCTATGCCATGGGACGTGTTCTGTACTTTCATCATTACTTCCCGGCATACCTTTATAGTGCCATGATGGCAGGTTAGTACATAGAACAGGTGTTGTACATTTTCCTGTTCAGGAGGGATTAAATCATCCATGGTCCCGTAATGGCCTCATAAAAACCACATTCCCAAGAACCTGTTAGATTAAGGTCATATTTCGACTTTCATTTTATAGAATAGCCTAAACCTTATAGCTGGAAAGTTATTTTTAAAATTTCTTCTTTCCAGCTTTTCTGATTGAATAAAAATCAGAATATCCCATAGATACACTGTTTCCCGTTTTGAGTGAAGAAGTACATAGTCCATATATCTATGGAATGGTGACTTAATTAGGTGGTTACAGTCAGTAACAGCTCCCCCAAAAACTGTTGGTCACCAGTTGGCAAAAGTTAAGAAAACTTTCTGTTGAACCATTGTCAAGTCAAACCTACTTGTTCAGCAAGCACTCCCAACAATGGCCAGAAAATAATAATGGTATCAGTGATTAGTTAGGCATTTCACATTTCAGTTTGCCTACCATTTTACAAGCAGTAATTCATGTAAATTACTGAGTATAGTTTATTTTAATAATTATCTTATAGAGCTGCATGTTACTAAGGACAGTGACAGTTAAAGTTTTTGTTTCTTTTCAGGTGTTATAAGCCAGTATTTGTGCAAATCATTAGCCTTGCTTCCCAAGCTTGATAAATGGAAACAGATGGCCTACCATGGTGCTGTTTGCTTGCTTCTTGCTGGATGTATTATCAGGTGGGATTTTTCATCCTATTCACCTTTTTATAAATGTACACCATAGAGCGTTTTCACTCACGTGACCAGTGGCTATATTGGTTTTCTAAAACAAAAGACAATTTTTGCATAAAAATAGAGTTTAATTCCCAGAGGAATGGCTTGGTACACCAATATGGCTGCCGTTTCTTTGTTTTGGAACACCAATATGGCTGCCGCACATGACATCATGTGAAAACGCTCCATAGACTCAACTCCATTCTCATCCTCAGAGGCCACAATCCTTTTGGGCAGCACCAAGAATAACACGCTCTGGCTGGCTCCAATAAATTCAAATCATTTGAAAGTCCCCAATTCACTGACTTCAGCTCAAAATGTGATAGGCTAACAATAAAAAAATGTGTGCTCAGTGCATGCTCAAGAAATCAGAACTATAGCCAGAGGTTATTGTTCTTGGTGAGGACCAATATAGGATCACAAAACAGTGTGCAATATGCGAGCCAATGAGCCAATAAGTGTGGTAAGTGTTACCAGCCAAAGCCAAAGGCTGAGGCCGATAACACTTTCCGCGACCTACATTATTCTGGATATCACAAGAACCAAATCTAATAATTGTTTTATACTTTTATTATACATTGTTGTAAAGAAAACAACAACAAAGGCACTGTTGAAAAAGTGAATTGACGAGACGTGTTTTCTTTGTTGTGTGCGAGACGCCACTCACCAGCCGTTAGCTTAACACTGCTCTTGGAAATCATGCATTGCACACGCAACCTAAAGATTATTCACTAATCTGCTAGCAAATTATTGAAGAATCTGTAGGTTTCGCTGATTCCCAGAATTAACTGTAGGCTCTTAGCCAGTGAGAAGACAGTGATTACAATGTATAATAACTATTCCTAATAACTTGCACTAGTTTGCATTGTAAGCACCCTAAAATAAGAAAGTTGTATCTATATTTGAATTCGCAGTTTCTGGTTATTCAGAGGACTGTCCTATGGCATGTCTGGTCCCATGGCTCATCTGCCTGACTCAACTGCCGCAGTTTACAAGTGGATGGATAGCTGGGAGGTTTAATATTAGCAATTTAATGATTTATAAACAACATGTAAGGAAGTGGCTTGATACTAGTCTTATTATAAGTGATACAACTCTGGTCTTACTTCATGTAGTACATATGAACTTATGCCTGCAACTGTATGTTTACTGGGAGCTTTACCAAGTTAATTGTTGCAGCCCTGCAAGCTTTACTATCAGTGTAATAACTGTCAAAACACAGCGCTGCTGGTGCCTCAAAGATGTTTGCAGGCTACACATCATAAATAAAAACTGAAATCTAAGGGAGGGTGGGTGATGGGAAGGTCAGTAATTGGTCATACTTGTCAAAATTAATGACCTATATTTCGACCCACTTTTGCATGATTTGATAGAAAAGAACAGGTTTATTTATTCTTCTTAAAACAAAACAAAAAATAGTAAATAGTTCTCCATTGCAATCAATAGATATTTCTCACCACTCACACTATTGAAGAAAACACATTTTGTTTTTATTTGTAGGTAGCTTTTAATTAGCATTATTATTGACTAGAACAGGTTTTATCACCATGGTCAATAAACAGAGAAAAACACAATCAAAATACAGGTAGTTTTTATTCATTTTGACCTGAAAGTCATCTTTTTTATTAAAACTATAGCAGTTATCTATAACCTTCAGACATCTACTAGCATTTTATCTTTGGGAAGTCAAATCTTTTCAGATAGCATTTTACATGCAATAATATTATGATGGTGATGATGATGATAATTATGATAATGTCTATGAAATGAAAATAATTTATGTAAAAACTAATTAGTACACAACTAATAAGGGATCCGATGACATGTATCTTCTCCTAAGTAAGGAAATTTGACTGGAATGAGATCAAAGGTTTCATAGCAATCTATTTTAACAGACTGAGGTTGTTTTGCAAAACAGATGTCACTTTTAGTATCAAATGATTCTAAAAGTACTACGTTTTTCCAAGTCTATTTAATAAATCAGTCGTGAACATGCAAGTATAACTAATACCGTCATGTATTTATCATTTAATCCACCTTGTAATGTGTCTATTTCCTAGCCATGCTGTACGTAAGAGTTTACTTGGTTTTTTTGTCAACTGGCATTAGTATGATAATAATAAAAATAATAGTTCATCACAAAATAAAATTATATGCTCCTTGTCAATGTTGTTGTTGATAATATTGTTGTTCTCTGGATGGAGGTTATTCAGGAGCAATCTCTTCAATTGAAAGCAATCCTTGGGGCTGATAGGGATATGGCAGTTTTCCAAGGGTGTTTGGTCTCACAATGACACCAAGTTCTTCTACAAGAATTTTGTCGATAGTCTTCAGATCTTCCGGGTGGGCATGAATACAACCATTACTGTTTATGGAAAAGGTAAAATATTAAAATTTTAATCCTTTATTCTCAAACTTGAAGACAAAGCCCATTTTCTTACAGATTAAAACAGTGAAGTGTGAAATCTAGGATAATTTGTAGATCATACTAAGTCTTGCTAATCTGATTTCCCCTCGCAATACCAGACTGTAGATTATCATTCTATAATATTATTATTTAACCACACCATGGATATTTACAAAGAAATTTACAGTTCAATTTTTCCTATAATATGGAGAACATCCCTATCACAGAATGTCAGTTCACTTCCAAGTGAATTGACTGTAAGAAACTAAAATAAATTTTATTTGTTCAAACTCTACTTCTGTAATAGGGATACCTCCACATGTACAATACAGTACATACACTCTTTCCTGTTCATTTTCTGTCATAATTATTTAAAAATAGGGTTAATTGTATTCATTTGCGCACAAACTTGAATCAATTTGACTGCTGGCTACTATTCATAGAAGAGATATCTTAACTATATCGAAGTTTGAAATTCATTTGCACAATAGTTTATTTCCATCAACCAATTTGTTCAACAGAGAGAAGGCCTTGTGGAATGTAGGGGTATGGGTTCTCTCCAAAGGGATTTTTGTGTATGTCCACGCCCAGTTCATTCACCAGAATATCATCAATTTTAGCCATGTCTGCAGGGTGAACATGTATGCATCCATGGCTGTTGAAGAAAAACAATGTGACTGCAATGAGCTTTCAGAATAAATGCTAGGCTTACATTATTTCAATTTTGTTTTAAAAGGCTTTTTCTTGCAGAAGCCACTAGGAGAAAGAGGCTTATTAGAGGACCTTGAAATTGAACAGGCTGATATTTGGAAAAACAACATTGTAATGTTCAGTACTTACCTGTTTGGCATAGGTTCTGATGAATTCCAATGTTCCCACTCTCCTGTATGTAGTAGAATTCCACTTCTGTAGTCACTTAAAAAAGTGTCATTTTCATTTAGACCAATTGCAGCATTCCCTGTGGACAAAACAATGACAAAAATTAGTCCTGCATTAATGTCCATCCATATCATAATGATTTGTGAATGCTGACATAATAAAGAGGCCCTGCCAGGGTAAATTCTGACAAGCGACATGGGCCACAAAGTAGCGACAGCGCTCAAACGAAATAGCGACAAACGACTGATGAAGACAAATGTATGTCGCTAAATTTCTGACAGTGTTGTGTAGCCTTGACAAAACGCCGACACGAGACATTTTAAAATTCGGACAAGCGACCTGGGACACCCCCCTGGCAGAACCTTAATAAATAATAACAAATAATAATAAATAATAAATAAATAATTTCTTATAATATTTTTTATAATAATTTTTATTCCTTGTTAAATGAGGTTTATGATTTTGTTGACCCAAGAGCTTAGACAAGATTGCTGGAGGGATCCAGTTTTGTGTATGATGAGTTAATGCTAAGAACATCAGATGATCCCACAGGCCCACAAACATTGTATTCAATCAACGTGATGTTGGTGATTGCGTTATGTTTTCGGCCGATAAGACAATGTATGAGTCAGAATGCATTGAAAATTTCTTTAATAGTACATGCATTAAAGATTTGAATACAAATTTCTTATGTTTATCTTGCATGGGTTTAAAGCCATTTAGATGATTTTTTCATTCTGAGGTTGGGCTTTCTTTAGGGGAAGCACAATTACCTCAAAGCATTCTCAATACTGATACATTGTATTATCAGCTGGCAACGTAATGTAATCACCATGTCAATAATTATGTCAAGTTGATCGAATACAACGTCTGGGCCACCTGTGATGGTCCTTGTGGAAAAATAGTTTTGGCACTTACTTTTCAATCTGATGGCTCAGCCACCCATTTTAAATCTGCCCCTTTTCGCACTGAACAAGATTGGCTACTTTTATACACAGATTACTAGCAATGAAAGTAAATATTTTACTCAGACTCTCAGCTACTATACTAACACATTTCTGGTTGTAAATCACAGGATCCTGTGAGACATTTAGACTCTTTTAAGTGCTTTTTTATGTTGGAGCTGATCAGTCTTACCTTTTAGACCCTTGACAGCTCTTATGACAGGATATCTACACAATAAAGAAAACTAATTATAATTTACCAAACTACAGAGTAATCCTAGATTTCTTGAACTCCCCCACTCTCGAACCAATATTTTATTAACTGCGCTGCGCAGTTCTTGCTCTGCACGTTGTTTATTTTATTTTATTTTTTTTTGTTTTCAGTTTTGTCAGTGACCACAACATTGTTTCACGCAGGTAATGGGGATGGGGGGGGGGGGAGTTCATTTTTTATTTGCCCCACATGGCTCCCCTAGGGTGGTCACGTGACCAGCGCAGTTTTAAGCTCTAAGAGCTTCTTGTTTACTTTGAGCCTGAATTCCACAGTACATATTTGTTCAAGTATTGTTGCATCTTTGTACCAACATTTCCTGGATGTTAGAAGAATAGCTTTAAGAGCAAGACAGTACATACATTTCAGACAAATAAGGTGTCCCCTGCAGAGCATAATTTGACACAAAAGTGGAAGTACGTACTTACCGGCCAAATGACTTTGGGTCTGGCTCAGGACTATTAAGATCAAATGTCTGATAAAAAAAAAGGAAAACAAAATTAGATTTCAAGTTAGGTTGTGAACCTCAGAGTTTACATGTTGTTAACTAAAGTTGGCATATTGTGAAATATAATGCACTAACAAAGTCAGATGTTGCATAAAACACCAGTTTATAAAGCAGAAATGTAAAAGCATGTGTACCACTAATCCAGTAGGGGTGTTTCCATTTCTCGTCAGCTGATTTATAGCTTCACCAGTTGTTCGATCGGTGGAACCATGACAGCGAGCCAAAAATGTGTACTTTTCCTAGATTGGATAAAAAATAACATTAATAATTTTGACATCATTATATAATTAGTCATCTGTTGGTGTGATTGACAAGACAACAACATCCAATGATACCCCCAGATGTTTATTGTATAAACTGGACAACTTTGAATATCAATCCAGGATGAAAGCCAGGGCCCTTGCTAGCATGAGGCAAGAGGAGGCACTTCCCTCCTCTTGATTTAGGCCTTTTTTAAAGAAACTTTCAGTTGAGAAAATAATCCCCAGAAAAAAATGGAAAAATGCCATGGAAAATGCTTTAAAGAGCATTTCTGAGCCTCTGGATTTCAGAATTTTCTGGGGGGGGGGGAGGCATCCCCTAGATTCCCCTAGAACTTGCCTCATCTTGTTCTCAAGTCTGGCTACGGCCCTGAAAGCTGATTGTGATTTTTTTTCCAGCTGTTTGTTTCTCCATGATATGATGAGTGGGGTGGCAATTATTCAAATTATGGTCTTTCAAAAAATAATATCTAGTCAGATTTTTCAGGTCTTGCGGTTTCAGATTATCATTATGCTGTTTCTGATACAAGACTAAGAAAGTCTTGAAATCACTAAAAAGATGTTTGTCTCACTTCTTCCAAAGTCTCGGATTTGCTGTTCCTCACTTTTCAGTGCTCTTATCTTAGAGATAATGATGAAAAAAATTAACTAACTTCTTACTTGATGTTTAGAGTCATATAGTGTTGCATTTGTTTCTATTGTGCGATCTTTATACACTTGAACATGGACCTACAAAAGAGAATTATAATAAATAGATTAAAAGGCTGCAATTAAAATTGTTTATAATTATCTGAGTAAATTTTTTCCTTTTCACTGAAACAAGTTATAACTTACAACAACTACAAATATGGCAATAAAGAAGCCTTCTTACTAGTCATTTATATTAAATAATATTTAGATTGACAGACCATTGTGGTCTGATGCCAAAAAGGAGAGGAAAGAGACAACTGCATTGCAAAATGAAGGTTGGGTGCCTACAACATCAAGGAGCTTCCACTATTGGCAGCCAGCTCCTAGATGGAGACTGCTCCCATAGCTGGCAAATCCTGGCAACCCAGCCATGAGCCCCCATGCAGAAGGGAGCTAGGGCGGGCACCTGTCACCCTGAGTAAACAGTGGGAAAGAGGGAAGGAAATGGGGTGGAACAGCATTGAGGATGAGTTTCCGCCCAAAAATGCAAAAACTCGCGCCTCAGTCTGAGAGCACATGGGATCCTAGCGCATGCCATGTTAGAAACGCCGCTGACTCCAAGGAAACACTGCTGCTCTTTGTTGTTGACTCCATTAAATTGCATTTAACTGCATTTTATTACCTTAAATTTATATCCAGGTAGTACAGTGCCGTCATCTTTATACCCATCATACATCAGTTGTTTCAGGACTAGAGTGGCCGTCGTTACATTGAATATACCATTGCTAAATAAAAAGTGATGGTGCAAGTTCAGTATTTTAGCAGCATTTTAGTAAGTTAATTAACTGGGGCAGCTCTTTACAGGGCATACTGCCTGTAGCTGGTTGGTGTAGGGTGCATGGGGGAGGGGGAAGACAATATGACAAAGGTGCTTCTTGTAACCCTTTCAAGGAGTCAAAATTTGTAGTTTGGTACCATAACTGCAAGAGTTGGGGTCAGCCTGCGTTTTTACATATACAGCATACAGGGGGATTGTGTGTTTCCAAAAAATATCCATACCTCCCCCAAGGATGGTTCTTTAGTTTGGACCCTCCCACCCCCTGGGAATTCCAGTTTAGCTTCATACTTTCTTTTAAAAAATTGTGCTATTGAGACCCCCATCCCCCTTGGAATTTCCAATGACCATCCTTGGGGTGGGTAAGGATATTTCCTGGAACTGCACATTTTTAATTGGATGTACGGTATTTTTACACTTGCTCTTATTTGAGCTGTTCAGTCAATCGGAAAACATCGGAAAACGGGAAACAGAGTGATCAAATCGATATATATTTAATGAGAGTCAATCGTAATTGGTCAGAAATCAACCAATCCAAACGCACAATACATGGAAGAAAGTTGGCACGGTTTTCACTCGCTGTTTACACTCGAAGTGCAGATTGCCAGCATGGATTTTGGTTCGCAGTTCGGGAGGGGGGGGGGGGGGGGGGGGTGTTCCAGATTTTTGTACCCTGGGGGTTGGCAGGGATGAATCTGATACCCATTCAAAACTTTAAATCATCACCCCTGGGTTTTCTGGTCTATGCAACTGTTATAGCTGATCTTTTCACTACGCTATATACCTGGGCAGGTCATTTCCCTTTTGGTAGCTGGCTACAGCTTCACTGGTTTTCTTGTCATAAAAACCTGTTCTTTCAAATGGCTCAACAAATGGTGACCTCAACAGCAGGTTTTGCAGGATTGCAACATCTTTTCCTGTAATTGAAGATTGTTTTATGAGGTCACTAAACTGTCGTGATTGGAACAATTAGCACAAAGTGGAATTTGCATTATTGCATGCTTTTAACATTTTAAGAGCCAATGTTACCAACGGTCAGACAAAAGACGGCAAGTGTCGAAAAATGGATTTCACTTATATTCTTACCATAGGTAGGTCTTTGTGAGAAACAAATACCAGCATACTTAGTTTGGCTGAATATCGATTTGTTTTCGAGAAAATCGATAATCCTTGAAAACCGCCATATTGCCACTTTCGGAGCTCAAAATTTATGCCGAGTTTCGTAGCTTCGCGTGAAAAAAGAAAGCACTCTGGAAGGAAAATACCGGCCAAATGTTGTAGGATGACATCAAAAAAGTACGTCGAAAGCAATTTTAGTCCTTCGTGTCCTTTCATTTACAAAGTATAATTAAATTCATTTGACACACTTTTAATGGGGTTCAAAATTGGTCAAACTTATAGTCCAATTTAAGTATGTGCGAAGCGAAATAATTGGTCACAAATTCGGTATTTGCAAGTCAAAGGACTGTTCTTTACGACTTTAGAAGGATTAGCTGGGGAAATGATTTCGTGCGATGTTTTCGAATTTCGAAGTTGACTAAAATTCGTGAATTAAGTAATTGTGGAGATACCGCCGTTTATGTAAACATTTCACGCAAAGGTTGAATTCTTCCCGACGCGAACTTAATTATCGATTAACTGTGTCTAATAAAAACGTAGACATGCTTACCTTGATGTTGCTGAAGCATTTTAAGCATTGTATTCTTCATTCACGATAAAACCCAAGCCCGCGGTGAAGTTAGTTAAACGATTTTCTTTGACGCCATGTGCCATTAATTTCCTCGTCTTGAAGTGACATCTCTTTTTCATTCGTTCTTGAACACTCCAGTCTCAAGTGAACAACGTAACAGCCATGCAAAATGTTTTTGCTTTAAATCAGCTTCGAACTGAGAAGCAGAGGAAGATAAACCGGTTCAGGAGACGAACCGTCATTTCAAAAACCGCCGTTTGTCCCGAGGCAGCTAATTTATTCACAAGGACAATTTCACCTGAAATTGACAACCACTGCCGTGACAAAGTAAGAAGCAAGCACCGTACCTTTTTAGTATCTGGTTAAGGTATTTTGTTATTATTATTTTGATTTGAGCTTAAAATGACACACAGTTGGACTGACCAGAAAAAGAAATTTAAGTCAGTTCAAATAGACCACCGTTTACAAAATGGTTGCGTGTAAACGCCTTTTACTTCCGGTTGGAAGTGCTTCGCTTTTCCTTATTCAATTCATATCGTTATTTTCCAAGATCTTCCTTTTTAGATTAACGCAACAAAGAGATCAGTAAAACAAGCTTTATTGCTGCCGTTTGATCACTCTACATGCTCTACAGTCAATATTCAAGAATCATCCCGTGAAGTCCAGCCTGAATAAGTTTCAATAGGGGGATGCAGCGGGAGGGTGCCCAAGATCAACACCCTGGTCATTAGCCTTGCAATTCAGTGATGCACCTTAGATGCGAAACACTTTAAATATCGAATACGTGTAGTCTGTGAGTCGGGAGTTGACATATTTCACGTTAGACGGCTTGTCACTGACTCTTTTTACATTGTTTCGTAGACGTTTAGGCTATAAATACTTAAGCCTAATAAATGTGAGTTCGTTGTTACTCGCTATTTGAACGTAGCGCGAGGGTCGCGCGCGTGACCATAAGCGCTTATGGGGATACGAAATTGTTTCAAGTCCTGAGAACAGCGATATTTTTCACTTCAACAACAACTGTGGCAAATATAAGTGCAAACAAGGTTAGAGCAAACAAGGTTAGAGCATGGTGCTGGTGTTGCTCGGGAAGTCGCTGGGAACGTTTCCAGTAAAAAATTGAAGATCCTGCCTGATATGAGAGACTTTTGCAACTCACTGGAAATGGATGTGTTCACTCTTTCAGGAAAGCGAAATTCAGCTACAAGACACTGAAAAGAGAATTTTGTAGTCAGTGCAAAGGAAATAAATGAGGTAAATTCAGGCCAGTAGGATGGATTCTGCTGAGGGGGGTTCTTTTATGTTTTGGGAGGTATTTTAGCGCCGGAGGCGTTTGCACGAGTTCCGAAGGAACGAGTCCCTAGGGGGGGGGGGGGGGGGGGGTCTTCGTGCATGCCCTCCCAGAAAATTTTGCAAATTTGGGTCTCTCAAGTGCCATTTCCTGCATTTTGACATCATTTCTGAGGTGGGGTGCATTTTCATCTATCTTGTAAGACATCACATCAACTATAAATAAAAGACAAAATAAATACAAAATATGTACATATGCATAAATTAGATAAAAGTGTTATGTCAAAATAGCAGGATTATTAAACAATAATTCTTAATTATTAATATTTTCGTTCAATAATAGCTCTTCGGAAAGTAATTTTCATTCTAAAAAAATTCTGAAATGTTCAGAAATGAGTGTGTGCGTTTAGACAGTTTTAAAAATACAAATATTAAAATAACATGCAGGGTGGATGAGTGGACAAGAAATCGAAAGAATGATGAATTATGATGAATTATCTGAAAACGATTAACCAATCCAAAAGATTAGAGCTTTTTATTATAGTGCCAAAATGTTGCGGCTTTCTCCGATAATCCTGGCAAGGAAGGTAGTCGTCCGTGTAATCGACCGGTCACAGTCTTTTGATTGTTTTGTGTATTTTTTTTTATCTTTTTAACCCCCCTACCAACCCCCCCCCCCTCCCCCCCCCAAAAAAAAATGCCGACTTCAAAAATTCTAAGCGGTTCGTGATTATGACCACTATGGGTGATTATGACCACTATGGGTATTTGTTTTGCTGACAGCCTAGAACAAATCAAAGAGCTATGAAATGTGAAATGAAACTTGTTCTAACGCAGTCTTTTTATGTAATTGTTGTCTAAACGTTATGTCAACGCAATACTATTTTCATAAGTGAGGAGGCGAGGCAACTACCTCACACCGCAGCTCAGGCGGGGACACCTTCTCCACCGCTAACCACCCCCACCCCCCACCCCAAAAAAATTTGATCTTATTCAGGCTGGATTCCACAGGATGATCCTTGAGTATTGACGGAAGGCCGATCTCACGGCAACAATAAAAAGGAAAACAAAAACTTAAAACGGAAGTGCCATGATATGAATTTTAAAAGTGAGGAAAAGCGAAGCAACTCAACAGAAGAACTTCCGGCCCGGAAGTAAAAGGCGTTTACACGCAACCATTTAGCAACTTTTGCAAACGGTGGTTTATTTGAACTGATTGAAATTTCTTTATCTGCTCAGTCCAGCTGTGTGTCATTTTAAGCTCAAATTTAAATAACAACAACAAAATACCATAACCAGATACCAAAAAGGTACGGTGCTTGCTTCTATACTTTGTCACGGCAGTGGTTGTCAATTTCAGGTGAAATTGTCCTTGTGAATAAATTAGCTGCCTCGGGACAAATGGCGGTTTTTGAAATGACGGTTTGTCTCCTCTGCTTCTCAGTTTGAAGCTGATTTAACGTAAAAATACCATGCATGGCTGTTATCGGCGTTGATCACTTGAGTCTGGAGTGTTTAATTTTCAAGAACGAATGAAAAAGAGATGTCACTTCAAGACAAGGAAATTAATGACACATGGCGAGAGAAAATCGGTTAACTAACTTCACCGCGGGCTTGGGTTTTATCGTGAAGAATACAACGCTTAAAATGCTTCAGCAACATCAAGGTAAGCATGTCTACGTTTTTATTCGCTTCGGGAAGAATTCAACCTTTGAGTGAAATGTTTACATAAACGGCGGATCTCCACGATTACTTTAATTCACGAATTTTAGGCAACTTCAAAATTCGAAAGCATCGCACGAAATCATTTCCCCAGCTAATCCTTCTAAAGTCGTAAAGAACAGTCCTTTGACTTGCAAATAACGAATTTTTGACCAATTATTTCGCTTCGCACATACTTAAATTAGACGATAAGTTTGACCAATTTTGAACCCTATTAAAAGTGTGTCAAATAAATTTAATTATATTTTGTAAATAAAAGGACACGAAGGACAAAAATTGCTTTTCACGTACTTATTTGTTGTCATTCCTCAACATTTGGCCGGTATTTTCCTTCCAGAGTGCTTTCTTTTTTCACGCGAAGCTACGAAACTCGGCATAAATTTTGAGCTCCGAAAGTGGCAATATGGCGGTTTTCAAGGATTATCGATTTTCTCGAAAACAAATCGATATTCAGCCAAACTAAGTATGCTGGTATTTGTTTCTCACAAAGACCTACCTATGGTAAGAATATAAGCGAAATCCATTTTTCGGCACTTGCCAAGAATTCTCGATATTGTTTGATTCTTGTGAACATGTGCTCTTAAGAGCTTGAAAACATACGTAGATGTTCTCACGCATTTCCCTTCTAGCCCTCTCTGTAGCTGTCACAATACTGCACTCACAACTTTAGCAATTTGCTTGACAGAAGACCAATAATTGACTTGTAATGAAAATATTGTGGTGTACCCCACCTCCCACCCTCCTCAGGTGTACATGACTTTTAACAAACCTCAACCTGCAATCATATGCTCCTATTCCCTGTTAGCACTGAGGGCTCTTTTCTTTAACTGCATTTGCTGAGCTGATCAACAGAATGGGGGGGAAAGAGACCTCTGCCCTGGGTCTTAATTCAACTGCCATCCACTGTCTTGGACAGCTCTTTTGAAAGAGCATGCTCCTATGCATTGTTTGCTGAGCACAATGAGCCTGCCGTTTCTCACACATTTCTTTTCATTAGAATCGCATAGCTCAAAGAATTCGCGCGCTCTGATTGGCTAGAGATGCGAGGGTATTCAGCGCGGTATTGCGACTTGAAAGTGAGGCTGCACTAAAATCCCGGGTAAAATTCGTAACAGTCACCACATTTTCATGTTTAAAAGGTTCTATGCGATTCAAGGAAAATCCATTATCTGACTCGTGAATTCCACGTTAAATTTCACTTGAAAAACCGATATCGCACTCATCGCTTCGCGATTCGTGCGATATCGGTTTTTCGCGTGAAATTTAACGTGGAATTCCCTCGTCAGGTAATTGATTTTCCTATAATATTGAGCCCACACGCACTAAGAACATCATGATTGTGATGGTTTGGTTGCTAAGTAACCACAGCGCATGCTCTCTGACCCAGGGCAAAGGTAGACTGCGAGCAGTCTCTTTCTTTTCCTAGCGTGCTACGGGATAATAAAATCGCTCGCGATCCAAGTGCAAAGCGAGCGGCGAAGCCGCGAGTCACGAGAAGCGCGGGCGCGGAGAAAAAGGAAAAAGAAAGAGACAGTTTTTTCGTGTCTCGCCTTATTCTCCCCTCGTTCCTTTCCCTCATTTGCATATTTTCGGCTTTTCTTGTCACTCGTAGGATTTTCGCGAACAAAAACCGACTGCTCGCAGTCTAGGGCAAAGGTCTCTTCCCCTATTCTGTCAGCTCGCAAATACAAAGAAAAAGAGGCCTCTGCTAGTGCTTGTATAATGATTTACAACATACCCTCCCTTCCCAGTGGTAGATACAAGTGTTAATGCCCCCCCCCCCCCCTTCCCCTCCCCAGAACATAATACCTACTTTTTTTCTACCCCTCTGCCCCAATTTTGAAGAAACAACACAGAGGGTGGCATTTCTCCCTCACCCCCCATCCCCCACCCCCAAACTCTGGTTTCCTCGCCACTGTTTTCTCTTGACTCGACGATAGACTGCCCTACTAGCAGTGTCTTCTTCGATCTTCCTAGATCGAAGAAGACTCTGCTCGCAGGATAACGATAGACTTATTGCGAGCTTAGCGAGAAAAAGAGGAAAAAAGATAGGAAGACGGAGCGCAAAGGGAGGCAGGAATTTACATGCATTATTCATGGCTTCATAGATTTTCTATGTTATTTTGAACCAAGAGAGCTCTCAACAGCAAAGCTCACATTCACTTTGAACACTTCCTGGTGTTTATTTGATCCCTCTACAATTCGTTTTCTACGCAATTTGAGCGACTTTGTGTTATTCTATCATTCCGTGAATGAAGCCCTTTTTCAATGCCCAGCATTGCACGAAAAGATCGATGGCCCTAAAAAGACTAAAAACTTCGCAAATTTCGTAGGATGGAAACCAACACCAGGAAATGCCTTGAGAACATCGATCGAAGTGCTTTTGTTGCAGTTCGAAAGTCCATAAAAGCTGTGATTTCTTTTCAATATTGTTAATGCATGCATCGCAGTCATTTTCTGCGGCCGTCATAAGTTCAATAATCTATTACAAAAAAGGTATTTATTTTTTGCTTACCCTCGATTGGCGGCTCCTTCAAAGATAAAACTCTTGTAAATGGCGCTGGAAAAGAATCAACTTCGGCTGGCATCGCCATTATATCGTACATCAACGCCAGAAACAAAGCAAGCGCTACACGATTCAGCATTGCGATATGTGCTTTAAACCCCAAAGTGAATCACGGAAAACAGGAAGCACGGAATTACGAACTCGTTATACATCATCGCCCATTGCACAATACTATTTGTAAATGCTTTCTGGAACGGTCCTGTAACTACGCTGCAACGACAACGCAATTAGTCACGCTTTTAGTCACGCAACCCGAACGTGTTTGTCACGGGCCGAAACAAGAAGAGGGCTTTATTAAAATTATGCCATTTATTTTCGTTCATTTCACGAGAAAAGTTTTGGGAAGGAGGCCGAGCCAAATTATTTCTTCGCATGAAAAGTTAACAAAAATAATAACATTAAGTTCAGAGAGTGTTGTCAGCAATAATTATCGCTAAATCATTTCTTAAACAAACTGCTTCAAATATCGGACTCCATTTAAGATCACTTAGCACTTAATGAAGTCACTATTATTTACAATATCGACGAAACATTACCAAAGAAACGCTAAAACCACAATAATGGTCAATAATTGTGGATATTGGACTGCAATGGTTACACTAAAAAATATTGAAAATATATTTTTTAAATATTTCAATGTCCTCTGTAAAGTCATGTTCCCAAGGCTAGCCTAAAAAAGAACAGATATAAAGAAAAATTTTTCGCCTCTTGAAAGTACCAGTAGTTGAATAAAAGTCTGCATTTTGCAAGTGTGCAGTTCTAAAGGAATGTGCAGTTCCAGAAAATATCCATACCCACCCCATGGAAGGTCAATGGAAATTCCAAGGGGGTGGGGGGTCTCAAAAGCCAAATTTTTAGAAGGAACGTATGGGGCTTAGCTGGAAATTCCAGAGGGGTGGGGGGATTCAAACCAAAAAGCCTTCCATGGGAGGGGTTATATTTTCTGGAACTACACAATCACTATTTTTCAACTCATACCTCATGTATGAAAAAATGATAAGAATTCCTGGGTAAGAAGTCTCACTACATGAACTGAGTGTGGAATATAGTCACTCCCTTCTTGTGTGTCACAATGATTATGCCAGGCTTTGCTGATGACTCTAGTGTTCCAGATATGTAGCAAGTGTCAGGTCAAAACATAACAAGTTTAGAAACCTGACCTGAAAAGGATCAACCGAGAACTTCTGAAGATTTTGCTGCCCTACCGTTGCCTGGTAATTTTGGCATAGACACAAGGCAAGATCTGCGACTCCCGAAGGCATGGGCCAATTGGGGGTCTGGTGGCATGCCCCCCAGAAAATTTTGAAATCTTGAAGCTCTGTATTGCTATTTTCAGCATTTCCATAAGTAATTTCTTCAGAAAAGTCAACCTCGTTCAACTGGGAGTTATTTTCAAAAATAAAGTATTTTGTTTATAATGTTTTGGGGTTAAAATCCCAGATGAGGCAAGTGCCTTGTCTTGCCTCTTGTTAGCCATGGCCCTGATGTCAATGGCCATAATGGACAGTTAGGCCCGTTCCAAACGCCACTCCACTCATGTGCCGAACCTAACTGGTGAATTAAGTACGGGAGAAGAGCGGCGTTTGAATCAGTTTGGTCCGGCAGTTTTAATTTGGTTCGGCAAACAACGTTAGGTTCGGCAGGGTCTGCCGCACTATGCGGCATTGGAGCGGCGGCTGATTCATACGGCGTTCTTCTCATGTGCCGAACCTAATGCATGAATTACTGTAATGTATTTTCGATATAACAGCACTCATGATTGGTCTAAAGTGGAGTGGCGTGACTAGGTCTGACCAGTCATGCATGAAACACGACGGCATAAAATTCTGGGGAAATTACTTCGCTCACCGGGCTCGTATTTTGTTTATCTTTTAAATATGTTTCAACTCAAGAGAAGCGGAACTTCATGGGAAAATTGTTTTGGTGGTAATTCCTTTTTGCTGTTTCCCCAATTTGTGAGATCAGATTTGGAGATTAGCATTTACAAACTAATTCTCGAGAGAAAACCAGTTTAAATAATATAAATCTCGCGGAATGAATTTGCTTTTCCGGAAATATTATTATTATAGCAAAACCTGCGTAATAGTTTGCTGATTTCGACTGCAAAAACCTTTTATCATCCTCAACGCAGACGTTCAGTCAACATTATTATTGTTAACGACTTGTTTCCGCGAATTAAGTTCGACACAAATACGCCGTTTGAATCAGCTGTCGCTCCAAAGTCGCTCCAAGGTCGAACCTTACTGAGTTAGGTTCGGCACATGAGTGGAGCGGCGTTTGGAACGGGCCTTAGTGAGCGAGTTCTGAAGATTTGATAAGGCCAATATCTATTAACCACTTATAATACTAATAATTAGTATTATAAGTGGTTAATAGATATATTTTTTTTATTATACATTGTAGTCACTGTCTTACAGTTAATTCTGGGAATCACACAACCTACAGATTATTCACTAATCTGCTAGCAGATTAGTGAAAATATCTGTTACGTGCACAATGCACGATTTCGAAAAGCAAAGTTCATGAACGGGTAGTGAGTGGCTTGTTGTTTCGCTTCAACAATGCATTTGTTTTTATTTTCTTTAAAACAAATTATATATGTATAATAAAACAATAATAATTGGATTTGGTTTTTGTGATATCCAGAATAATCAAGGTCTCGGTTGGTGTTATCAGCCTCAGCCTTCAGCTTTGGTTGATAACACTTGCCTCGACCTTGATTATTCCAGACAAAAACCTCATCTAGTTGAACATACTCCTGGGTGGAGAGAAGCACTGGGAGAGTAAAGTCTCTTGGGCCAAGAACACAACACAGTGACGCTGGGCAGGATTGAACCCAAATTGCTTGATATGCCAATCACTAGCTAGGCCACTGAACACACCCTTGATTTACAATAATGTATATTACTTGTAATCAGTATCTGAGAACAAGAGCATAACAACAAAAAAGATCCACCAAAAACGTATATTGTTCATGAATATACATTGTACTTGGTTACGTCAAAACAAGTAACTTCTTTACAAAATCTTACAAATTGCAGAATTAGGATAATTTTGTATAAACATGAATTTAGATTATGAACTAGAAAAATGCTTCCATATGACATGATGGGTGAGATCTGTTGCCCTACAAAATATGCTCCAGAATTCCTTGTCTGATGAGATGTTCACAGTGAGATCTTGGCAGGAAATGCTGAAAGAAAGAATACTTAGTAAGACAGAATATCAAATTAATCTGAATTGATTTCCTGCTATTTGTTTACATTTCTTAAACTTGACACACAATACCATCTTTTAACTCCATCACTTTCAAGTGGCATTTTTTTTTTCATTTAACCATAAGTATGTTTTGGTTGGTTACTGGCACATAATTTATTCAGGTACACGTCACATTTTTTTAATTTATGCACCGTTACCTGACTGTTCTTTTTCAATAAAACAACTGTTCCATCTTCTGTTTCAAATTCCCCATAGTCTTCTAGACATCGAACCTGCCAAATGCACATACATACTTTGTAAAACAATTATAATACTTTGTTTGGAACAAAACGTTCAAAGCAATTTCCAAAAAAGGTTGCAGACAATAAAAATGCTAGCATGAATTAAATGCTTTCAATTTGGAAAATATAAAACAAAAGAAATCTTTTGAGGTTAAAGGATGTTTGAACAACCTCTTTTGTTTTATTTCCCTACAGAAGTCTTGGAGCCAAGAAGGAATTTTGATATATCAAAATTGATGTCAGGGCCGTAGGCAGGACTTGCTTGGGTGGGTGTGAGCGCCGGAAGCGCAAGCGTCTAGGGGGGATCTGAGGGTATATTTTTCCCCGCGAAATTTTGAAAATCAAGTTGTTGAATATTATACATTTCCTGCATTCTGAGAGTCATTTTAAACCTCTCTCTTAGATTATGCAGACCTTTGCGGTGAGGACACACCCATCGCACCCCCCCTGCCTATGGCCCTGGATGTACTGTCTGCCTTACATTGTACATTCAATACACAGCACATACCTCAATGTAAAGTGATTTAGGTGGCTTCATATCCTGACAAATCAAATAACAACTTGAAATAAGCTGAACTGGTTATAAAAAATATTTTATGGTGGTTTTGGCTTTGTCAAAAATGCTTAATTAGGAACACATCCCCTTCCATGGTTCTTGCCTTTTTGCACTTGTGTCAGGTATCTCCTCCGTCATATCAAGGTCAGCGTCATCTCAAAGGTCAGTTGCAATCTCTCCATGCTAGTTTTACCCTCCCTACCCTCCCTGGGTCCTAATTTTACTGCCTGTGGTTTCCAATAAATTGTGTTTGCCCCAAACTCATTGCATACTTTTGTGTCTCGTAAATATTGTGAAGTAAAAGGATTGATAGGTGAGCAAAATAATAATAATTTATTAGCTTTATTTTTTCACGTTCTTAACTTGAAAGTGCATAAAGCCTTTCACCTGTGTTAAGTCCAGACCAACAGTTCTCATGTATGTCGCCAATGATTTGTTGTACTTTGTGAACCACTGGATCTGTTTTACACAAAATAAAATAAATCACAGATATTAATATTCAAGAAATGGTATGAAAGCCATTAATATTCACATGTTTAGTTACTAGTACATAATATTGTATAGAGACGTGCATGAAAAGAATTATTACTAACAGTACAGTCTGTTGCTTAGCAACTGGCATCAGTTCCAGTAGATCTCAGGACTAGCAACTAATTCTACTAAATAAGCTTGTACAAGCAAGTACGAATTGAATACTTCAGACCCATTTTTTCGTTATGAACATGTATGTACATGTACTAGATGCTGCATTGTATTTTAAGTTAAATGATTATTAGTTTAAACTTACGAACCTCTTGTTCGCATAAATTGTACTTGATTTCTTCAGGTAAAACAGTTCCAAAGTCCCATCGGAGGCCTTTTATTCTTAACATCCTGTTGTAGCTGATGAATTCAACAAAAATACAATATTTTTATTAATAGGAAGTGCTATGCTATGAAAATTCTATCGAAAATTAGTGCTATTGAGTCTTAGTGTGTGACCACTCAAATGATAGCAGAATTGGCCATAAATGATAAATATACAAAAAAAAAAACACTTGTAATTGTATTATGACACTCAGTGGAGAAAGCTAGCGACGAGACCTATTCAAGATGGAAAATTAAAGGCTTGAAAAGTCCTCTGAATATTAATTTTTTGGCCAGTGTACAGTGTAGCCTTCTTTTTAACTAACTTACCTGTAGGAAAGTAGACATCTTTTGTTTCTCTCTAGACTGGCATGTCTTAGATGCACTCCAGAGAATAAACCAGTTTCTCCTTCAACAGTTAATGCACTAAAGAAAAAAATCAGATTGGTTAATAAAGTTATAAGACCAATAAAATTGATAGATAGCTCAAAACCTTTGATAACTCTAACCTACCAATTTCTACTTTACGTAATTTTCTTAATAATATAACCCTTCATTGCTGAACACCCCCCTCCTTTCCTGAACTAATAACTTGACCCTTTTCTGATTCCTCTTGAAGGTTTGAGTTATCAGGACTTGACTGTATATTCATTTCTATTACTACAAATCACTCCGACTTATTATAAATTATAAATTAAAAACAAATTTGTTTAGAATATTGTTAACTCTTATAGGTAGTTGTAATATACACTTACACTTCTTTCTGGTTTTGCTCAAACAAAATCTTCATCTCTTCCAAGACTTGTCTTACTAGATCCTCCTGTAATTGAGGATAGATAACAATAATTTTTATAATAATTCTGAAATTAAAGCTAACGATTTATGGGGTATTTATAAGAGACAGGGATGAGAGAGTGGATTTTAGGAAGAGGGGAGGGGGAACTTAGGGATCTTCCTGAGATGCTAATCATACTGTTAAGAGTTCCAAATGCATGTTACAAGTGAGGGCTGTTTACAAATATTACATTGACGGTAAGTTTGAGATTTGTTTTACATCTTGCTTATATCTGTTAGGTATGCTGTACCTGGAAATGAAATAATTTCTCATATCTTTTATTTTTTGTATGCATTTTGTCCTTTTGTTTACAGTATATCTGTCAATGAAAAATTTATGAGTGTGCAGCAATGCTGACTGCAGAAACGCAGACTTGTATTCTGGTTAGTGCTGTAATTAGCAAGAATAATGCTCTAGTTATGACCTGGACAGCACTCCGCTTAGCCTGTCCACAGTTGTCTCTAAAAAATGGTCATGGTAACACAATGATTTATATAATTTAAAAATGCCTACAAGTCTACAGTCTTCAATTGCTCAATGCCAAACCAGAAATTGATAAGTAAATTTGGTAGCAGGAGGTTTCGCTCCCAAACGAGTTCGCACCCAACTTCAGAGTACACTTTAATACCGCATTCACTCCCAAGTACGCTTACTCTCTATAATATTTCTCGTTCTTTAAGCACGAGAAAAGTGTGGCTACGTTAGAGATCGGTGGATGCGAACTCGGTGGGTGCGAACTCGGTTGGGAGCGAAACCTGCATCAACCAGTAAATTAATAAAAAATGCTAAATTATTTGGTTGATTTCTAGCACCATACTGCTGACCTAAGTTGTTTAAAAGATGGACAAAACATGCTATCCATTAAATCTCCACATCTTCGGTGCTTTGAGATTGAGAGGTCTGTCTATTCTCCTGCCTCCCGCTTCCATCCCACCCGCTATTGTCCTGGCCTGTCCCTCTCCACGGTATACCAGGTGTGCAGTCCTCAATTATTAACCACAAATGGCAGAATATATGCTAGATTACGTTGAGTCTGTGAATATTACTGAATCTTGCGTGATGTTTGTTTAATTATTCAAGCAAAGATTTGGAAAGGATTATGAGTAGGTTAATTTTATAACACTCAAAAACAAGATGGGAAGATGATCTGATTTTCCCGCCAATTTTGTTGAACAAGAAGTAAACAATATCTTACGTTATAAGGCGGTAGAGTGCCATCCATGGATCTTTTAAGTTCCTTGACGAGCTCAAGTGCTTTATCGCCAAACATCCTGCGAAAATTTCTTTAAACCTTGACACAATTTCAAATGAAAACTCTCTACACAAAAACTCGTTCCGCGGTCGCCATATTGTTTATTTTAGTTACCAGTTTCCCAGCGATGTCTTCATGACAACTTACATGACATTGAGGGTAGAAAAGTGGCGAAAGCGGTGAAACTATCTTGGAACGTTCGATCACTGAGGGCGGGAAATACAGACGCCATGTTTAATCACGAGGGCTTAAAGCGAAGACCTCTAACGCGAACATCAACTAATCAGGCAAGTGAGAACAGAGGAGCAAAAGATGGACTTGAAAAGAAAGCGAAACAAAGGTAGCGCTGCACGAGCGAGATGTATTTATTTGTAACTTCACTCCATCTTGACACCGGCGTTCTGAACTTTAGCTCATATTTTGTCACGTTTCAGGAGTCTAGTAACTTCACTGCTTTTAGGAATCATTTCATTAATTTGGTGAGTCAGTAAAAATTTACTTAACCTTATTAAAGTCAGTGTGATTACCATTGTAACTGAGTAGCTAGGGAAAGCAAGGGAGAGGATGGGTGTCATCCCAAACTACTAACATTGGTTTGAGTGTGTTCTTGGCTTAATTATTAAAAACCATTTAAGGCTTAAGCCCTCCTCCTCCACATTTGCTTATTATATTGTTGCTATTTTGTGAAAAATATGTGAACTGAATTCAGGCCCTTAGGCAGGGGGTGCGATGGGTGTGCCTTCACCCCCTCACCCCACTTAATTTGAGAGGGAGGGTTAAAATGACTCTCAAAAGAATTTTTACAAAATTTGCGGGGGAAACATACCCCCCAAACCCCCTCCCCCCTAGACACTCATCCATTCACTGCTCGCACCCACCCAAGCAAAATCCTACCTATGGCCCTGTTGATTTGAAACAAGCTGCCCTCCATTGCAGTTTTGTAGAAGCTCTAATAAAAAAGGTCTTAAAAAGAAATACATGCCCCTCCTCTCTTCCTGGGACAGCCCCTTTTACAGTATTTAGTATCATTTTAGCCAATGGACTCTAAGCTTCCCTAACAATTTTTTTTGGAGCCACAATGTTTCTTTTTTCATGGGAAGAAGCGACAGAGGAAGTAATGATTTTTGCTGGGATTAAATGGGTTCCTCTTATGAGTAATTAAGGAACCCAGGTCACAACCGGCCCAAGAAATGGATTCCTGCAACTTTTAGTCTGAGGTGTTTGTCAAAATTTCTTAATCATGAGCATCAACCATACTTCTTTTAGGCACCTCCTCTCCTGTGGGGAGGGGGGGGGGGGGGGGAGGGTGTTAACCTCACAGAACCTTGGGTGGGCTGGCACAATTGACTTCCTGAAACAATTTAGTCCTGACTCATTTAAGACATAAGCCATTCTTTTACCCATGGCACCCTGTTGATTTATTTGTTGCCACTCTTTGAGGTACAGACCCAAATATGGCTCCTCTTCACTACTTTTAGTAACAGATGAAAATAAGCTTCTTGAACCAGTCAATAAATTTAAATAGGTAATTTAATATAAACAATGCACATGCATCAGATACATGCAACTGTTTTAACTTAATTGAGTAGCAGTTTGTAGATTTGCTCTTCATTAAAATGTGTACATTTAAATAATCTTTTAGGTTGTTTGTCAAGATTGCGCTGGGCACAATTCTGTTGCTTTATGTCGTATTTGTGATAATCATGTATTCCTCACCAGCAGCAAGGGAACTCGTGATTTATTTACATCCATGTAAGTGAATTCACTGAATCAGAATACTTAGTGACCTTGAGGTTGATACTGGTACTAACAACCCTCCAAGTTTATTTTTTTCCTTAATGGCCATTTGGCCACCGACTGCTCAAGTTTGGTTGCCAGTGAAAAATTTTAGTCGCTAAATTAAGCTCATGCTTTCAATCCTTCTTCTCAGTTTTAGTCGCCAGGCTGGCAACTTCGGTTCAAATTTAGTCGCCAGCTTCAAAATTTTCGTCGCAATGGCAACTAAATGGTCTTAACTTGAAGGGTTGACTAAAACAAATGAAATTATGTAATATCTTCCAGCTAAAAATATAGGGCTGACTTATTTCCTTGTGGGGGAAGAGAAAAAGTAATTATAAATTATCTGATAGTGTTGTGAGTAATTGAAAACCCCCAAATGAATACAGCCCTATAGCAAAATATGGTCCAACTTTCGGTAAACAGACACTTAATTTAGGACTTGAAAAAGTGCCCGCTTAGGAGAGGTGTTGGCTTAGTCTTGTAGGTGGTTAAAAATGCAGGGTTTGTATATGATTGAGACCATGACTAAGGGCATTTTCCATTTGTCAGAACGGACCAGCCAGACCAGTATATCTGAGAACAGAATTCTGTTTTTAGTCAGATTTGTCCTGTCAAATCAGTCAATACATTTAATATTATACATTGTTATGATGGATTAGTGGGGAAATCTTGTGGAAAAGGCCCATTTGTCATTCAAAACTACTAGACCAGCCAGCCAGTCCTAATAAATGGAAAGCATCCTAAGTGTCCTCTTAGAATACAAGAGTTGTCTGTTAACAGCTCAGGTATGAACTGCATTAACCCATGAAGCCCCGATATCCACCAACAAATTCTCCTGACTGATCTCCATACATTCTCTTATAGTATTAGTTAGGAGAACTTGTTAAAAGATCAAATTAATCATTATGTTGCAGGGGACAAATCATAGATCAAACTATTAATACAAATAATTGCTTTTCCCCATTTTCTCCTTTTTTTGTCTTATTAGTGAGGAGTCCATTCGAAAACTTGTCCGATCCTGTCTCCTTTGGTTTGCCTGAAAATACTGTAAATTTTTATATGTCTGGCCGCGCTGGTAAACTGGGAGCATGGTAAGTCTTTCGTTTGGTTTGGTTTGACCTTGCAATAGAGCAAAATGCAGGCAAGGTTTTTTTTTAATGAAGCTAATTAAATAAGACAGGCATGCGGCCTAATGGTCAGTGCGCTAGACTCCAGATCGAGCAGTCAGGTTTGAATCCTGGCTGTGGTCATTGTGTTTTGTTCTTGGGCTTTACTCTCATAGTGCCTCTCTCCATCCAGGTGTATTAAGTGGGTACCGGCGAAATAATGCTTGGGGGTAACCCTACCATGGAGTAGCATCTCATCCAGGGGGGAGTAGTATGTCAAAACTGCACGAGCAACAATCAGACTGTCCTCTTCCCTCCTCTCTCTTGCTCCAGAGTGCTGGAAGAAGAGGGAGAATTGAAGTTGTCAGTCAATCATCAAGACTCTATATGAACCTCTGAAGAGTTACCATTCAGTACAGAGTTTTCAGGTTGAATACTAAATTTGAAGAATTGAGTGAGTGGAGAGAGTGATCTGTTTATTCAGCACTAGGTTCATGAATCAAAATGATCACTAAAGTTCTCAATAGTTACTGATGTGTGATCTGCGTGCACTCGGTGCTACTTTCTATTGAACTACTGGCTATACCACTTCTTTTTTTAGGAATATTTTTTTGCATTTATTTTGCATTTAGGAATATTCCTGGTCATCATGTTGCCAAGGCGCAAGACACCAAAGCTGACAAGCATTCTCACCTAAAAGATGGAAGTCCAGTATTCCTATATTTGCATGGCAATGCTTACACTAGGTAATTATATATCACCTCATTATTGAAACAGCTGGAAGGCTCATGGGCATAACCGAAATTTTAGGCAGTTTTGGTTTCACTTTTAAAAAACTTAAATTGAGGTAGGTTAACTTTAATTCTAGGTCGATATGTTAAAAAAACATTGACTACCCTTCTATTGGGCAATGGATAAATAAATATTATTATCTACTGTAGAATGGTCATATAATACCTGTACAGTGTATGCAGGGTTTCAGCTACTTAGCCTTCTGCACACATTAAGTGCCTTATGAGCCTAAAATTCAACATCTTTCATTACTTATTACACACTTGATGCTTTTGACATTGTTGATCGTAGCAGTATGCAGGATGCATGTCACATATGAACCTAGTAAATGGCCTAGCTCACCACAAGTCTCTCGTAGCTCAGTGGTTAGAGCGCCCAACCAGTATCTGGAAAGCCATGGGTTCAATTGCCATCAGGGACTCAGAATTTTTTCTTTGTTCCATGCTCGTGACAATGAACAGTCTATCTTTATCAAAACTTAGCATTACAGGCCTTCATGCAAAGGGTTACAGTACAATAAGTAACTTATTAATTTTTAATGCCTGTGATGGTGAATTAATATTAATATTAATTTGCCCAGATGGAAACAAGCTGTGCATCCAACTTTCTTAGGAGCTAATGATAATTCTAAATGTCACCCAAAAAGATTGTGCAGCTCCAGAAAATATCCATACCCACCCCATGGAAGGTCAATGGAAATTCCGAGGGGGTGGGGGATCTCAAAAGCCAAAATTTTAAAAGGCCTGTATGAAGCTTAACTGGAATTTCCAGAGGGGTGTGGGGATTATATTCAAACCAAAAAACCTTCCATGGGAGGGGTATGGATAGTTTTTGGAACAACACATTCACAGTATAACATGACAGATGTTATCATTTATGGATGATACTATTGTTGTGCCTTCTAGGGGGACTGGTCACAGAATAGGACTTTACAAGGTTTGTTGTAACCCTAAAATTCAGAGATTTATGCACTGAAGGCCATTTCAGAGTAGCGCCGGGAACTGGAGCGTGTTGCAAATTTTAACCAATCAATAAACAAACACTTCAAATATCAAATACGGGTAGTCAGGAGTAAAATAAACAAATACCATAACATGAAACATCACCTCAAGATTAGCCATTTGACCAAGTTTGATGTTTTTAGGTTGAACAGAGCAAGCTATGGCAGGGCTCAAAATAATTTTTGAATACTGACTGGTCATGTTGACCGGCCAAATCAATTTTTGCTCGGTCATGTCTCGTTTTTGACCGGTCAAAATATTGAGTATTTACTTTGAAGCAATAGCCTATTCTGCCAAAAATTTTGCCTCATATGCTAAAACACTCGTTGTTAAAGAGTATAAAGGCTTAAGCTTAAATGTTTTGATCGCTGAAAGTGTCATTTTATTATGTTTGCGTTTTGAATTGCCATTTCTTCTGCGTTCTACTCTACATAAAACAACATGCTCGGTAGCCATAATGTTATGTTACTCTGCATAGTTTTACATTAGTTAACGACTTACGGGTGGAGGCGATCTTGGTTGTAAGCACTTTACTGGTCTTTACTACCGAACGCTAAATAGTAATAGGACATATGTGCATGCTACAAGTGAGATAACTGTACATGTGCCTTTGCTCGGCATGTAGGAGGAAAGGAAACGTCAACTTTTTCAGGTCTACTGGAAATCTACTAACAAACCATCTTTTACTTAACTAATTAGCGATAAACACGGTTAGGAAGTTGTCAAAACTTCAAAATACAATGTGCTTGGAAGTGAACTTAAAAAATTCAATGCGTTTAATGATTTTATTATTTTTTTATGATCTTGCTGGTGAAAAACACCCTACGAACTCGCACTGTCTATAGGTGCATATAGTTTTTTAAATCCAGTAACGAGTGCTATTTTTCTCGGCCCGCCTGACAATTCAAACTGTAATTGCGTACACGTGTTAATAGCAGACCTTGATTGATGCGATGTTCATTGTTGTCTGTTTAGCGTATTTACAGACGTGGATGTTTCCTGTTTTATTTAAGCAAACCGCTAACAAATCCGCAGAGCGTGACCGTCTCATCTGTATCCTACAAATCTGTGACTGCAAGCTGCTATGATACTTTATGATTTTACTGTAAAATTTCAAGAAATACTGCGAATAAATTTTTTTGTGTTATTTATTTGAAAGCCGTGTACGTGACCGGTCAAAATGACTGCTGAACCAAAATTTTGTCCGGACAAATCGTCATTTTGGCTGGACATTGTCCATTGACCGGCCGTTATTTTGAGCCCTGTATGGACTTATAAACATGATTCAAAATCCATAGAAACGTCTTCAATTTTAAAATAGTGTCCCTCCCAAACCATATAAACTCTTAAAATTTTTTATCAGTTTTTTGACAACTGTAAAATCCTGTCATGGACCTGCTATTTTTAAGAAGCTGAGATTAAAGTCACCATGTTTGCAATTTTTTAAAAGTTTTTTTGAGAGCATGGTTTTGGGGGACCCTGTCGCAAAATTTGAGATGTTTGTATGGATTTTGAAAACCATGTTTCAAGGTCCATAACTTGGTCTTTATCTTAAAAGAATCAAACTTGGTCAAACGGCCAATCTCACCGTGATCTTCCATTTGGTGGTTAATGTCCGTGTATCGATTGGTTAAAATTTGAAGTTCGCTCCAATTCGATGCACAACTCCAAAATATCCAATAGTAAGTTTACTTACCGACGATATATAATATAAGATTTATCAAATCTGCCTTTCAGACACTTGTTACAGTTAATTATAGGTATAATGTTATAATGCACAGCAGTTCTGGTTCCCGAAATATAATGGCCTATGTATTGTATGGAGAAAATAAATTTTTTTGGCTAGCTACCTTGTTTTCTTTCACATTTCTAAATGCTGGATACATATGAAGGTTGATTTAACTGATTTACTCAAGTTCTAAATAATTTTTGTATTTTTTTGTGTCATGCAGCGTTTGTCTTCTTTGGGTTATCATGTGATAACAATTGATTATCGAGGTAGGCTAGCTAGTACATAATTTGTAATTTTAATACCTGCCCTGCTTGTGAAAATGGTTATTTTATAAGGTTAGGGTGATCTTTATATATACGGTAGTAATTTTTTGTATAGCCCATGAATTATACCCTTTATACCTTAATGTATAAAAAATTAATTATAGTAGATATGACACAGACACAAACTGCCTTAATTTGCAAGTCAGACCAACCACGTTTCAAATATGCTATTAAGCAAACAGCAGATCATCAAGAGAAATATTCAAATAGAAATTGTGGAAATGGCGGGGGGGGGGGGGGGGGGGTGAATATGTGAAACATCATATATAATTTGAACTGTGGTGACATTGATTTACTAGATGATAGACCATCACATGCAGTTGTATAATATGTACACAATTTTTATAAGGGGTGGGCAATTTTATTTTGAGGGGGCTGGACAATTAGCAATTAAAATCTCTGCACAGCAAAAATAGAGAAAACAAAGTCATGCACAGCAAGCGGAACATAAAGCTGTGCAAGCTAAAGGTGAAACAAAATCCTACACAAGCATAGGACAAAAAAAATGACCTCAGAAAAATTGCTTAAACCCCTCCCTCCAAAATGATTTTATTGTAAATTATAATATTTTTTATTTTTATGTCTAACATTACTTTGAATATTCTCAGGCTTTGGAGACTCTGAAGGAAAACCTTCTGAACATGGTAACTATGACATATAACTCAATTCCATTTTTATTCAAATAAATATTCCTTGTTGAATAGTTTGGTTACAACTATTGTTTTGTCCACGGAAATCAAAAGACACCTCAGCAAGGTTTTAATTAATATTTGTCAAACTGTGCAGGACTCATTCAGGATGGTATTACTGCTTTGAAGTGGATAACGTCACAAAGTCCTGAGGCACCTCTTTATATCTGGGGCCACTCTTTAGGCTCAGGGTAAGATGCAATGTCCTAGTTTTTTTATTTTTAAAAAAGGACAGTCAAAACCAAAAAATATTGCAGAATTGCTAATTAATGTGCATGAGTGTGACTCTCATGAGTACAATTGCTTTATATCAAGATAATTTTTTTTTTACAGTGATGTTAATAATGCAACATTGCATTAAAAGTGTTACATTACACGCAATTTTGTTTTTTTTTTTTTGCTTTTTTTTCACCTTATGTTTCAGGGTAGCTGGAGGTGTTGCAAAAGAGCTATGCGATAAAGGTTAGTTTTAGTGAGAAAACATTTACAATTAAGATTAGCCCTCAAGCCGTGACCTATAAATTGTTAACTTACAGCACGACATATAAAGTGAGATGTAAAGTTAACATTTTTTTGTAGGTTCTCCTCCATTGGGAGTCATCCTTGAAGCACCTTTCAACAATGTATGGGAGGGAGCGGTCAAACACCCGATAGGAATAGTAAGTATAATTTGGGTTGACTTGCCGAATATCTTACTCATATGATATTCACACATGCAGTGCTATACATTTTTGTGGAATTGGTATTTTCGAAAAGGTATCATGTGCGTGTCACTTTCGCTCTGTACTGTGCTAGGGACCATTATCACAAGTACACAATCTGTGCAAAAGAATTATATGTAGCTGTTGCACTTTGCACACATTGCGTGCCTATGATGGCATGTACTGGTAATTGTTAATTTTTGTTTCATCTCAAACTCAGATGTTGTCTTTGGAGGGAAAATCTGATTAAATTGGTAGTTTTCATAAATCTGATTGGTTAATGGACGCCATCACAATTTGCACCCCAGGTGTTTCAAATTTTGTCTTGCATGTGTGTGACATTTCACATTCCTGACACATGATGACACATTGAAATTGAATGTTTCCAGATGTTCTCTCTCAGAGTCAAAAATATCCGCAGTAGGTACAAGATTGATTTTTGTTGTCTTCAGTTCTAGCCTGTGGAAGCAAAGATCTCTTTGCAAACTATTATTCCCCCCCCCCCCCCCCCCCCGTCCCCTGTCCCCTCCCCACCCTTCCACAAGATAGAGACTGATGCCAAATAGTTCTATTCTCGGAGATTCGTGTACTGTCTCTGAGTAGCCAGCCATGGTGTTACCCACTTGAAAAGTTCATACCACTGAGCAATAACCAATGGTAGAATCTAAAGACTACCGGTAATTGTTGTTTGCTGGAGAAGGGCAAAGTTAGTTTCAGTTGAAGGGGCTGTGTCGTGGGTTTTTGAACAGTCAAACATATATTTGTGTCGTAGGAAACCTAAAAAATTATGGCACATTTTTTGTAACAGTTGCTATATAAGAGCACTGAAACTGTTAAGAAGTAGCGTGCATAGCAAGTGTTCCCGTTCGAGCGAAGTGCTATGTGTCGCGTGTGAACGAAGATTCTGGTCGCGCGAAAATTGGGGCGAGAGCAAAAGAGGGAAATGGGCAGCACCCCTTCCCTGTTCCTTTCTCTTTTTTGCTCTTGCCCCATTTTTCGCGTGACCAGAATCTTCGCTCGCACGCGACACATAGCACTTCGCTTGCACGGGAACGCTTGCTACGCAGGCTAGGTAACAAGCGTCTTTGACTTCAAATGGCTTAGATGGAAATGTATCTCAACTTGAAAAATTGAGATTGTGTTTCAAGTTGTTTTCGTGTGTCTTAATAAAAGCGATATTTAGAGCTGTGGTTTGATATCTACGCAAATTAAGGTTATTTGGATGCTATGCTTTTCATGGGCTTAGCTGTCTTCCACTAATTTCCTCGTGACATTGGCTTTTCTGCATCGTAGCCTTTTAGATTCTTGCCATACTACAATGAAACTGTTCTGGATGAAGTCAAGGAAGTGTTTCGAACTGATAAGAGGTGTGTACCTTTAAGTTGTGTACAGGATGAAGTGAGTAAATATTGTTCATGTCTTACTTGTTGAAGTGGTTGAAGTTCATTTTATTCTACATTTTGAAGGCTTTGGTTTGTTGTGACAGCTTTTTGTGGGATTTTCCGTCAGATGAGTACTGTATATGACTGTAATTGAATATCACATTCATGTTGCTGTATTGCCTTTTAGGTTAGCAGATGTTTATTGTGCGATACTAATCCTGCATGACCGGGATGATGAAATTATATCTTTTGAACTGGGCAAAAAGGTAACTGAAGTTGGTAATTGCCTCCCTTATCACAATTAAGCTATAGGCTGCTTGATTTACTTTTAGTCAATTAAGTAATGTCTAGAATTAAAATAAAAATTTATTGTCGCTATTTAAATACATTAAGCTTAAGCTGCATTAAGTTTTAGTTTATGATAAAAAAAAATCATGTATCCTATGTTTTCAGTTGTATAACGTTTCCTGTTTTCTTTTTCATTCCAGTTGTATGAAAGTGCTAAGACCTCAAGGCGCCCTGATGCAGATCCTATCAAATATGTTGAATTAAATGGACATCATGGCCATAAGATGATTTACCAATCCGAAAAGCTTCCAGGAATTTTAAGGTAGGCCATATGAACCATTACTACGACGGTTGGTTTGGCTATCTGATGTTTTAATAAGCATATATTTTTACAATTTTATTTCTCTGTTTATTCTTTAGTTTTAGTTTCGATTAACAAGACAAGCACTTGAGAGAGTGTTTCATCACATTTCCAAACGCTTCAAAGTTCGCCAAAAATACTCGGCTGCACGTCGTATTTTCAACTCTTTCTTGGTGATTGGAAATTTGATGAAACTCCCTCTCGTGTTTAATATTTAGTTACAATTATACTCATGGACCTTCATACATACTCCTCTCTGAAAGCATCTTTATTTTGTATTCAGGGATTTTATCAAGACCAAGTAACACATGCAGGAGTTAAGACTTTAAAGACAGTGTTCGTACTAATTGACAGAAATATCTCAGTGAAATGAGGAGTGAATGTTGCAAACCAAATGAAAAGAAAGGTTGAAATACTTACAGAAACGATCTGGAATGGAAGTTGAAACAAGTTTAATCTCATAAAATTAAACTTTAGCCTGTTCCAGGCATTCGGTTTTAATAGTTAGGGAGCGGCGCCACGTTCACGTCGTTCATCGCGTTAATCGGGCGGTTTTCACGCTGCTCCCCAACTATCCGAACGCCTGGAACAGCCTAATTAAACTTAACCTGCTTAAAAGTGTGAATGATTGAGCTTTTGTCAGGATTGAAGAAGAATGGGTATAATATTTAGTGATATGGCCGTATTGAGTATTCTTGCGCTCAATGATAGCTATTATATAATACTACTATAAACCGCGTCCCTTTTTTAAAAATGTGGGCGAAGAATGGCGCTTCGTATATTTTAAGAGAGTAAAAAATAATTTCTGTAAATAATTTTGTAATTTCCATAGGCGTTATTTAATAAAATTCAAGTTTTCTTCAACATATTGCGTTACATTACTGACAGATTGCTGGCGTGTAGGAGATTCAGAGACTTTTAAAAATGCCTGCTTTCCGGATAGACAGAATCTGAGAGCTGCTAAAACAGAGGATGAGAGTAGCTAATGCGATTTGTAGGAGCAGAATAACTTTTCGGCTAGGTAGAGCATCCTTTAATTATATTTTAAAACTTTTTGAAATGGTTCTTTTGTATTATCGCAAACTCGGTTGTAAACGTAACTATAAACTGACATCTGGCATAATATTAAAGCGCTGCCACCTTGGAAACGAGGCCGGTTTCGGCGGGAAATTTTGTGTACACGGCGCGGCAAGCGCGGGAAAACTTGGAGCATTTTGACTATTTTTCGCTACAAGGTAGCAAATGTTTTTCGTGTCCGTCTAAAAAATCATCTTTTTCGTTGATTTGCATCACAAAACAAGCGATGTGTGTGGACACGTATTCAACAGGACAACATAGTTCAGTGGAAGGCAGTTTTTGTGAAGTTATGAGCTCGGCGAGGAATTATATATCCTTCAAACAGTCTGAGGAGCCTTGTGAACTAGCCTGGTAGACGGCTGACTTCGGCTGACTCGGTTGTCCTTCAGTCGTTCCGTCAAAACTGGTCAAAAGTAACACAAACTGGCCGAGGTGACAGGCGAAAGTTTCATTATAACGACAAGCAATGGTCAGGAGTGAATACAGAAATGAAAACAAGATTTAAACACACTCGCATCATGATAAATACAACAAAGAAAATGCACCCAACGAGAATTGCTTTTATGATCGAGTATAAAGATCAAGGAATCCGATAGCACAGACCTCTGGTTCTTATCGCCGAAAAGATGGATGCACCACCTAATGTGAGGGACATGTTTGGGTAAAAATACTCTATACCACAAGTGAAGTGAAGGTAAGAAAGAAAAATAAAAAGTCATTTTTTTATGGCGAATTTAGTCCCTTTCCGAACCGCCATTATAATAATAAGCAGTTAACTTCTCGATCAGCTTGCGTATCCCTTTTGCGCAGAATTTTACGCGTGATTAGCGCGCGCACATGAACAAAATGGCGGCTTTTTTCTATGCGGCTTGGCTCGCGAGCGATATATATCGTCGTTTTCTCGTAAACAAGCATGGTGACCTATATTTTTTATGGCAGAATTTTGATGTGTAAATTGTCCTCTTTGATTTGGACAATTTAAAAAAAATTTCATCGGGGAAAGAAAAAGATATAGCTGAATGCGTGCACAAAATCGTTACTCGAGGACGCAAATTATGACCTTGAAACGACCCGAGGAACGTTTTGATTCGATGTTTTTTGAATTTTTCCATAAGATATATAAAGCATTGTTCCCTATGCTAAGGATTTTCTACCTATCGAGTTTTTCTTCAGTATTACTTCAACAGACTTTCCTTCTAGCTACCGTAAAATGTAATGTGGACCGATGAAATAATGCGCGCGATTAGTACCAGAACAGGCATAAATAAGGTAAGCCTGGTCCATTATATCTCTCTTGCGAGCATGGTGACCTATCTTTTGTATTGTATTTTTCGAAACAGTGCTTGGTAGGGAACATTCTGCGAAAGTTTCAAAGAAATCGATCGGGCAGTTTTATTTCTGAGGAATCACCTTAACTTTGCGTGTGAAAGTAGCCCTCAGTTCCACGGGTCTAAAAAATATTCTGCAAGTTTTTAATAGATCATGGAAAATACAACAACAACAAAAACAATTAACAAGAATCAAGTGACATCCCTTTAAAGCATTTTTTGTGTTTTTGCTATCTTTATCATCTAATAATTTGGAAATGTTTTCGTCGCAATGTTCAAACTTTGCAACAACCATTTGCGCGCTTGTTCTAGCTGTTTGGCATATATGCCGTTGCGTGATGTCAATCGTGCAATAATTTTTCTTCTATTGGAGGATTGACATCAATCGTCCAATAATTACGTCAATCGTCCAGCTGCAATTAGCCGGGGAGTGAAAGCCAATCAGAAACAGAGAAATATTTTGAATGAATAATAATTAATTCCTACAGCTTACTACGTTCAACTCCGCTTCATGGAGTACAAATAACGTGCGAAAATAGTAAATATCTCACGATATTTGTACTCCACAAGACCGATTTTACAGGTTCCATATTTTACAGAAAAACGAGACAGCCTATTACGGTTTGCCAAAATTTGACAGCTCAGAATTCTGAAGGTTGGCTACGTACCCGGACCTAGCTTTTTGTTAATTCATATCAATTCTGTGTTATAATTTGTCTTATTATTGAAAGCAAAGCAACCGCCATCTATGTCACTGTGTTTGCAGAAAATAAAGCAACAGTTTCATGTTACAGTATTAGCAAGAAAAACCACTATCGTGTTACAAACGAACAAAAGGTCTGTTGAAAATCCAAGTATCACATGGCAGCAAGTGTTATTTTTGCATTCTGCACCATCCTTCGAGTCTCTGAATTTATTGGGCTAACTAGTGGCTGATCCAGACCTTCACCTAAGTTGGGGGGGGGGGGGGGCGGCGCTTTTGAAGGCTTGACTATAAATGTTGAATTCTGCAAAGATAATTCCGGCAGATTAAAGAAAATGCGCTATTTCCGAAAATCTGCCGCTGCTTAAAACTGAAAGGAGATGAACCGCAAACTGAGAAAAGCTTGAGTAGTCTCTAGTGTTGGTCGAAATGTCATTGTACAAGCTAGGATGTTTTGACAACAGCCTCTGAAAAGCGAACGTACTCACGGTTGGAGCCAGAAGGCACGAGCACGAGCCGCTGACGGTATCGCATTTAAAATCTAGAAGCTCTGAAGCCCTATTTTCAGCATTTCCATAGGTTTACATTCTTCAGAAAAATCAATCTCGTTCAACTGGGCATAATTTTTTCAACTAAATGTATTTTGTTATTTTGTTTAATTTTGGGTTGAAATTTACGGCCGTGCTGAATTTACTATATTGGTTAAGATCGGTTGGTAGTCCATGACGTCAATATTAGCACCAAAAGGGTCTCCTTTTTGGACTGATACATTTTTCTTATGACAAAAATGAAAACAGCCATTTTTAACACATATTTATAAATTTTTTTGAAGGGGTCCAGAAAAAATTCCGCAAAAAATTCGACTGCTTAATTCACGAAATGTTGATCGTCCAAGATCTTAAACCAATTTTGAACGTGCAAACTGATTCCATCTGCATAAGTTGCTGTTAGTTACATAATCAGGAAAGAAACCAAAATGTATATTATACTGTTTTTAACTCAATTATTTCAAACTGCGAAAAAACAGTCTCTTTGTTTTGACAACGGTGGTGGTATCATCGAAACGCCGGTCAGCAATAGTTTTAATATTCCCACTGAAGTAGAGACAGAATTGAGGGGCTTAAAACAAAGCTGGAACAAGACACAACAGCTGGCCAAAGACAGACAGAAGTGGAAGAACTTTGTTGCTGCCCTTCGTGCCAGTGGTCACAATGGGCAGTAAGTGAGTGATTGAAGTTTTTGTATTTGAAACAGCTTGACGTGAAACTGAAAACGGTGGGCGATACCAGGCGAAGCCAAATTAGCTTTCATAAAGATGCAAAATACATTCATCAATCGGGAATGTTTTTCGAGCATAACAAGTAGAGTTCACCGCCGTATCGTCACAATCTTTTCTGCATGGGATCGTATTATACTTGATTGTGCTTCAGCAGAATGGTTTCTGTGATAACGTTGGTAAGTCTCTTCCAGCTAACTCTATATTGGAAATGACGTTTTGAGACTTTCATAACTTTACGTTTTTCTTCTTGACAGGTGTGTGCAACACTAAGTATATGTTTGTGGTCTTCAGCTTTGGACCCTAACGGTAAGTGTGCTACGCAATGATCATCTCTACACTTACAGACACGACCGTTTTTTCAGTCTACCTTAAAAAAACGCAAACCGTGACGACATAACAGTGGATTAATTTTCTGTTGATTTACAAAATACCAAAGCTTTCATTGTCATGAAAACGTGTGTAAATTGATAGGGTCTTCGTAGTGAAATAAGAGTATATGGCTGTTGCGAAATTCAAAATAAATAACCAATTTTCATTTCATTTTGCAAAGTGCAAAAAGTAGTTCGTTTATTGAAGCAGACGCAGGTGCAAAGTGGTTCATTTATTACCTTAATGGCCACAAAATAGGTTAATTTTTTGTTTGTTTTGAAACTTGACATTACAAGGAAAATACTTTTTAACTTAAAGAACGCGAACATACCTTGCGGTCCCGCGCATTTCTCAGATTTCAAAAGTTTTTTTTTACAAAGAGAGTCTTCGTAATAGAATAAGAATATATGGCTGCTGTTGTTATGAAATTCAAAATAAATAATTTATTTCCTTTTCATTTTGCAAAGTACAAAAATACAATTGTTTTGTTGAAGCAAACGCAGGTGCAAAGTGGTTAATTTATTATGTTGATGGCCACAAAGTAGTTTTGAATATTTCATTACAGAACTTAGGCCATCCCTTTTTTTTCTCCGTTAAGCTTTGTCCGCCGACCCATATTTTGGCATTTTTTTTTAAAATGAAATCCGACCCTTTTCCTTTTCATTTGAGAAAATAGACTAGCCATTACTAACAAGTAGATTTCTTGCCAACAACTGTAACCCTAACCGGTGGGGCATTTAACCATATAGACTGCCAACGTAGTGGGGAATTTGACCAAAAAGTTCAAAAAGTCAATTGCCCGTGGGTTTGCCCTGCGGGAATGGGCGCTCTTGAAATTGACTGATGCATTAGGTTTAAATGCACAATGTCCTTAACGAGTCCTTGACGAACTCGAACAAACCTTGTGGTTCCGGCTACAGTTGAACCTCTCTAGGGCAGAACAAACTGGCCGCGTAGAGAGGTGCCATAAAGTCTTTTGTTCCAGCTAAGCTGCGTATGTTCTCAGGAAGTGCGTTCCAGTGTTTCGCGGCGTAATAACTAAAACGCTTTAGGCCAATAATAGGCGTAGTAACTAGGCGTAATAACTAAAACGCTTTAGGCTCGGGAACCGAGCGCGTTCGTTTAACCCGGTTTGCAAGACACTTTTGTATTTGGTCATTGATAGAAATCACTACAAGCAATATTTCAGTTCTGATGAAAAGGCTTGCTGACATTCGCGGTCCTTTTAAATAAAAAAATATTGTGTAGTAGACGAATCGACATCTTTCAAAGAGAATTTAAGCATTTAATTCGTCCTTTATTTGCAGAGTTATACTCCTTTTATGAGCATGCGGACCATTACTGGGGCTTCGATCTTCCAGACAACATTGTCGACAACATAACCTCCCAGCAAGGCTCCTCTTCCGGTGACGTAGTAGTCACGCCTTCTATTACCGGAACAGGACTACGTACCCAAGAATTTGGACAAATTAGTCTGACACCTGCGTCTGGGGGCAAGTGTCCTTTTGAGCCATCCAAATGTAACAAAGGCTTGACTGTCTCAGTGTTTATCAAAGTTGCTGGACCTGCTTCTCAATTTCAAAGTCGCAGGTTTCTTTTAGGAAATTCCTTGACAGATGGCAAGAAGGGATTTTTGGTGGAAGTTTTCGAACGAAACTTACAAATATATGTTAGGACCAACGACTACGTCTGCTCGAGCATCGGATGGCCAACCAGAGCTAATGTTTGGTTTCATCTGGGATTCAGTTGGCAGAGCCCTAAACTACCAGGTGGTGGGCTTATGGTATTCATAGACGGGAATAAAGTACCTCCTGATTATGTAAAATGTGAAAGTCTACCAAAATCTAGATCCACGGACACAACAATCAAACTTGGGTCAGCTACCGAATTTGACCACCTGGCAATATGGTATCAAAAGCAAGGAAAGGTCCACGTCCTAGCTCCTTGGAATTACGTGAAAGGTTAATTGCTTTTATGGTAATTAATGGTCTGAAATGAGTACTTTGTTTTAGCACATCAAGAAAGACTGCATGGAAAAATGGTGCATAAGTATTGATCACTACGACACCTCGCATAATGACATATAGATGGATACTAGAAGAATAATAGCGTTCTCAATCCGATCTGGAAGAAATAAAGAATTTACCAGTCAGTCAATAGGAGCAGCACTTGTTAATGTTTGGACAAGGCTAAATTTCACGGTCTTTATTCTCACCCTTCCTGTTATGGATTTTTATTCAGAACTCTTTCATTGCTTAATTATGTATTCTAATTGGGCACGTTTCTTACAGTAGAACTTCCCCTAAACGGACACCCTTCGGACCAGAAGAAATGTCCCCAAAGGGGCGGTGTTCGCTTATTGAAGGTTAAAAATGTAGTGATTGCCTGCGAATGGGACCGAAACCAAGGGTACTTTCTAAATTTACACCGAAACTCTGGAAACTCCGGATGGAAATTCAAATGATAGGAGCCATTCTGTTCAGAACACTTTAGAAATTATGGGCTGCTGGACAGGGTAATACGCACTTTTCACTCTTGTTAACTTTTTCAGCAGATTTGGCTCTACTTTTCCTTCTTCAAGGTTCGACTCGGAGGTGTGTGTGTCTGTGTTGAGGGGGGGGGGGGGGGGGGGGGGAGTACTCAAAATACTCCAAACCCTTACTTTTTCACATACAATTTTTGACATAAAAAACCTCTTTCATAAGCTCACAGAAGATTTACTACATCTTTTTCTTATTTTTCTAACTTAACTAACCCGTTAACATACTTAAAAAATCGACTGTTTGTTGGGTCTGTTCGAGATATTTTGAAAGGAGCTTTTAAATACATGTACCTAAATGACAGTTTTCCCTATCCTTTTGTATTCTCCAACTCGTAAAAACCCTACCCTTTTATATAGCTACAACCTGAAAGAAAAAACCCTTGCGGACGTAGCCTTCCCGTATGGTCCAATGTAGGGACTACCCCCTCCCCTGGGGGGAGAGGTTGCCTGTTATAGGTACGTACTAGCTAGTGCCAAAATTACGTGAACTAACAGCTTATAAATGGTTCCGCAGATAACAGTCGAATTTCGATTGACGCTTACCTGAATGTTGAACTTTTGGACCTTGCTTGGAATCCCAAGTTAGCCGTTGAAGTATCTGACGAATACAACAACTTAGTGGAGGAGTTTAATAACCAGGTGGGTTTTGGATTTTGTGTTATGTGTCTACTACCATTAAATGAACGTAATCTTCGAACGAGAATAGTTTGGTTACTGTTGCATGTTTTTGAACATCGAGAGATTAGATGAAATTGGGACGACTACTAGCAGCTTTAAACTTAAACCTATAGTTGACAATTGGTTCATGCTTTAGCGTGCACTATCGAGTTATGTTGCAAGCAGCGTGAAGTTTGGAGAACACGAAAGAAGCGTAAGAGTTCCTCGAGGGCTCTCCCGCAAACTTCCCGCGTGCACCGTAACTCGATAGTGCACAGCCAAAAGCATGAATCAATTGTATTATAACATTGCCGGTGGAAATGTACATCTAAACCCGCGCGAGTCCATGTTATGAGCTCATTTGTAAAACTACTTGATTTTCTCTTTGTTCAATAGATGGGAAAACTCAACGACTCCGTCCTTGGAAATATTTCGAGAGCTGAAATATCTAGTTTCAGGTAAGCTGAAATCTTGGTTCTTTATTCTCACTGAACTTTTATCTGCAACAGACACTAAAGCTGAAGCGGTCGTGCTGCGTCTTTCAAGTTTCAATAGCACGCGAAACCTAACTAACAA
>OY855909.1:24525977-24865977 GCA_963693305.1 Meandrina meandrites
CCGTACACAAACGATTCAGGATCCATGAATTTTGGAACTGAAGTGGACAGCTACAACATAACAGACTTAAAGAAATCTCGATCGTATAGAGTTTACGTAGCTGGACGCTCGCATGGTGGAGTAGGGGTTGAATATTATAAACAAGCGATGACAGGTGAAGATGGTAAGTGAATATGCAAGCAGTTATGTCTTGTTTTATTAAAAACTAGCAAAGGTATACCGTAATTCATGAGTTTTGATTGGTTAACAGGCAATGGTATATGAGTTCATATACCATTGACCACAAATATCGTAGCCGATACGCGTCAACGAGCCCAAATATTGCAATTCTTTTGGGCGTTTTTACGACTGAATTTTCAATGAAGGAGTATAGTGGGTAGCCCGACTGCACTCACACGGTTGGTTGGTTGGTTGGTTGGTCCATCAGCTGTAAACATTTTGATAAGAGAAGTAAGAGTGTAGCAAGGCGGCCGTAATAAGGCTATTTTTAAGGTTTAACAAGGAAGTGAAAAGCAAAGAAACAAAATGCGGCTGAAAATTATGTGTGGAAGGTACTTGACCGCCGAAAAAGTGGAAATTAAGAGCCGCAAAAGCGATGCAACATGCGATATTTCCATGCGTTACAGCTGCTTGTAACGCATACATAGAAGATTCCTCGCATAACATAATTTCCTATTGCAAAGATAAGGCCGGAATTTTCAACTACGATAAACAAGTTTATCTACCACATAATCTGGTTTCGAACTGATAATCTCTGACTTCGTAGAACGTCATCTACCGCGTTGTGCTAATCTGACAACATTTTTAAAAAGTTCGGGTAAAAATATTTATATAAACGCAATAGACAACGTGGGGGTCCATTGTCTGCAACGACCACCGTAGGCTCACACAAATTGTCACAGCGACCGAATATCGATGTGTCTACTTGCGGCAAGCTAGCTAGTGAAAGTGGTAATTTACTGGCCAAATATCTTGTTTACTGCAGTGGAAGTGGCTCAATTTGCTCACCAAACGACTTGTTTTGCTGGTTATACTTTCCATCCATATCGTGAATGTGTGTAGACGCTCGGCAGTGGTTTCCTTAGAAATTGGAGCTCACAGGATCGGGGGCCAGACCCGCATATTTGTTTGTGTTGATCTTCTGCTTCGCAAGTTCCATTTTACACAACACAGGTGCGCTCTGCCCATACATACTCAAAAAATGAAAATAACATGCATATATTGGTAAAAAAAATTCAGTCGTGGCTCACAGAGCCTTTGATTAATGAAACAATTATTCCACTCGCGCTTGTTGGATATGAGACCGTTATAGCCAACTCATATCCAACGCGCGCTCGTGAAATAATTGTTAAATGTGCGGCGATTCTGATGTGAACAAATTGGTCTCAAATTGGCTGAAGCGTTTAAATAGCAGTTTACAAAAAAAAAAGAGAGAAATGTTGTGTGGTAGGTAGGTAAGTAATTCTAGTGTAAGTAATGGAACTGTATCTTCATTAGTTAGCCGAGATATAGTAAGTACTGTCCATGACGGATACGGGGGGCCGGACCCCACCTTATTTTTTCGGAAATAGCGCATTTTCTTTGAAGTGCCGGAATTATCTTCGCAGAATTCAACATTGTTAGTCAACCTTTTTAAAGTGGGCCCCCTCCTTAGCTGAAGGTCTGGATCCGCCACTGACTGTGATATTGATGTTTGGAACTTGTCACTAAACAACGAAGGATAGACAAGAATCATCAACTAAGCAGTGGCCTTATTAGCTTTAGAAAGCCCTTGTCCATTGTGAAGGTCTTATGAACAGTCTCAAAACAATTGCGTATTACGCAAATTAATCATCATATGTTTATTTAATTTTTGCTTATTTTCATTCACATTTTATACGTGATATATTATCCCAGACATGTGTCTATGTGTAAGTGGTTGTGAAAACGAAGCCTAAAATATTTCAGGCTTGAGACCTCTGTGATACCGATACAGTGCTTTTACCAACTAAGCTGTCAAGCCAACTGGGGGCCGGTCACGTTGTGACTTCGTAGCATGCCCGTAGAAGATGAAAATATAGACGAGAGTATATATTAAATGTCTTAAATATCATATAATTTGAACTTTAGGTGAACTCGTAGTTCAAGCTATTCACATCAATTATGACGTTTTTAGTGGAGCTTTTCTACTCTCAGCTCAACAACTTAAGAAAGGTTTTGTGTATTCTGAATTTTTCCTTGTAGTTCCTACAAAAGGCCCTAAAAACCTGAATGTATACGCTACTGGCAGTTCGAGCCTAGCAGCAGAATGGGGCGTGGTTCCGTTGTGCTGCAGACATGGAACTATTAGAGGATACCAAGTTGATCTTCTAGACCATGACACTCGAGAACATGTACGAAACGTGAAAGTCAATGAATCCACTCTGTCGTTTGAATTTCAAGACCTACTGGCTTATTATGCTTATGACGTTTCAGTGGCCGCCTTCACTAGTAAAGGAGCTGGTGTTGCCTCCGAAGATGGAACTGTGACGAGTGAAGCAGGTAAGTGATAAAAAGGGAAACTCTGGTATAAACTGGGTCTTGGCTTGTCTGGCCTTTGCAGAGGCATAAACAGCTGACAAACAATAACCTACACATAAAATGTATATCATTTTTTGCAAAGAATATATGATTTTGTATTTTTTTTGGTTTCATAATGTTCAGTTTGAAGGACGCTTGACTCCACAACGTGCCTGTGACGACTGCAAAAGTCAGACAAATTTGCATGTGTGAGGTAGCGATGCTTTTAAAACGTCAAGCTCAACTTGTTAAGAGTGGCACAAGTAGAAAGGACGTGGTAAAGTTCGTATACGGATGGTACACATTTGCTCTCTTTCCGTGTACTACATTTTGGAACGCGATGGACAAAAACACCACTATAAAATCGTGCAAAAACTATCAGTGATCTCTCAAAATTGGCGTTCCTTAAATGTTATTTGCTCCCTCCCTTTCTAGTATTCTTAGGCATAAAACTCCAGCAAAACCTTCCTGGAATAATAGGCATGAGCATGTATTGAGATTTTTTGTTGTTACAAATAGATAAACGATTTCTTCATTACAAGCTCCCTATAGAGCCTTTTTGTATTTTTACAGTATGTTGCAGACTTGTAATTTTCATTTGGCGACTATAAATCGTCAATTAGTTTACAGAGACTTATTATGTGTCCTTCTTGTATGTAGTCAAGAATTTGAATTTTTTTTCATAACAGCTCCTGCCAACCCACCCAGTGTCTCAGGGCAGTCTCACGATTCCACCTCCATTTTAGTCCAGTGGACATTCGACAATTCCACCAGAAATGTGTTAGGAGTTCTGCAAGGATTTAGCGTCTACTACGCCAGACAGGACGGTGGAAGCTTTACTTTGATAACAACAGGCTCCGACAAAGCGTCCTTGATGCTGACTAGTCTTAAACCTTTCACCAACTATAGCGTGATAGTGGGCGCATTTACAATAGCAGGTGAAACGAATAGCAGCTCTGTTGTCGTCCGCACTCAACAAGATGGTAAGACGAAATTGCAAATAGTTAAAACCGTATTATAATATCAAGTGGATTAAAAAAAAGAATTTAAGTTCTGCAGTGAATGTGTATGCTTTCTGAGGGGTAATAGCTGTTATTACAGTTCTCAGCGGTTTGACACACAAACAAAGCGAAAGGGTCATTTTGCATTGTTTTAATCGATGTGTTGACACTTTCGCTTCGTTCGCATACCTTATATAGTATCCCAGGCGCAACAACAACAACGGCTATTTAAGGTAAAGTATCGGCATTTTAAAACTAAAATATGCGCAAAGCTACTGACTATGGTGACGGCAAATCATATTAAACTTGTTGTCGTTTCGTTAATATGTAAGACCACAAGGGACCACAAGGGACTATCACAACGGACGCAAAAAAAGCTGGCAAGAAAATGAAATAACATAAGTTTTTAATGACATAAAATGCGCTCTGACTAGCCAACAATCCGTTTTGAATGAGACTATGTAAATACGGTAATGACGCCACACGCGAACATTTTTCTAATGATGGGAACTCTGCAAAGTTGCAGTGCAAGGAAACACAAAGAAGCACAAAAGTAATAATAAACAGTCGACTAGGGGACAATTACAGTCAATTCTCGCCTTGCGGACACCCCGCTATTACGGACACTCGCTATTACGGACAAAATTCATATCCCTAGCTATAGAGATTTGACTGGAAATGACTCCCGCTATTACGAGCTCTCGCTAAAACGGACACTAAGCGAAGTCCCAAGCGTGTCTGCTATAACGAGAGTTGACTGTATTTTGTGATTCTTTGAAACAGAGGTTCTATTACCTCGTTTTTTTGGCAAATTGGCAACATGTTTGAGCAAATATGAATTGAAAGTTGCAAGTTGCTTCAATTGAGCTGTCAATCAGTACAGTTCCCATCAAAAGAACATCTGGTTTGACTGTAAAAGAAATAAGAAAGTGGGTGTTTTATGCTGACATAACCGTGCTTTTTGTTTCTTTCTATTTACACAATGATCATTAAGTTCCAGGAGCTCCACCAGATAACGTATTGGCATACAATATAAGCTCCACTGCGATCAAAGTTCACTGGGGATCCATTCCGGGCGACTTACGAAACGGAATCATCCTGGGATATCATCTGATTGTGATGGTGAACTCAAGCGTAGAACGCAACCTTACCGCTTTATCAAATACAAATGAAATGGTTGTTACAAACCTGCGGAGAAATACAACTTACCAAGTTTTCCTATCCGGATTTACTGTGAAAGGAAGTGGAGTGCAGAGCACGCCTATCAGTGTCACAACTGGCGCATTAATTGTAACAGAAACGATCATATGCAGCGCAAGCCCATCATCAGGAGTAGCTGTCGAAACAAATTTCACTCTTGATTGCAGCCACTGGGATGATCCAAACACGCCTCTACTATACGAGTTTATGCTTCGTTTAGCAGATGGTCTGACTACCATTTTGTGGTACGGATACACTACTAACACAGAATTGGCATTACCACCAGGGGATCCTTTGAAAAATAACTCTCTAACAATCACAGCCGGAGTAACAAGCTCCACTGGTTCCAAGGCGAACACTTCATTCGACATCCAGGTTTGTGAAGCTTGCATACAATTCCGAATAGCAACTATATTGCAATCATGATATTTTGTTGCATTTGAATGCGTGTGAGGATGAAGTTTCTTTATCCGTTGAGGGTATTAACCTACTCAAATTTATATCATTTTGTGATCTTAAAGCGACACAATTTATTTTAGTTTTTTTGTAGTCAGGTTTGCCGGCAAGTTAACGTGTAGTGCTTATCTTATAGCCTGTAGAGCACGCGTATTCGACCGCCGTCTTGGATGAGTTAGCCCACAGAGAGCTGGAACAAGTCGAAACTGTCCCCAACGGAGGGTCTTTCAACCCTCAACCCGTCCAGCATCCAAGATGGCGACTTAAACACGATCGATCGATCAGTTTTATCATTGACTGTTCGCACGCCAGAAACGCCTGCACTGCAGGGTACTTATCTTAACGTTGATTTGTCTTTAGTTAAAATGAAGGCTCATTTCAGTTCAATTTAGACAGTACTGTCTATAGAACACAAGCTTGGTGCACATAGCAATGAGCCATGCAAAGTAGAAAATTCAGTAAAAAGTATCGCTCACTGGAAAAACGATACATGTGCGAAGTAGGCATTTATGGCTTTGTTTTCAACTTCCAGGCTTTTCCTTGGCCTTCAATGAGTACTTTACAAGCGTCAAGTGAGATACGCCGTCTTTTGGAAGGCCCTTTTGCTACCTATATTGGTAGCGGAAAACTAAACCAAGCCACACAGTTGGCCATTACCGTTTTGAAATCCTTGGAGCTACAGAAGAGCGAGATTATAAGCAAAGAGCAGAGAATTCAGGTAGAAACCCCTTAAGCACATCATATCAATCATGTCCATTTAGTTGCACTCATTCCTTTTCATAATTTCCTCTCACACGGGTTTGTAAACTTTCGGCAAAATCATGGCATCAGTTACACCAACAAAGATCATATAAACTACAAGCCTTGCAAATAGAATCTATTGTTTTTCCAGGTTAAAACCTTTATTATAAGGAAACTAAGCGATGTAGAAGTCCAGGATCTGACAAAACTTATCCAGATTTGTTCAGTGCTGTCGCTCGCGATGGATGATCCAACAGAATTAAAACAGGAAATTATGGTTAGTGAAGTAATTCTTGTATTCATCTACAGTAAGTGCAACTCTTCCAACCTCCCCTCAAAACGTTTACCATGTGTTGCAGCATTGAGAGCATTTCGCTTTATAACGCAGTCAAATTTTAAAATCGGCCATTCCGGCTCTCTTAGAATATTCGATGTAGTCCAGCATGTGCATACTGACAAATACTTATACGGGTATTCTCGAGTCATTTCAGTCAGTCCCCTCAGCACTTACGTTTCGGTATCACCTCAAAAGTTCAGACATTTTCTTCAAGGCAGAACAAAACAAAACAAAAACTACAGCAAAACAAAGTCAGCTCGCGGCTAACCAAAATGAGCTCACGCCACAAAAAAGAATATCACGGCAAAACAAACTCAGCAAATTCATAAGGAGCCGGTTATGTAAGTCATTTTAAAGCAGCTTTTTGTTAAGAGTTGTATTCCAACCAGCATTACTCTTTCTTACAAGGAACATTTGAACGCACAAATGCATGGCCTTTCTTCCAGTGGATCTTTGAAGAGCGTCGCATTTGCAACGCGAAGGTTGCAAAGCCGTGTTTTCTTCTTCAGGCTTTTGAAGTCCAGAGTTTTAGTTACAAACACAACTTCGATGATTATTTATTCAGTTAACTAATATCCTTGTTTTTGCAGAAGTCTATTAAGGAGATGCTGCAGAACATGACAAATTTGTTGGCCACTATCAGTTCCAGTGGAGAGGCTATGGATGTACTTTATTTGCAGATAGCCCAGACTAATCTGATCTATGCCTTCGGCAAATATTTCCAGGTTTCGTCAAGACGAGGTGGAGTAGATTCCAGCCTTGTAAATACATCTGTAAGTAGTAGCTGATTTGAAGTGGGTTTGAAGTGGGTTTGACGCATTAGCATCCCGCGGGTTCTGTTGGAATTTTTTTCTCATTACTTATCGGGGACTTTTTCCATTGCAGGCTCTTAGTCATGACACGTTTTCTTCCTTGGAACGTCTTCGCAGGGTTTTGAAGACCGTGGCGGAGAGAAAAGTGATCGGTGAAAAAGCTACTGTAATTCATACTGAAGTCATTGATGCATTAGTTGTTAGACTACATCCCGACGAAGTACCTGGATCCTTGTTGAATCTGGAAATAGCATCCGTTCACGCTCGCGACATGCTGAATATTTCATATTTCACAGGATCCGTTCAGTTGCCTGACTCGGCCGATATGAAAGAGGCTTTAACAGGAGTTGGAAGCTTCGTTGATGTAGAGGTATTGACATGAAGGGTGGAAGTCGCACCTCACTGTAGGGTCTTTTATCATTAATCCAGTCATTACCTAAGTATATAAATGGTAATTAACTGCTCGATCTTTCTGACCAGCCTTTTAATGTATGATTTAATACAATACTTTAGAGTTGTATCGGTGTATACCAATATTCAGCAGGCTATCGGTTTCAAACTTTATTCTGTTTAGCGGCAGAAGCCATAGAAACGTAGTAATGATAAATCACAATGTAGTATATAGTATGTAGTTCGAAATCTGCAAAGTAATACAAACTGTCTATTTATGGTCTTCAGATAATAGAACGAAATACGAAAGAATATTTACCCGATGGCCTTCAGATGTTGTCTTATCGCAGTTGTTTCTGTGTCAATCAGTAATACAGTAATTAGGCAATTATCATTTGTCACGTGTTATGCGCGCGTAATTAAGAAATTATAATCAATGACGATACACTCCCCCCGCCAAAAAATGCGAGTTGAATTAGTATTGTTATAGTAACATAGTGTTTCTCGAATAGTTATTCAGATAGTTTATCTTCCTCATTGGGTAACAGAACGACCAACTTGTTAACTGGCCTCTCGATTGTGACGTAGCCTCTTCCGCTGTATTTCAGCACTGGTTCTCCAGGTTTAGGGTTTTTATACTGTACTTGAACTTTGCGCACTTTGCCGTCTTGTCCTTCGAATGTCTTTGATACCTTTCCCAGTTTCCATTGGCTTCTGATTAGATTGGAATCCTGGATAAGAACGACGTCTCCTACTTTTAAGTTTCTATGTGCAGTATGCCATTTCTGTTGTATTAACAGACTTGGAAAATAATCTCTTGTCCATTTCTTCCAAAAGTTGTCAGTAATCATTTGAACGAATTCAAATCGACGGCGTGGATCGGCTGAATCTGTGAACGGTCCATTCGGTATTTTAGATGTGGATCGTCCCAGGAGAAGATCGTTAGGGCACAAGTACTTGTCATCCGGGGAAGTTGGATGCCGTCCAATTGGTCTCTCATTGAGTAAGTTTGCAGCTTCATAACACACAGTTTGTAATTCAGAAAATGTTAGAATACTTTCACCGATGGCTGCTGTTATGGCTCTTTTCGTTGATTTTATCAGCGCTTCCGAGACACCGTTTTGCCAAGGTGCGTCTGCTGAAGAGAACACCCATTGAAATCCTTCTACGCATCCATAATCCTGTAAACTTTTTTGGTCTAAAGTTTTGACCATCTTCTTAAGTTCCTCACTTGCGGCTACCAATTGAGAACCATTGTCTGAGTAGATCTTGGATGGATAGCCTCTGATAGATACAAATCTTCGAAGTGCTATTAAGAATTTTTCGGTACTATAGTCTGGTGAAATATCTATGTGAACAGCTCTCGTACCGAGGCAGTTAAAAATGATACCATATGCCTTTCCAGTTGTTCGTTTTTTAACTTCGTCCTTTATCTTAAATGGTCCAAATAGATCTAGTGCTGTGTAAGTCCATGCTGGAGCAGGTTTTAATCTTTCAGTCGGGAGTTTTCCCATGATTTGTTCGTTCAATTTCTTGTCCAGTTTTTTGCATATTACACAGTTTGTTCTGATGGATTTCACCAGTTTCAGCAATTTGGTGATCCAGAAGTTTGCTCGTATTTTGCTTGCAGTTGAAAGCACTCCTAGATGACCTCGACTATGTATATGCTCGGCATATAGACGTGAGAATCTATGGCCATATGGCAGTAAGATAATCTCACTTTTGTTATAACTCATTTCCACCCATCCTCTAGCACGTCCTCCGACAACGTAAATTCCGTCGTCTCGTTTGCGAGGGCAGAGTCGCTTATATTTACCCGATTGGATATCCTTCTGCATCGAAGCTTGTGATTCAAGAATCCAGAAACGTTCAGCATTGTCGATGTCATCTGTTGTTAGTGTTCGTGTTGCATTTTTCATTGTTGGCTTCAATTCTTTTTTGTACATGGCCAAAATTCGGGCTGTAACTCGTAGCAATTTTTTGTAATTTGAATATTTCTCGATGTTTATTCTCGACGCAAGTGTGTCTTCTGGGCTAGTTTGGTTGGCTGGTAAAGATGATTCCAGTTTAATTGTATTGATGGGGATTTTTTGTTCTGAGTATGTTTTCGTTATGGGCCATTCAGATTCGTGTAGTTTAAGGAACTCTGGTCCCCTTTGCCATTTACTGTTTACGTCGATATCGTTAGGTTTGCTTCCTCTTGTTAACAAATCAGCCACGTTAAATTCACTTGCGGTCCAATACCAGTCTTTCGTGTTGGTTCCTTCTTGGACCTCTCCTACCCGCACTGCTGCGAAGGTATTGAATCCATAAGATTCTTTTTGGATCATGGAGTGAACGATTTGCGAGTCTGTAATATGATAACATTTCTCGAAATGGTATCTGCATTGTTCTGTAATTGTAGTTTTTAATCTTTTATTTAACACCGCACCACAGAGCTCTATCCGGTCGATTGATAGTTTCTTGGAAGGTGCGAGGCGGTTTTTGGATAAGATGAGGTTGGCTTCGTGGTCTCCATTAAGAAGTTTCCATCTAACATAAGCACATGCACCATATGCATCATTAGATCCGTCGCTGAATATTACAAGGGTTGGATTGCCCGTTGCTTCTGTAGGTTTAATGCATCGATTGACTTTAATTTTTTCCATCTCACTTAGATCCTGGAAGAAGTTATCCCAGTTCTGGTGATCTTCTTCGGGTATAGGGTCATCCCAGTCTAATTTTGGGTTGTGAATCCATAATCGTCTTAAGAGAATTTTTGCTCTGACGGTCAGAGGACTCGCTAATCCGAGTGGATCATAAACACTGTTTACTTGAGATAGAATTATCCTCTTCGTTAGAGTCTTCGAAGTATTAGTAGTCGTCCCTTGATTTTGTTTAGGGCGTCGTTTCTTGCTTTTCGGTGTGAAATTTAGTTTGACTTTGAAGCAGAAAGTATCTGTAATTGGATTCCATACAACACCAAGTACCTTTTCATGTGCTGTTTTCTTGTCTGTTGGTATAAGGTCCTGGTCTGGAGCAATATTGTCATGTGAATATATCCATTCCTTTATTTTGAAGTTTCCGTTACTCAAGATGGTTTCCATCTCATTCGTGAGCTTTTTGGCAGTTTCAACGTTGTCAACGCTATTAATGATGTCATCCATGTATGTATTGTTTATGAGTAGATCAGATGCTTTCGGGTATTTTTCTTTAGCCATCTCTGCTGTCTTTCGTAATGCTACTGTTGCTATGGTTCCAGAAGGTTTATCTCCAAAGGAAACTCTCTGAATAACGTACGTGTCAGGTTCTCTAGTTACATCCATATCCCTCCACAGGAAACGGTGTGTGTGTTGTTCGATCACTCCCGTTCTGACTGTGTGATACATTTTCTTGATGTCGCCGATGAATGCTGTTTCATTCTCTCTAAATCTGATGAGTATTCCTAGCAGACTGTTTAAAAGGTCAGGTCCCTTAGCCCAGTATTCGTTAAGAACATGGCCCATATAGTTGGCACTGCTGTTAAAGACAATTCTTACTGGTGTAGATTTGGAGTCTGGCTTAAGCACTTCATGATGTGAGATGTAGTGAGCAGGTCCCGTGTATTTCCGCAATTCTTCTTGTGTTAGTTTGCGTGCTACATCTCTATCTATCATGTCCTGTATCTGTTGTTGATAGATTTCAGCGTGTTTCTCGTTTTTAGAAAGTCGTTTCTCAGTTGATATTAGCATGCCAAATGCTGCTCTTCTGTTGTCTGGGAGATCAAAAGGGTCTCTGATCCAAGGGTATTCTGCCGTCCAGAATTTTTGCTTTGCGTCATGACTCAGATTTTTCTCAATTAATGCTAATTCCTTTTCTTCCTTGATTGTGTAGGCGTTGCTACCGAGTGAGCATTTACCGCACATGCATCCACCGCAGCGAGGTCTACACTGTATCCCGAGATTCTCCATGTTGTAGAAGTCTTCGATTCTTGCCATCTTGACATGATGGGCGTGTATGGTTCCAATGAGGGGCTTTTCGTTGATTCCTTCGAGAACTGGGTGTGTTCCACCTACGCATCGTCCGAACCGATTTCTTAACAAAAGTAGATGTCCAGAACTTTGTTCCTTTAAGGGGTGGAAATCTGCGTATTCATAGCCTATTAAGGTATCAACCTCTCCGGTGGGCCTTATTAGTTCGTCCTCGTATACGTCTTTGAATAGTTTAGAGATACCCTTTATGTTGACTGCCGGAATGGGGGAGGTTATCTTGTCGATTCCGTAAACGTTGAATACAACTGTCTTTCCCTGCTTGTCAATAAGTGGGAGCTTGTACTTAAAGGTGTCCACGTTTTCACTTTCTCCGCCTACTTTGATAATCGACAGTTGAGTTTTGATACCCTTGAGATTTTCAGCCCTTGCTTTTGCGTTTGTGATAAAACATAGTGACGCTCCAGTGTCCCACAGGACGTTTGCGAATCCATTTTTTGTAGGTATCTTCTGTATTTGTAGTAAGCATGTTTCAATTTCGTTGTTATTGCACACACTTGCAGTACCACTTGCGGAAGCGATGTCGGTTGGTGATTCTTTGTCCTGTTCTTCTTCATGAAGTGTTTTGTGGTGAAACCTTTTGCAGTCATTAATGCCACAGGGTTTCTTGCCTCTACAGTCTTGAGTTCTGTGACCTCGTTTTAAGCAGGACCAGCATGCTCCTCTTTCCTTTAATGTGTCACGCCTCTCTTGAACTGGTTTTGAGAGATAAAGTCTGCATTCGTTAGTCCAGTGATTGGCACCTTCATGGTATAGGCATTTGCTTCGCTTATAGCGTGACATACCTTGTCCTTCTGGGATGGTGAGTTTGTCATCCTTTTTATCTAGGTAATGAAGAGACCCCCTTACTTGAAGGTTGTTGCTTGAGCGCAATTCAGCATTTTCGTATTCTATTGCTTGTTTTTGTTCAAGGAGAAATCTTAATAGACTTGGAAACTTGTCTCTTTTATTGACGAGACTGTGTTCGGAGCTGACTAGTTTCGCCCACTCTCTTTTCACATCATTTGGCAGTTTTCTTTCTATTATGCTTACAGAACTGGTTGTAGTTATTTCTTTCTCTAGACTTAATCTTCTCAAGTCTCGATAGCCGTCGTCGATGACGTTAATGAACTCGACGAACCTTTTGTTTTCGCCTTCTCTGATAGGTTTCATGTTTTGAATTGCACACATTATGACGTCAGCGACTTTTGCAGGATCGCCGTATTTTTCGTCTAGTCTTTTCCACATTGCGTTAATGTCATCGTCGACGCTTTTTACCGTATCGGCTGGTTCCTTTCCGAGACATGATCGGAGGACATATGGTGCGTTCTCGGCGTTAATTGACGGCATGACTTGTTTTTCAAAGTCTGCTTTGAATTGTGGATAATTTCTTACATTTCCGTGGAACGACGGCATCTTGATTTTTTCGAGTTGAAGCGGATTACCTTTTTCTTTCACATTGCTATTGTTTCTTTTAGCTGAGATAAATGCTTCGATACGGCCACTAATCTCTTGATGGCGCGCGTGCATGTTTCGAATCCATTCGATTTCCTTTTCGACGTTTTCGTGGTCAAGTAGCTCGAGCATTGTGTTATGCAGTGCCTTGCAGTCCGCAAGCGCGATATCTAAATCTCTTTCGGTTTTGCGCAAAGCTTCGGGAGCATTTACGTCTTTATTTCGTGATTCCATTGTGTCATGTGCGTGTTTCACTAATGTGTCAAAGATGATCCCCATAGACTTCTTTTTCATACTAAATTGTTCCAATAATCGTCTGAGTTTTTCTTGTTCAAGTCTCATTGATTCTTGTTTGTGGAATTCTTCCACTCGTTTCTGCTCGTGCAATGTTTGGTCGTTGACATATCGCGCGTGAGTTGTCGCGGCTTCTTCGTACAGTTCTTGTAATTCGTTTATCCATGCTTCGTTCTGCTCTATTTCGTCTTCGGTTAAGTGTATCATGTAAATATCATGCTTACCTTCGACGATATTCCAAGCCTCGTGTAAGTCCGCAAAGGTTCTTTTAACTGCTTCTATACCTTTGTTTCCCTCGACGGACTTCAAGAATTCATTTCTTTTCCTTGTGAACCTTGACTTGGCAGAGGTTCGAATTCTCTTCGCTTCTTCTTTCTTCGCTTCTTCCGCCATTGCTAGAGGATTCTCACGGATTTCGATTGTATCGGTGTATACCAATATTCAGCAGGCTATGGCTTCTGCCGCTAAACAGAATAAAGTTTGAAACCGATAGCCTGCTGAATATTGGTATACACCGATACAAGAGTGAACACATGCACCTCGTCAAATAAGATCTTTGAGATGTCTACCTGAAGACCCAACCTTAAATGACAATACCAACTTCATTATGAGTACAGTTTTATAATATTTGCGTTGTGTTACTCATATTAGTTGATCAAATTATTTATACACTAAGTAAGATTGCCTGAATGGCAATATTTTGCTTATATTTCAGGTCGTTTGGTCGCTAGTCAACTATTATTACTGGGATACAAGTGCAGATCTTATCACATCACGTGCACTTACAATTGACTTGATGGGGGAGTCGGGTGAAGCCATAACAGTACAAAACCTTACAACGAATATACAGTTGGGAATTCAACTAATTGAAGAGGCACCAAAAACTGAGTCCAACCCCATTGGAACGGCATCTTTTATAAAGCCCGGGAAAATGATGTATCACAGGATAGAGGTGATTCGAGAACAAACCTCTTACCTGATAACAATAATGGCAATTAAAACTTTAAATGTTTTTGTGAAATATGGAAGCAAACCATCAGTAGGAAATCATGAAAAGAACTACACTATTCCAGACTTTTCTTCGTGCACAAGAAATGTGGCGGCTGCGAACGAAGAGGAAGAGTACAACTGCACTCGCAATCCACACCAGCAACTTCTGACAAAAGAAGTTCTCAAGAAACCTGGAGTATATTATTTAGGGATTCTTTACTCGGAAAATGCGTCTTCTAGTAACCGTTCTCAGCGTACCAGGAGGTCTTGTTTTACCACCAACAGACAAAAACGGTCTTGTGTCGAGACAAAGGATCCTCCACCCCCTTTGGGGGTATACGAAGATGGCACCATCCCACCTTACGATCCGCGCGTGGACTTGAACTACACCATTGAAACTGATGAGCTTGGCTGTCGATTTTGGTCACATGACAAAGAAAAATGGCTGACAGAAGGCTGCAAGGTACCAGCGTTATTTCTCATAAGAAATGACGCCATAACTATGTGGTCTTCGTTTTGACGAAGAATAACTTTAAAATTACGATCAAATTTCAGGAAAAGAATCTCGATGAAAAAGTAAGGCGTAAAACAGATAAAAACCTACATTTGTGAAGGAATATAACGAGCAGATAGTTATACACTAGGTTAAATTTTGGGCAGTACATCTGTGTGGTACTTTCCTTTTAATCACGACAACTAAACGTCAAGGTAAAGAGAGGATTAAACAGAAATTGGCTCCTTTGCTGACCTCTAGGGCCCAGGGAAATAAAGCTTGTCCTGAGATGGAGGAGCCGAAAATTATTTTTCTAACGATTTTGGGGGTGTTATGCTTAGTGCAATGCTGCGAATAACATGACAAATTAAACACCTTATACGTACAAACTCTTGTGTTAGGTCACATTCTATTTCATGAAACATTCTCTCACTGCCGTCTCTAATGTTGAGGTACCATTTAGATAACGACAATCCACTTTTTGCTAGGTTTAAGCCGTTTCCAGTCCCTTTTTCATTTTTGAAGGGGTCATTAGAATTTTGTCATTAGAAGCTGGGGAGAACGTACCTGTCAAAGAATGACAAAGAGAAAGTAAAATGAAATAAAAAGGGCCAAGACCGCTACTATTACATGGACACCTTTACGAACTGTTGCAACTTGGAATGATTTCATGTTGTTTACTAGATCGTTTTCGTATTTTCGGTATTGGACTGGAGCTAGCTTGCAATGGAAGCTAATGCGGGGAAAGCTTCATGTGATTTGCATTTGAAAAGATTCCCCGCATTAGCCTACATTGAAAGCTAGTTCCAGTCCAATACCGAGAATACGAATATGGTCTATTTGCAATAATCGTGTACCTTACGTTGTAGGTAAGCCCTCGCTCCACAAAGCATCGTCTTCTTTGTCTTTGTAACCACCTAACAACATTCGGTGGAGGACTGTTGATTGCACCTAACCCTATTGATATGGATAAAGTTTTTAAAGAGCTCAGTCGCCTTGATGAGACTGGTAATTTTGGCGTTCTGCTTACAATCATCTTCGTGTTTTTGTTGTATGTTATCGCTATCGTCTTCGCCAAGAGAGCAGACAGGAGAGATCAAGCTAAGGTAAGGATACGCTCAACCTTCAGAGAATACTATACTTCGATACGATGTTTCGATAATTGAGTTAAAAGAATTACACTACAAGAGAAACAGAACGCTAATTCCAGTGTTCCCAAATGTTACCCGTAGATAGATAGATCGAGGATGATTTTATGTTAGCTCCACGGATGACGCAAAACATTACTTTGCCTATTCAAACATAATTGAATAGGTGGGACGGCTTTCTTGCTCTTGTAAAACACGTCCAGCCCTTCCAGTTGTGCTCTTTCTTCGACTCATTTGCTAAATAACAAACCCATATAGGATATTCTGGTACCGGGGCAGCGATCTTAGATAAGAAATCCTTAACACAAGTTTTTTTCGTTCGTTGTAACTAGCTTGGTCCCAGGATTATACTGGAAACGGAAGGGGCGCTTTCGTCTAATCAATATGAGCTCACAATCAGTACAGGTGTGTGGGCAGACAGTGGTACCACAGCTAAGGTTACCATGGTGTTTTACGGTAGCTCTGGCAATAGTGGACCAATCACAGTGTATCGGGACCTTGATCCTAATCGAGTTCTACTTTCCCGCGGCAGTGTCGACAAGTACATTATTTCCCTGTCGACAAGCCTCGGAACACTACACCACGCTTATATCTGGCATGATAACTCTGGCGAAAGTCCTTCTTGGTTCTTAGACTATGTTGTGATCAGGAGTAAGGACACCGGTGATGACTGGAAATTGGTTTGTAATCAATGGTTTTCTCCAGAGAGAGATGACGGGAAAATCATTAGAAAACTATTGGTGAAAAGGACAAATTCGTTTCCAAAATTTCAAGATGAGTTTCGTTCAACACTGTCTGGCGCCCTTTATGAAAGTCATTTATGGATGTCGTCAGTTACCAAACGTGCAGGAAACTCGTTTACCCGTGCACAGCGTGTCACGTGTTGCTTGTGTGTTGTACTTACTGCCATGCTGGCCAATGCAATGTTTTTTAACTTGGGTGGTGAGCCTGAGAGCACCATCAAGATCGGTCCACTGAAGGTCTCGATGAGACAAATCATAATAACAATACAGAGCTGCTTGATAATAGCACCCATCAATTTTCTTATCGTTGCAATCTTCAAAAACGCAAGGCCAACTTTCGACAGGTATTGCTGCAAGCGCTCCAGAGGGACGGAAAGTCTGGATCTGGATGACGATGACGACCAACCCCTGCACCACATCTTTGTCTACGTTGCCTGGTTTCTTTGCTTTGCGACCGCCATTACCTCCGCCACAGTTGTATTCTTCTACAGCCTGGTGTGGGGTAAAGAGACAGCTGATGAATGGCTTTCATCAATACTTATGTCCATAACAATGGATATCCTCGCCATTCAACCCGTGCGTCTTGCTATTTTAGCAGCTGTGGCTGCCATTGTAATAACGAAAGCAAAGAAAGCGAAAGCAAGACTCTCGTTAAGAAAGAGGTATAAGCACACTTTGGGTACATGTTTTAATCTTCAGGGGACACTATCATGGCGATTTTTTGTCGCAGTTTTGGTTGAAACGGTGTTAAAAGTATTACTCAGAACCTTTTCACATATATACAACGCGTATAGGCCACCAGGAAGAGGGTATTTATTGAATTGCTAAAGGGAGATTTTAATAGCTCAAAGTGATTTTTCCAAGACACAATTTGATATCAAAATCTCAAGCATTCCAACTCACGATAGTATCCAATTATCAACTTCATTGCACCAGTATAATATTTGTAACGAAATTAGACGGTTAGTTTAAGGTTTTCACTAGTATATTTTGGGCACTGTTTCCAAGTTATGCTCATGGTATAAGTGACATTGTAAAAGCCAAGTCGTTTCATCTTTCTTTACTGAAAAAAACTGTAACATTTTCTTTTACTTAATACTTTAAACCCAACAGAATACATGTACCTTTTTAATAATTTCCTTGAAATATTTTAGTTTGCAAGAAAACATTTATATTTACAAAAATTAATTTGTGTCGCATTGTTATCAAAACCACCGGCAATTCTTTACAAAGAAAACCTCTCTGTACATAGGAAACGTACAGAAAACTGAAAATTGAAATGTCAACTCAAAATATAGATCATATTATATAATATCACTAACAACTTTGAGTGCGTACTTTATGCTATGCTAGAAGCTTGACAAAGGATTAAACTGGAGAATATCTCTTAACACGTTTTTATACTGCTGTTGCAGAGTCACAACGGAGGAGGAAAAGTCTCTGGAGAATGAGAAAACACCTGAAATTTATAGCCAAGCTTTACCAGATCCCATGCAATTGGAATGGTACAAAAAGTACAGAGATAATGAGACTAAAACTCTGTCAGCATTCAAGTCGTTAACGTTCTTTATATTATTTATTTTCTTGCTGGGAATCATATGTTACGGTAATCGAGGTTATCACCATTATCTTATGGGTGACGAAGTGAAGGCAATTTTCGCAGGTGCTAAACAGGCAAGTACATTTTCACCGTAATGCACATGTGAATTATTTTACACTAATTTGAGTTTCTTTTGCTCTTGCTCAAGTTATTGTCCATGGTAAAAAATCTGCACACATTTTACACTAAACGAGGAGTTTCTAATGAGAAAATCTAGGGTTAAATCGACCAGAACAGGCCTATTGCTGGTTTTCACTGTCACGCTACAAAAAAGTAAATCCAAAACTATTGAGTGAAAAAACTCAAGAATATTATAGGTTGTAGAAAATTACCAGATATGTTGTTTGTCCAAGTCTCGGGTTTGTACGGTATTCCGTACTCGAGTTATCCGTCAAAATGTTCCACACAAATTTACAGAGCTCTGTATGGAAACGCCATGTTGGTGCCCATGCAGTTGGGCACCAACATGGCGGCCGGAAATAAATGAAAACATCTGGAATTCACTTCTGCTGTAAAAGGCAGTTATATCACTCTCATGAACAAGTAAGCATTCACATAAACACTTGTCACAAAACCTAAACTGTTCAGATTGTTAAAAATCGTAGGATAAGGCATTATTTTGAAGCATACGTGATAGCCTTCTGGCGGCCATCTTGATGTCGTGTGGCGTGAAATTCCGAAATTCAAAATGGTCTTTCTTAAAGACGGCGGCTGCTATCGAGCTAAAAACGTTCAACAACATATATTGTCTAATAGCCAGTGAAGGATAAAAACTCAGGGTGTTGCGATTCTGGATTTTAGAATTGTGATGACGTCAGGTGAAAACCAAGAATAGAAAATGCACATAGACCGACAATCGGCTCTCAAGGAAGAACTGATAGTGGATTAAAAGTAGCCAGTGCAGATAAGACGTGTGCTGAAATAGGATGGCCAGTAGAAATCAACTCAGTTCGGAATGTACAATTTTATCAATTCCCATAGTTTTTTTGCGTTATTTTTCGAACTAAATCTGCAGTAATTGGTACTAAACGATACGAAGATAGTGATGAACACCCTCGAATGTTATTTACTGTGCCGTTTCAACTTCGTCCATTTATTCAATTTATATTCAATTTATCCAGTTAAGTGCATTCAAGACAAAGACAAAGTCCCATTTTTTAAACTTTATCCAATTTTCTTTTACAATTTTTCAGGTTAGCGACTCCATAGGATTCTGGACTTGGATGATTGACATATTTGCTCCAGGTGTCTATGCGACGAACTGGTACAACGGTAACGAACAAAACAACAAAGCATACATTAGTGACAAAGTTTCTATTTTGATCGGCATGCCACGGATAAGGCAGTTGAGAATACGACAAGGTAAGCCTCGTACACAACGATCTTTGTTTGCATAATCTCATGGTGGATGCCAGCATAAATTAAACGTGGCAAAGCATACATAAGTAACAAGTTTCTATTTTTCATTGGTATGTCATGTATAGCCTGATTCGAGTAACGTGTTTACATCCTTGTTGCCACGCAATTCAGACCACGTGATGCTACAACTACGCGCAACTGAGTGCATGGGAGTACGTTCCACACGAACATCCCAAATCAATCATCACATGATTTGAATTGGATGGCAAAAACACGTTAGCCGAATCCGTGTATTAGACAGTTGAGAATACGACAACTTAATGGCGATATTTGTCCACATCATTCACGATTAGCATCATAACTAAAATAAATTTCGCTTGGAAATCACAACGATGCGATGAATTGATGGAGGCCGTAAAGTTTCAGTACAAATTGTGCCAAGTATGAATCATCAATTTACAGAGATCTACACGTCTACAGACATTTGAACCGTTGCGTGACGACCCAAATGACGCCTGGTTGCAAAGGATAGCAACATTTGTTTGGCTGTGTAGAAAGAGTTGCAACTCGCGCATCTAAATTTTATAACCAATGGACACTCGTGTACCTTAGAAAGATGAATTTATTACTTCAAACTTATTGGTCAAACATTTCTGCTTCTTGAAAGTTATTCCTTGTAGAACTATACCGAAATACGAACACTGCAAAGGTATAATAGTTACCTCGTCCTCAAAATTGTATACAAAATAAAATCAGTTTTTATTCATTCTCATAGATAGGTGATTTACGAGCATGACTGAAATGATTTCGTTTTTTGACTTCTCTCTTTCTGGATAAATTTGATCATTCGTCTATTCGTTGTAGATACCAGTTGGGTAATTTCCTGTTGTTTTCTCTTGACCGATAGACTGCTGTTCCAAGAGAATTGTGGAACGTTACAATGTTACAGAAGTGTGCTTCTCTCACTACTCCATAAATTGTGAGGACAAGACACCGATGTATCTTCCCAAATGGAAACATCTCCCTTCAGATGCTTCCCCTTCTACGTTTAAGACGTTATGCCCAAAGCCTTGGCGGTATCAGTCATCTGATGAGATGAATAACCTACCAAAGATGAGTCCTCGAGCAACGTATGGGGGTGGTGGGTATGTGGCGGATCTGGGATACGATCAACAGACAGCACGGAGGGTTATGGCAGACCTAATAAAAAACAATTGGATCGATCGGCGAACTCGAGCCTTAATCGTGGAATTCAGTGTCTTCAATAGTAATATAAACATCCTGGTGGTAGTAAACTACTTCTTTGAGTTCCTTCCTACTGGCGGTGTGTTCACATACATCGGAATAGAAATGCTAGACTTGCATAGCACGGAGACGGGTTTAGTTCAGCTTATACTAGTTTGTCGCCTTCTTCTTATTTTCATGATCCTCGCTTACTTGACCATTGAGCTTGTTAAAATGTGCCGTCAAAAAGCATCATACTGCAAAGACGTTTGGAATTGGGTCTCCATTGCTCTTATTATTACATCTGTGACAGCTGTAGTTTTTCACATCATCCAAGAGAAAACAACAAGAGATACCATAAAGGAACTCCAGAAGAACGTTTATGCCACCGTGAGCTTCCACAAAGCTATAACTTTGTTAGACATTGAAACCACTGTTTTCTCTGTTGTTGTCTTTCTGGGGACACTGAAGTTGTTGACTCTTCTGCGCTTTAGCAAGCAAATCATTTACCTCTCCATAACGATCCGGTTGGCTGGAAAATACTTGGTCTCTTTCTCGCTAGTGTTCGTTATTATGTTTTGCTCATTTGCCATGTGTGGTATGTTGGCATTTGGAAGTATGGTGGAGTCATATTCCAGCTTTCTTCGAGTTTGTGTCTCTCAGTTTGGGTTTCTTCTTGGCAAGGCGGTGCCCAATTTTCAGATGGCAAAAGTTGACCCTCTTCTCGCGTTCTTGTTTTCCAGTCTTTACATCTGCTCTATGACCGTCTTGTTCCTGAATCTTTTCATTGTCATTTTAAACTATGCTTTGGGAGAAGTTAAGGACAATTTAGATGCTGTGTCAGACGAGCTACACCTGGCCGATTTTATGACTCGCTATTTTACCCAAGGTATTTCCAACATATTTTGCAGGGAAAAAAGGAAGAATCGTAAACTTTACTGCGAACACATAACCTTTGAAGACGACTGTGCTTATGCAGAGAATTCTCTAGATGAAATCACTCGAAAAATCTCCTTATTGGCGGAGGACACCTTGACAGAAGCTTACGTTCATTTGATAACTGCTAAGCACGAGGTAACAGAACTAAACATCTGCAAGAGTCAAACAGATAGCAGTAATGTTATCTGGAGTTCGGAGGAAATCCTGAGCGACGACGAGATACTCTCTTTAAACAGTTGTGAAAGTGAAATTGTAATGGCTGATATATCAGAACCTTTGTATCCAATAGCGTTATCTCCAATTACGGAAATATCGGAATCAGACGAGGAGGTAAATGAGCCCACTTCGCCTTCCGAAGTCAGTCTATCATCTGGCCATCTGGAGAGTTACAAAAAAAATTCTTAGTTTTTGCAAAATTACATTGTGGCATGTTGTGGGTATATTGTGTGCGAAATGTGTTGTAGCTAGCAATAACCTTTAGATATTTTACATTGTGTTTTTCGCCGCGTAAAGCACACATCAATAATGCCAACAACCGACATGGACAGAGAAACGTAAACACAAGACACTGATATGTTATTTTAATGTATTAGCATGACTAATACCTGATTCACACCAACAAAACATGTTTAGTTAGACTAGGTTTAAGAAAATGAAAATCAGCAACAGACAACTGACAGACTAAATTTTACATAGGGTTCAAGTATACTCTAACTTGTGCTTTCATTGTGCTAAATTTGAAGTCGATAAACATCAGTCAGCAACTTCCATGAAGAAAGCAATTTTAAATCGTGTTTAACTAAACAACATTTAAATATGTTTAAGCTTTGGTGTGAATGGTGTATAAGAAAACCATGTTTTTAAGGACCATTTCGGGTACAGTAGGGGCAAAATCAAATTGCGATAAAATATAAATGAAGTACAAGTATTATAAATGTATCAATGTAAGCTCAACCGACACGAACGATTAGAATTTTTTAAAAGTTTGCAAAATTCTCCAGATTAGAAACTTTGCGAGCCCTTGTATTGTTTACACCTGATACGCTGTAATATTGTGGTGTATTTCGTAAAACGTATTTTACCAACAAGTAACTAAAAAGAAATAATATCACAAACAATACCAAAAGTATTGAGTCTCTTTTAAATTTTCTTGAGATGAATCCCTCCCCATCCTCGTTATAAACTGTTATCTTTGGGTTTATAACTGTAGTTGCTCATTGACATATTAATAGGGACCTTCAGATTGGAGTACGAGATCGAGTGCGAGTACGACTTTCGATTTTCAATCCAGTTATGTTCCCAGAGCCCTCACTCCTCCCTGTTGCTGACCAGTTGAAAAAGAGACTATCGGTAAGAGATTGGTGTGAAATGTGACAATCCAATGTGTACGCGCTAGGTTTGGAAAGTCGTACTCGTACTAAATTTCGTACTAGTACTCCGATCTGAAGGTCCCTAATTTTTATTTAGGCCGCGGGCTAATCTTAGTCAGCTAATATAATGTCTCAACACCTTACAGTTAAGGGAGGCTTAATATAGAGAGATGGGCTAATATAGAGTGGGATGGGTTTTTATTTTAGTGAAACGCCAGCAAGGGTTATTATTTTACCGCGCACTTTTATGCACCGCACTTTGATTAATAAAGAGGTTTAGTATATACACACTCAGTCATCTTGGCTATTCCAGCAATCTGATTGGTTCGCTATCTCGGGCTAATTAACAATTATTCCATGAGCCCGCGTTGGATACGAGGTGGTAAATAGCCACCGAGGCGCGAAGCGCCGAGTTGGCTATAACCACTCGTATCCAACAAGGGCGAATGGAATAATTGTTTTATTAAATTCTTCTTTAGTATAAATCAACTGGACATTTCATTTTGATGTAAACGAAGTGATAGTATGAGAAGGCGGGAAAATTTGTGGCGCGGTGTTCACTTTTTGAGTTGAATGAAACACGCGAGGAGAGCCAGCGAGAGAGTTTTCTTCTGAAGATTTTCCTCGGAAAATCTCCTCGTAAATCGTCTTTTCATCCTGGAAAATTGTGACAACAATTAAGGTTTACGGGAAGATCCCAAGCAATAGCTCTCCTGGAAATTATACGCCTAATGCAAGACGAGCGAAGCAAGTGTTTACATATTGTACTTGTTTTACAGGTGAATTTCAAATAGACCAACGATATCGATTTAAGTTACAGTCGACTTCCGATAACTCGAACCTTGCGCTAACTTGAACGAAAATCGATTTCCCCTGGATTTCCGTCATACATTTTCTGTAATTTTACCCTCGGCAACTCGAACCTCCCGCTAACTCGAACCAATTTTTTATCATTTTTTACTGATGTTTTTTAATAATAAAGTTTGTCGTTCATTCATTTATTCACTCGACTGTATTTCTCCATTTGGTTCGGAAGGCCCCGCTATGCGGGGCTTTTAACAGACGTCTTGGCCCCGGGGGCGGGGAAATAAGCCGTTTTTTAACACTTGGTAAGTGTTAAATTCCCCGCTAAGTCCCGGGGGTCGGGGGGCCGGGGTTTCAATTGACTGATGCATTACGGCTCCACGGCTATCATCAAGACCACTACATTATGCTGAAACGAAATTGCACTCAGATTCGATGAAGTTTATTGAAGTATAAAAGGACAAGATCAAGATTGAAAGGTAACAAACTTAACTGAAGTCCTGAAACTAATTTTACGTCGAACACTGAATGAAATTGTGTCAGTTTTCTTGTCTTCCCGTAAATTATTTGATGTTTTTCTTCTTCGTTTAGTCGCTCTTGTTGTACATTTACAAGTATTTTAATTAAACATTTCGCATCAATCCGTTCAGTTTTACGTAGTTGAGTCAACTATGGCATTTTGTGGTATTTGTGTGGTTTTAGCGAAGGCACTGTCGATTATTTCTTGTATAGGCTTATAAACCTCGCCAAATTTGCCATTTTTCTAATAGAACTTTCGCTTCCCGCAGGAAAATTTTTAAACTGAGTGGCACTTGCCGCACTCGTTTCCCATATAAGGTCAAACGCAGGTATAATGGCTGATAACCGAGATCTAGTGAACCAATCAGAAAGCTAGAATTGCATTATCCGAGGTTGAGAATTTAATAATGCCGCATTATTCACTCGCTACCGAGTGGATAATGCATTATCCCATAAAACATAAAACAAAATGGCCGGCGTAAACTCGCGTTTCGCTAGCGTTTCAGAATCGAAAATAGTGAAAATAAAAGACGACAGCGAGCCAGAAAACACCAAGAAGGCAACGAACTCTGGCCTAAAAGTTTTTAAAGATAAGTGAAGAGGTCATGTTTTGCAAACAAGTGTTTTTCAGTTTGTTTATCGAGATATTCGACCTATCGCTAAATAGGCAGCAATTAATCTTCACGACTACAATTTGTCTCATTACGAGTATTTTTGTAGACTGGTTTGCCTGACAGAACGAATTTCTCACCGAAATCGAGGAAATAGAAAAAGAAGAATTGAAGTTTTATATCTCCACGAGGAAACAAGACAGGTCATTTATACAACAAGGCAACACTCACCTCAATTCGAGCCGCCATTGACGGGTACCCAAACAACAAGCCTTTCTCGATAACTTCGAAAACTTTGTTTGATCAGTTATCGATTTCCAAGCAGACTTTCGATTAAAGTTGCCGATTTGAACTGTGTAAAAGGACCATTTTGACGAGGATTTTATCGAAGATTGTGTATTTGCCATGTTAAAAGAATCTGTAAATAGTTTTGTACGTGTTTCACGCATGAATTGAGACGTCAAATTAGACGTCAATAAAATTGCCTTTCATAGGTTTCCTTTTGAAAATGTCTAGATTGTCTGTTTTGAGATCACTTCGTGTGTATATACTAAAACAATTATTCTTTTCAATCTCAGTGAATAGCGGCAGAATATTTACCTCGATTTCAAAGAATAATTGTTAAATATTCGAAATTAATATGGTTCTTTTTTAGTACAAGTACACGGTATGTTTATTCCAACGCTTGCGAGAACTGTGTATGAATTCGGGGACTGTCTGATAACGGGGAGGGGAGGGGAGGGGAGATTAAAAGAAAGTGGACGGGGAGGGACGTCTTTCTTAACAGCTTTCTGTTATTTGTTACCCTTTCTTTGTATTCTTCTTGACAAAGGGTGTGAGTAGTAATGACATGTTTGAACATCTCACCATGATGTAAACGACAAGTGGTCCAAGCTTTTGATTGGTTTCCACCTCAGTGTTGAAAGAAATACTGCATCATCATGATTGGTTAAAAAAACTCGTGCCACCTTATCAACCAATCAGACGTAAATCGAGAATCAATTGCGACTTGCCAGTCACGTGCGTGTACGCGAGCTTGGAGCTGGATTCGTGTATTTGGTTCGTGTTCTTATTGGTTCATGGGGCTTCTTTGTTTGTTGTGACTGGCCACTGTATTGTTAAACTAATCAGACGCAAAATGAAAACCAGTTGCAGCTTGCCAGTCACGTGCCTGCACGCCCGCCTGGAGCCCAGAACGCGTGTATTTTTACGCTGTTCTTATTGGTTTATTGGGCTTCTTTGTTGTGATTGGCCACTGTATTGTTTTCTTCTTGATTATACAACACTAAATTTTAAAGACCGCTCTAATCAGTACAAAGAAATTGCCAATTTGGATACTTGTGAGTCCAATTGCAACCGTTAATGCTTCTGTATAGCTCGATTGTATGTTAGCTTCCTTGGATCTTTCATTATGTAGACGCATACACAAACAACCGCTGCCGAGGGGTAAACTGCCTCATTCGCACAACGAAGATGAGGCGGGAAGTGTCGAATCAATTTAGAAGATTGTCCATATTTTTCAATGGAATACTGAATCTTCCCGAACTTACTTGCGAGCCTGTGGTTTATATGTTACGTAACGCGCCGCGTAACGCGAGGGAGGCAGGGAAGCACATAATTTGTGTCGTGTTGATGGTCGTAGGAGGTGCGGTGGCCTAATGGTTAGTGCGCTGGACTCCAGATCGAACGGTCCTGGTTCGAGCCCTGGCTGGGGCCGTGCGATGTGTTCTTGGGCAAGACACTTTACTCTCATTGTGCCTCTCTATATCTCCGCCCAGGAGTATAAATGGGTACCGGCACATTTACTACTGGAGGTAACCCTGCGATGGACTAGCATCCGATCCAGGGGGGGAGTAGAAATACTCCTAGTCGCTCCATGCTACGGATAAGCTGCGGCCTGATGGGCCACTAGGCTCGTATGCAGACTTCACCTTTATGCTCTGTGTATTTTTCTCCCCTGGATGCTGTGACAATGCATGACAACTTAGAGCTATGACGTCAACGCAAACAAGAATGTACAGTTATAAATAACTGGTTTTGCTATATAGTGGATTAGTCTCCTGCAGGCTCTCAGATGAATGGATAATATACGATAAATACTAGAACATTAGAAACAATCGACGGAGAGAAGCCAAACGGAGGGACTTTTCGCGTTTTGATTTCTTGGCCGTGTTTGAGTAACCCCGTCTGAGTGCCTAAAACAGACTAATCGCAGGTGCATTGTAAATGTTATTTTTATTTTCATTTTTCAATATGACGTTCTTTAAAAGCTCAAAATACACCACAAACGGCGAGTGGAACAATCTTCGCGCTAAAAACCAAATTATGTTTCAAAAATATTTTTAAAAACTTAGCAGAAAACTTGACACGATAACTGATTCCAAACGACGACCAAACAAAGCAAACAATAGGACACTAACTACCCATAGTTAATAATTCAATAGCATCTCTCCTGGATCACTTTTCCGTATATGTACATGGTGAGCGAAAGAACCCATTATCAAACTAGAAAGGTCTTAATACTTTGCCTGTCGTCTTGAGGGCCTTATGGCCTTTGACTGAAAAATGATTTCTCTACGGCCGTTGGTATCTTTAAATCTGAGAAAATTAATCTAAGTAGTCATGATACTTTTAAATTAAAGAACATTTTGTTTCTCTAACTGACAGGTGTTTTCAATTCTCTACATAATTTTGGGGTCTGGAGCAGTGGTATCTCCCGGTATGTATTCAATAGCATTAATAATTCAATAGCATCTCTCCTGGATCACTTTTTCGAATATGTGCATGGTGAGCGAAAGAACCCATTATCAAACTAGAAAGGTCTTAATGCCTTGTCTGTGGTTTTGAGGGCCTTATGGCCTTTGACTGAAAATGATTTCTTCACGGACGTTGGTAAGCATCTTTAAACCTGAATTATTTGATCTGAGTAGTCATGATACTTTTAAATTAAAAAACATTTTGTTTCTCTAACTGACAGGTGCGTTCAGTTCTCTACACAATTTTGTGGTCTGCAGTAGTGGTATCTCCCGGTATGTATTCGCTGTTAATCTGTGCTTTATTTCCAGTTTCATTACAACGAAAAAACTAATCAAGCTTCGCTCCGCAAAAAATATTAATGTAGCCAAGTCTTGAACTTATTATCTCCTTATGTATTTTCCATTATTTTTTGATAGTGATGGGCAATGCTTTGGTAGCCATAGTTCATTCCCATTTGTGAAAAAAAAAACATGAGAAGGACGATATGTGCATAGTTGATTTTTTTGGAATTAAAGGGACACTGTCATGCCTGAAGTATCATATTTTGTAAGAATGGCCTGTAGCTTGCTATAGTTGCGCTTTATTGTCTTGCAATAGGAAGAGAAAAATGCGGAAAGTGGTAAAAGGAAAGAAATATCAAATAAGAGGAAAAGGTGACAAATAAGAGATTCAAAATTCCACCAGAATGGCAGCATTGATTTCTGGACATCCTGTCCAAAAATCAATCACAATCCTGTACTTCTTCCTCAAAATAACTGTTCTATCTTGTTTTATGGGTCGTATCAAGAAATGGTCTATTGTTCCGGCCCAACATCGGACATTAAGTATTACACAATAGTCCTTTTGTTATTGGTAGCGCAGAGGGACTTTTGCCGACGCTTAACGAGAACCTCATGAGCGATCGGAAAGTTATCGGCATGACAATTTAGCTATATTCTGGGGAGTGGGCTTCGTAAATTTGCACCCGAAAGATAAATTGCCACTGGGGTACTCTAGGGAAAGATTGGCGTTTGTAGTGCGCATGGGTCGACTGTTTGAATTTATAACACTTACTGAATTTAGATTTAGTCCATACTTAACATGGTGTTCGGCTTAATCGAAAGCCTTCTGAAGAACAGTTAAAAAAAAGGTTTGCTCTGACGGCTGTTCTAGCAAATATTGTAACTGATCGCTGTTCACGATTCCCGCTTTTTCCCTTTTAGGTCCTTTTAGCCGAGCACGCTGTAATTGTGGATAAATCTCTACCTCTTGAACTGTCACTCTTTTAAACCAGTTACGAATAATTTTGGTTTTGCATGATCGGCTCAAAACAAGTTTTCCGAGAGAGAAGGAATTCACGTTTCTGTTTTTCGTTTAATCAAGCGCGCGGCAGGAAAGGAAGTTGTGATGTCTCATATAAACAAATGGAAATAAAAAAAAAATCACACCTGCGTTTGTTGCCGCGCGCTTGATTAAACGAAGAAACAGTGTAGTCTGTCAGAGTCTTAAAAACAATCCCTAACATTTTTTGCTTAACACGAACTGGGCTTAATGAAAGCTTTCTCAGAGCTTTCAAAGCTTAGTCGCGGTCAAGTCTCGCGAGCATAAGCGTTTTTGTTCTTTTACAATCGAGAGCGGCAGAAAAAAAGTCACACCTTCGAAGCTTGCCGCGCCTTTGATTAAACGACAAACAGTGTACTCCTTTGGACCGAGCTGTGCGAAAAATAAGAGGTTCTCAAATCTCCAGCTATTTTCACAGTTTTTAACGAATTCTTACGACCATTCCGTTAAAAAACAACTTTTTTCAGTTTTGCACTGTGCTCACACTTTCATGCGGGTAACATCGTAGATACGCGTCAGTAAACTTAAATAAACTTACATAAAACAATACCGCCAACTCTGCCAATTAGAGTCAATTCAGTAATTTTATTAATCAACATGCATTAGTGATTCGATCATCATTTCTAACTAACCTTCGTGGAAGTTACATCTCTGTGCTAAACGATGCCTAAGTATTACAGCGTTTCGAAAGTTTTGAACGTGCGAACTGTCAACGGGCAGAAGGAATATCTGCTGAGATGGAAAGGCTACGGAAGCGGAGCTGATAGCTGGGTTAGAGAAGAGGTGGATATTAACCGCGGCGGTTCACCTCCACTTCGGTGAATAATTGTTAAATAATCTAAGTTGAATATAAACTGTTCCCGAATTTCGCAGAGCGCGCGCAACGCGCAAGTAAAACAAGCCGCTAATAAGAACGCATAAATAAATTGCAGGAAGAGTTTTTTATTTTGGAGGAGCTTTTAGTTACAAACTAAGATCTTGAGCTGTTTATGGGGCGAACTTTGAATGTTCTAAAATTTGGTTCTGCTTCAGTTTCAAGCAACAACTAATCAAACATTGTCGATCAACCGTTAATGAGAGCAATCATGGTCTCTACCAGGCATCCCACGGTAGCCACTTGCAACGGAAAAATCTTCCACTGCCACCTCCCCTGGGGAAAATTTGTCTTAAGTTCAGTCTTTCCGATGATTTGAATTTCCCGCTCGCATGTTAATCGGAAAATTCAAAAAGCTCCCCAGGGCATTTTGAGGCTCTTGCCGCCATTGTCAACAGTTGACCATACAAGGTCAAAATCACTCCTGAACTAATCACTTAGTAGTCCGCTTTTCTTGATACGTTTTTTTTATCAAATTTATTCGTGTATTTGGTGACATTTGGCAATATACTGAGGAAATTAGAAAATAGAAATTTCTATGATCAGCCGTAATAGTGTCCCTTTAAGGTCTTTCAATAAAATGTAAAATGGAATATAAATGCAGGTCAGTGTTAGAATACAAAGTAAACGATCTTTTTTATAGTTAATCTGTCTGAGGTGAGTTTCTAAGGTGTTATTTTTATGGTGAGCTCAGAGATGGACTATGATTTCCAAAAAATTGTGGAAAAAACACACTCTTTCGTGAACGAATTTTGTGTAATTGATGCACCGACAACATAAAAGTCGCAAGTTTTGTAATTTGCAAAATGCCAAGTTTCCTGTTGATGAATAATAAATACCATTGAACGTTGGCGAAAAGAGATTTTGTTTGCAGTTAAGAGTGAATTTTTTCCATGAAAAGAACTACTCAAAGCGAACAAAAGAAAAATTTGGCCATTATTGAGTGAAAAAAAAAAACGGCTAAAAAATAATGGGTGATTTTTTTTCAGTTTGCATAATGTAAATGGTAGGCATTTTATTGACAAAAAGACTAATTAAAAACAGGTGCAAAACAGGTTTCTCATTATTTGCCAAGTCGAACTGTGCCCGAATAATTTTGAAATTTGGCGTCTGGAGAATTTGCAGGACTTGCCAATTTTCGCTTAATATAATATGGCTCTTGGAATAGACTGTCTTCGAATCTAAACGTGAAAAAAATCGTTCAGTATAGTTACAGCTGAGCTGTATACGTGAATTTTGATAAAGACAACATATTCTGCTTTGTTTTTACTTTTTATGTTGTTTTTAAAGCAGTCAATTTAAGATTTTTGGACTTCTTTCGAAATTTCGCTCGCCCGTGGAAGCGTTTGTTGTCTATAATGACAGTGGAATACCGATTTTTTGAACCCTCTCTTTCTTGAGCCTCCAGATAACTCAAACTAAACGACGGTTTCCTTGGATTTGTTTCACTTACTCGAATACTGCTACCTTACTCTTTGTTTCTCCAATTTTTCGATCCAATCCACGTTCCCCTCGGTAGTTCGAGATGTCAGTTGTGATTTCAATGTAGATGGTTAAGACATGTTTTTTGTCAGCGTGAAAAGATTATACAACGTTTTCAGGTATTTATATAATTACGACCAATTTGCTGCCTTTGAATATAGGAAAAGCGAGTTGTAGTTCATCATAGTGAAACATGTTTCGAGAAAATTATAAAAGACAATTTTGAAATGATTCACGCCATCCCGCAGACAATCGGAAAACAAACGAAAAGATCAAAGAAAGAATTAACAATGGATGGACAGACATTCAAGCAATTAAAATCACGTTCAACGTGAATACAGAACCAGGGGCCCGTTTCTCGAAGTTCCCGAAAAGTTTTCCCACCCGGAAAGCCATAGCGAATCTCAAACCTCATGATTAGAGCTGTTTAATTCCATGATATTTTTAATATGAACAGAGGTTCCCTTCATACAAAGTTTCAGGCCTTTTCAGGCCTATACACTATAACTAAAAACGGCTTTGCGGACGCGAAAAGTTTCCGGGGCTTTCGGGAAACGGCCCCAGATCTGGCGTTGTGGCATTTTGTAGAAATTCACAGGCAGAGCAAACAATAATAACAAATGAGACAAAATCCTCCGACAATAACAATGAACAAAGACGCTGAACGGAATCACAGATTGAAGTTGTTTCTGTCTTTCAACGAAGCTTCTAGAAATAGTTTGCTTTGTTTCTCTTTGATAGACGTTTTTCACGCTGTTTATGTTTCTTTTATATTTGTGTTAATTGTCCTCCAGACTTCATTTTGGAGCTCATTTTGTATTTTGTACATGCTGACAAGGCTTGGAGGGCAGATTAGCATGAAAACAAAAGGAACAAGTGGCTGAAAGAGGGTCTATTCTTTCACACACAGTTCACATGAATGATTCAGCGTTTGCGTCCGCATTTTAAATGTCATGGGTTAGAAAAATACTGAATACTGATGTTTTATGCGTTCGAGGATCTCATTCTTTTTCATTCACAGTTGTCATATGTGCACAATTATATTTATCACATGCTAACAATAGCCACAATTAGAAATGTTTTACCAAGGACGTTTTAAGGAGGCTCGATGTATTCTGTTTTGAGGTGGTTGTTTTACAAGTGAAAATTATCTGGGAAATCAATCATCAATTTTTGCTAAACTTCACAGTAATGGTCACATATGAACAAAGTTTGATTCTTTACTTATTTCTTGGCAACAAAGGTCGCCATAGCAACGATTGTCGTTTTCTTTTGTTGTAAACAAGCCTGATTTTTTCAAAATCTACTCTAATTCTTGTTATTCATTCTTGTTATTTCATTTTTAGTATGGTAGATTGACTACCTGTAGACGTAATTTTAGAAAAACCTGTAAGAGCGTTTTTAAGTAAATCAAGAATGAACTTTTTCGCAACATTTTGTGGTTTCCTACAATTGACAATCAATATCTTTCAACAAATCAAAGCAAAACTATCTCCCTTTTGGTAAAAGATCTTTGATGGTGATAAACACTTTACAACATGAAAGTAACTGTGAATGACTGCGATTACGAAATATCTAATTTTGAATAACTGCGCGCAAATACCTCGAAACGCTATTAAAGCGTACTGTTCATACTGTTCCTTGTCATATTAAAAAGTGAGTACCAATAGCTAGTCTACATTTCTAGAAAATTAGCCTAAAAAAAGAAACGACAATGGTTGTTATGGTAACCTTTGCTACTAAGGAACCAGTAAAAGATCAAACTTGGTCATGTGTGATCATTATGGTATAGTTTGGCAAAAATCGAAGATTGGCTTCCTAGACATTTTCAAAACAACCCCCATAGGGGTACGGGCAATTTTTTACCAGGGGGGGGGGGGGGGGGGGCGGTGAACCATTTGCCCAAATTTTTACGAAAAATTCGAAAAGAAACGAGGGTCATATACGATGCTATCACATAGGCCTACTTACGAAGTGCAAATATTCTTACAAATGAATCATATGAGCTCATAAAACACGTTAAAAGGAATAGCTGTCTCGGCCATTTCGACGGCCAAAGATATCAATGATACGATCCATGTCACTGTTGACTACAGAATTGGCATATGCCCTTTCAATGTTAATAAGTGCGATGAAAATTACTGACACGTTGTTGCCCCATGGTGTTGCGCAGGTAAGTTTTCAATCTGCGCAACTCACTGAATGATCGTTCTGCTGAACACGATGTAGCAGGTATCACTGCAAGGATATGTACTACATTAAAGGTGCTATGTCACGTAATTTTAGGCAATTTCGGCACTGACCAACTTGTCATAAAATTAACTGAAATATAACAATAACGGCTTGAAACTGTAGAAGAACTCAAAAGAAACACAGAAAGACCAAAAAGGGGCATGGATGTGCAAAATTCGAGAAGATTAAAACGGATTGCGTTCGGGTAAATTTGAAAAACGTCGGCCCGATATTTTTCAAGTTTCTCTCAATTTGTATGAAAGTGTCATTTACAATGCTCGAAAATCATCCTTGTTTGTTATGTGGCCATGATTTTGCCAATAAAAGACTTTTGCTCTGCCAATTTGAAGTTTAGAACTCTTAATTAACGAAAATAAATAGAATTACCTAAAATACCGTGACCTAGCCCCTTTAATAACCAGAAACTCATCACGTACTGGGCAACCACTGTCTCGTGTGAATTTAACTGGCTTTACCACGCCGACTTCAGGTTAAAATAGAAAATATCTATCTCTTCAAAAAACAAAAACAAGGAAACTTCTTTTAAAACTGGCTTTGCCCAAATTTCTTTTGCTGCCCAAAAAATCTGAGTTGCCCAAAATTTGGGGGGTTGTAGCCCCTCCAGCCCCCCCCCCCCCGACGCGTACGCCTATGACACCCCCCCCCCCCTCCCCCCTGCGATAAAAAAAACTGCAAAGAGGCCCGATTTCAGAAAGTCCGCGATGGGCAATTTAATACACATGGCAATGGCGTTTATCCGGACTCTAGTCAAATGCTCAAAATTTACCACCAAGCCTCGTTTACGCAAATTATTCATTTACATCTTCAACCCTACCACCTTCATGTAGCTGTCACGTGAATATCCTTGGGAATTCAGAATTATAGATTTGATTTCAGAATTTTATGACGTAACATGAAAACCAGGAACATTCTAAGAGATATGCTTGATTCAGTGATGTATCTTTTTTTGGGGGGGGGGGGGGGGGGGGGGACGATTAACGACGTCATCACTTTCCTCATTTGTATAATACAAAAACCTAAATATCTCTCAAACAAAAGAAGATATTTGAAAAAGGAAAACGCCATTCTCCTTTTTACTTCATAGGCACTTGATTCCAAGGCTTGACCTGTAAAAAACGATAAAATTTTAATGATTCTGCTACAAATGGCAGAAGCCTTTGTAATGCCGCCTTCAGTATGAATGTTTTTGCCAAAGTGGGGTGTTCCCTTTTAAAGCTATCTGCTCACCCTAGAGTCGTATGATATATGGGATATTGGAATTTAAGCCTGGTTTTTGTGAAATGATTGACCTTACGATTCCCCGTGCTCGCATTCACTTTGCTTGTGACGATATTTTTCGCGTTCTCTAAGCATTTGAAAACAAAATTAACAGATTATTCCTATTAAACCGAGTTGCTTTAGAGAGATACAGCTGATCGAATTCAGCTTGTATAATATTTAAAAACGAAACGATTATATTTTGTCTTAATTTGCAGAGGCATACTCCTTTTATACCGATGCGGACCACTACTGGGACTTCGATCTTCCAGACAACATCGTCGACAGCAAAACCTCCCAGCAAGGCTCAGTCTACGGTGACGTCGAAGCCAGGCGTTCTTTGACGGGAACGGGACTACGCGTATCGGAAGGTGCCAAAATTGCTCTCGAACCTGTATTCGGGGTTGGTGAATGTCCTGTTAATCCAACTCAATGCACTGAAGGTTTTACTGTCTCTCTGTTTATTAAAGTAATTGGCACAGATTTTCAAGTGGAAGATTATAAGTTTCTTTTCGGAAATATCAACACATCGGATTTTGAACAGATTACGGGATATAAGGGATTCGTGGTTGGTGTTAAAGATAATCATTTCCAGATATTTGTTATCAGCGACAACTACGTTTGCAAATGCAGCAAATTGACTGCCAGCAAGAACACATGGACTTACCTGGTATTTAGTTGGAAGGACCCTGGCTCGGAAGGTGGCAGTCTTGAAGTTTACCGGGAAGGGAAAAGAGTAAGACTGAGTACTTCGGGATTCTGTGAGAGTGATATTGAGAATCGCCTTGTATCTCAAAACATCGATCTAGGATCTCAAACACTTGAACTATCGATTTCTGCGGAATTCGACAATTTAGCAATTTGGTTCAAGGGCTACGAAAACAATTACAACATCTTCGTTGCTCCTTGGGTAAACGTAAGAGGTAAATTGTTGGTTATTTTTATCAAATTCAGTTTAGAACGTCAGTTTAAGGTATAATTACTCAATAGTATAAAGAAAACCAGTATTTTTAATCGCAAATGAGCAGGGTTTACTGTAACATAATGGAACTTAAGAGACGCAGAACAAAAGCCTCGTTACTCTTGCTTGTTAGTCGAAAAGATGTTTTGAACCATTTTTGTTTCAAATTCCTATTCAAGGGACAACAACATCAAGAATAGAAGTCAGGGGCTTTGTCACGGATTTCAACAGATTTTCGAACGACCAAAATTTATATTTGTGGCGTAGGAAACCTAAAAATAATGGCCCATTTTTATTTCGACTATTTGAATTGGTACAAGAAAAAGAGAAGAATTGGGGTGATCGTTGGCACTCTCTGACCCACAGTTTTGTATACTCTCAAGGGCCTGATTTAATTTGTCAAGGGAATACTTTTCGCTGTGGGCGATAAAAACGTCACTGGTTAGGAATGCGTCAGCACTTCTCGATCCCAAAATGTTATTTTCACGCGTCGCTCGTCATTTAGCCTGTCTGGCCTTCTGCAAACTACAGGTAGGTATTTTTCAAAGATCTGTGCTATTCATCGATTGAATCGCTTAGTTTTACATGCTTAAAAGCTGCTGCGAATCTTCATTGTCAGAGGATATTGGCCAATGCTATTTTCTATTGTTACAAGTCTATTGTTTGTCGTCTTCATTGAAAGAAGTATTTTTAGCTCGTCACGCAATCTTTCCTCGGTAACCAAATGTACAAGAAGATTGGCGCGTCGTGACACGTATTTACAAACTGCCAGGATCTTTTTTTTGTATTCTGAGCACGGAGAATTCCTTCACGGACCTGATCACGATTTAATGCAGCTTCTCAAGACTTCAGAAAGGAAAATATATGGTAATGTACAATATTGCTTCGAACTTGAATGGAATTTTTAGAAGGATCAGTAAAGCCACTGAGTGAAAAATTGACTGCAAAAAGCCGTCGGGCTAAAATAAAAACTTACGCTTTAGCGTGAATAATGCAGGATCTCACGGCTTCAAAAATGTGCAGAATTTTGAAGCTTTTGAATACATAAGTAGCTACATCTTGAAATGAGAATTAATCTAAAACAAGTTTCTTTCATTTGTCCAGTTTACGTTTGGAATTTTAGGCTTTTGAAGCGAATTGATTTGAAAAGCACATGGTGACATCTGATACGCATCAGACTTGCTACCGGCAGTACTTCAGAAAATCACAAACAGGATTTTTATTATTGCGTAGTTATAGTGATGGAAAGCATAAAAAGCAATGTGAGTGTTAATTTTGTGGAAGGAATTCAGTAGTTTTGCAAGCGGTTTTGCGCTATCTCACGGAACCAGGATTTGCAAATAATTTTATTATCCCCAATTACCGCTTTTCTGCACCAAGATAATACCACCGGTGGTTAAATTAATGTCAGTGCCAGTTGAACAGAATGAAAACCTACCTTTCACCAGAGTGTGTTGAGCTAGTGTTATATTTTGCACAAAGAGTTCGTGTTTTTGCGAGTTGTTAAAATGACACGCGGAGGTGAAGAATTTTTTTTTTCACCGTCTTCAAGTTTGGTTTGGGATCAATTTATCAAGGTTGATAAGCATTTTAAATCATAAAGTGGCCTTTCAGCGTGTCTAGTTGTAATAAAAGTTTACTTCAGAAACAAATTATTGTCTGAATTTAGTACGCATACGGTATGGTTTATTTTTTCTACTCGCACGTTTGTGTTAAATACCGTAAAAGAGCCGGGAATTTTTGGGGGTGAGGTGCGCGCTAACAAAAGCCTTCGGGACTGGGAGCCAATGGGCTAATACATCGCAAATCGCTTTCAATATTATCATTTCCCCTACGCCATGCACCACTCCATGCAAAATAGTCGAATCTCGAAGAGATCTTTGATTCACAATTGCTATATTAGAGCACTGAAGTTGTCAAGAAGCATCTTTGGGTGGAAATGGATTGCAACTTGAAAAATTAAGGCTAACTTTTCAAGTTGTTTCCAAGTTTTAGTGTGATTTCTATCCGCAAATTAAGGTAATGTCTTCCCTTAGATGTTTAAAGACAATGTTTTCATGGGTAAGTTGCCTACCACCAAAACTCTGCGAAATCTCTGTGACGTAGCCCCTTAAACACCGGATTGAAAGCCAGCCGTTAACTATTTTTATTGAAATAATCTTACACCTATTTCTGTAAACCATAACGCGCCTGATGATAGTTTTGAAAAGACCGAAATGCAGCATTCTCTGTCAAAACATCCCGAAGCTCTGAATACCAGTTTCGATAATGCATTTATTTGGATTACTTTTAAGATATATTCTCTCCTTGAAAGAAACATTTAAGCTTCCGCTCATTGTGCAGCTAGATATATTTACTGCTGAAGATAGTCCTGCAACGCATAATATTTTTTTGCAGATAACAGTCAAATTCCAGTTGATGCTTACTTGGATGTTGTACTAATGGACCTACCTTGGAATGAAAAATTATCAGTTGACAGGTCTGACGAATACAAAAACTTAGTGGATACATTTAACAGCCAGGTAGGTTTCCATTTGCTTTGCGTGTGCCTTGTCAACTGCTGACGCTTTCTTTGCCGGCCAATATGCAATTCTGAAAGGTGAAATCAGGGCATGTTTATGTTTCTAGTATCCATAAATCTATTGTTAGCCGTTTCACAGAGAACATTGGGCCTTCTATTTCTCCTATACTCATGATCACCCAACCCTCTGATTAAAAGTTTTCCTGGATTAGCTCTTGTAACAACTCTGTTGTAATTTTTAAAGACCGGTTCGTGATTTACAAGCTTTTCTCGTGTTGTCTCAATATCCCGTGGGGATCTTTTTTTTCTTTTTTTCGCCCGTAAACCCCTAGAATGTGTGGTCTATTGCTTAAGTAGATCAGGGCAAAAATACGGATTGAAAATGGCTGAATCAAATTTTATTTTATTAGTGGAATAATAAGTCCCTGGTTTAACAAATAATACGAGCGGACATTTTGTTAATTACTCGTATTTTTCCCAGCCCCTTCGTCCCCTTCGGGACTAGGAAAAATACTCGCGCGTATTATATGTTAAACCATCGAATAAGGTGTTTACATTAAGGGCATGATTGTTTACCGACAACCCTTAAACGATCCCTTAACCTGACCAGTATGCCGATAATGGCGTCTCGTGAGGGTGCGATGTAAATTTTTTGCTTTTCCTTTATATACTTATCTTCTCGTGCTAACTGCCCAAACGTCATGTAGGATCGATCATGCGAAATTTCTTTTGCCCTCACATTGTCCGTTGGGATCCAGTTCCCCGAATGATGAACAGTGGCAAATGTTTTTAATGTAAACTGGTTGAGAGAAACCCCTAAACAATTTCCACAAATAACGACCAGTACTAAAAAATAAAATTTTCTAAGCGTGGAGATTATATTCGTTTGAGATATAGGTAAACCACGAGTGCTGGTGGCTTTTAAAAGTGCACTTCAGCTCATAATGATATATCCCTTGCATTTAATAGCTCTTGTTCAAATTTTAAAATTTAAAGAGACAAATCTCACTTTCTCTTTGTTAGATTAGCAACTTAAACGACTCGGTCGATGGAAATATTTTGGATGCTGGAATATCTAGTTTCAGGTGAGCTCAGTTATGAACGATTTGTGAATTATGATGATGATGATGATTATGGGAATTTTCGGTGTTGTGAGCGAGGACGAGAATCAACAACAAACTCGACCCATATACGGTGAGAGGCGAGCGCTCTTTCAAGTTGTTTTGACTGCGTACGACTACGTCGAAACGTCCGTCGAAACACACTAGTTTAAATGGCGTGGGAGAATAAATGCGTCTAACTTGTCAGAACACGTCGTGTTTCATTCCTGAAGTAAAATTATTTTAATCCCTTGTAGACAATTGGATGATGCCAATGTAACCGCGAGAATGTACTTCAGATTCCTCATCAGTTCTTGGGAAACCCTGCTGCAGTTACAGGAAACCTTTGAAAATGGAACTTTGTTGAACTCAACCGTTGAGATTCTCAACTGCTCAGCCACGGATAATGGTGAGTTTTAAAATGTGTAGTAAAGTGTATCTCAGCCAAACTGTTATCATTTGGATCTGTTTTTGAAATATCAAATCAGGGCAATTTTTTTACATCTTTTCCAAGTAATGTAAGTGCAGGATTTTCGACAAGCACCCCGTCGGTCATTTTTACATCGGGGGTCCTTGCCAAATCAGTATTTTGCTGCAACAAACATAAAGCAGTTCCACGAGCTAAAATATCTAACTTTTCTACCTTTGATTTAATCAATTTAGCTCGAATGCAGCTTTGTGTGCTAAATATTAAAATGCCACAAATAGTTTCAAGGTGACGTCAATCATGCAAATGTATACAGGCCACGCAGTTTGTTCATTTGCGTCGTTAATAATTGCGAAATAGCTGTATAGGAATTAAGCACAAAAGATCTTATCATATCAAGTAAAGGATACGGATACTGTTACGTTGGATAGCCCAATGAGCCTTTGACTAAGTCGCTCTGGTGTACAGACGCACTTCCACCACCGTAAGGAAAAAAAATTGCGGCTGTACATTTTACCACAATACCTTGTGAGCCCAACACAGCCAATAGGCACACAGTTTTGCTAAATTGTTCCTGTGCTAACAACATTGTGTGTACTAGGTATTAGGGTTTTAGCTTTTCTGTGCGTTTTGACAAGCGCTTTAGCATTTTCGTGGCCTTAGAATTGTGGTTAAATGTAACACCTCTTCCAATGTAAACTTACATTGTACCTGAAGAAGGCTGGTTTGGCCAGCCGAAATATAGTACACCAAATTTAAAATCTTTCTACATTGTATCGGTCTCTGCTTTTTTATATTCTTCATTTTCTGTTTTAAACCGATCAGATCACTACTGATCCAACGTATACCAGTAGGATCATCGTCCACGGTTGCTTGCTTGATTAAACATTCTAAATGTAACAGTCCCCCCTACCATCTTTTTCCGTAAGGTGAACTGAGAAAGGACGAGATCTTGATAATATCGACCATACAAAGTCATTCTCTGTTAGATCCCGCCAATTGCTAGTGTTATTTTTTAACAGACTTCTGCCATGTTCCAATAATCAATGCGGCTGGTGGCACTAGCGGATACTTGCGGCTATATTTCAGTCACCTCCATATAAGTGAAACCGGTAATCTTGTTGGCTACACGGCGATAGCTCGCGAGCTGGGCACCTTCTCCTGGAAGCGATCATCAGGGCGACCACTTATAAACCCAAGTATGTATATGGACACTGGATATCTCAAGCCGTTCACAAATTACACTGTACGCCTATTCCCTAAGAGTTTCCTTGGGCACAGACTTGGATGCAAGCCTAAAGTTTACCAAACAAAGGAGGCAGGTACGCAATGCAGAGAACCACTTGTAGAATTTATTCTTTTGTCACTGTTCTATGAATTAAGCAACACACAGGACTGCTCTTTGCTCTTGTCTCATGCAACTTTCACCTGTTTTATAAAGTAGAGGGAATTGATCTCGTTTTCTAAAGTACCACGGGTTCATACCCATAAGTTGCCCAAGGCGCTATATGTGGCCTATGTACAGTCGTGTCAATATGACTGAGAACGTATTAAAATCGGTCAGTGTGGAACGAAGACTGCAGCCAACAGACAAAAAGACTGCTTGCAAAATGCAGAATGTATACTGCAGACCAGAGGTAAAATGCAGACTATAGTATGAAATAAGGAAACATGAGCAGCAGTGCGTGTGGCAATCATTCCAGAGGCGGTACTCGATTCTTCGATGTGGAAGTTACACGCCTTGTATAAATACGGTAGAACCCTTATTAAGCGGCCACCCTCGGGGAAATAGCAACTGGCCGCTTAGTAAAGGTTGGCCGCTTTATAGCGGTTCGTCAGAAATCAGCATGACGCATTTTATACCCCATTCACACCAAAGCTTAAACATGTTTAAATGATGTTTAGTTAAACACGGTTTAAAATTGTTTTCTTCATGGAAGTTGCTGACTGATGTTTATCGACTTCAAATTTGGCACAATGAAAGCACAAGTTAGAGCATACTTGAATCCTATGTAAAATTTAGTCTCTCAGTTGTCTGTTGCTGATTTTCATTTTCTTAAACCTGGTTTAACTAAACATGTTTTGTTGGTGTGAATCAGGTATTAGAAAAGTTACGTTTCTTCAATGCAAAAGAGCGTGAAAAGGAATAACGGAATCACATGAAGACGACAACAGAACTGTATTTGAGCGATTTCATCAGCCGTCACTTTTTTTTTGACTTCGGTCTGTCCGAGCTTGTTGAAAACAAAACCAAACAACGTATATTACATCCTTGCTGGCCGCTAAATAGGGGTAAAAACAATAGAGAAACGCTCAAAGGGACGGCAAAACAAGGCCGCAGTAAGTGCATCAATCACATATAGAGATGTAATCACTCCTAAAACGAGGCTCTAAAATAAGCCACGGTTTTTATTGGACACTAGCCATTAATACGATGGGAGGCGCGGTGGCGTAATGGGTAGTGCGCTGGACTCCAGATCGGGCGGTCCGGGTTCGAGCCCTGGCCGGGGCACTGCGTTGTGTTCTTACTCTCATAGTGCCTCTCTCCACCCAGGTGTTTAAATGGGTACCGGCGAATTTACTGCTGGGGGTAACCCTGCGGTGGACTAGCATGCCATCCAGCGGGGAGTAGCAATACTCCTACTCGCTTCATGCTACGGAAACCGGGATAAGCGTCGGCCTGATCGGCCCCTAGGCTCGTATGCAGACTGTACTATCCATTAATACGAGCACTTTTAGTCTTATGCAAGCCGCGCTCGTATAAATGGGGCAGTTCGCGGCTTACATCAGCGGTTTAATTACGCCGCGTCTTAAAATCTCTCATACAAATGGCCCTGACATTCACTTATATACTGTGCTGAATTATTTATTCTTACGCAATTATTTATTGTTCAACCAAAATTATAAATAACGCTAAAATCTCGACAAGAACAAATGTGATTCTTAGTCATTGTTTTTTTAGCGGACTCTCTCTTTCCACTTCTCTTTTTCAGGTCCGAGTGCTGCTCCAAACATAACAAGCCTTTACAACACCAGTTCAACCAGTCTGTTTGTGACCTGGATTCACAACATTCCACCTGAAAATTATAACGGTATACTGATTGGCTACCGAGTGGGTTGGTCTGCCACCGGCGATTCAGGATATATGAACGTTGGACGTGAAGTAGACAGCTACAACATAACCAACTTAAAATTAAAATTTCGGACATACAGTGTTTACGTGGCTGGAAGAACTGGTGGAGGAGTGGGAGTAAAAAATAGCCAAGAGGTCATGACAGATGAAGACGGTGAGAAGTTATTCTATCATATACTTTTCACTTAAATTTAGAGAGAATTTTGCAAATTGAGAATTTGATTCTTTTCTGACCTTTTTTCTCGCAATATGCCATTATTTTGATGATTAAACGTTAATTACAAGTACTCCGAGAAGGGAGATAAGAAGAAGGGAGATAAATTCCCGAGAGCAATCTGACGGAATGTTAATTCGTCGTAATTGAATTAAATCCCTAAAGGTACCATACTCTTCTTTCGAGCCTGGCTCAAGTTCAGTTTAACGTTCAGAAGAAACCATTGTAGACTCTTTAAATGTAGTTGTGACGGCCAAAGAACCTTGCCTCAGGAAAAAGAAGTAACAAAATGTTAGTTCAAAAATTCTTGACGTCATATATCAAACACGAGAGAGAGGGCGCTTTCCATTCGACCAAAAATTTCGGTCTAAATGTCCGGAAATTTCTAGTAGCAAATGGAACAGCATTTTTTGGTTCCTGTTTCATTCGCAAGTTTCCTTCCAAAATTAAAGATAGCGAACTCCCTGCAAAATAACTCAGGGTTCGTACGGGTCATGGAAAACCTGGAAAGTAATGGAATTTTAAAATTTCATTTTCCAGGCCTAGAAAGTCAAGGATTTTAAGTGTGGGTCATGGAAAATGGTGTTTGTTAAAAAGTACAAAATAAATTACAAGGCAAGGCACTTGCATTTGAATAGGGGAATAAAATGACTTTTTACGGGATTATCGTTTATTGGCGCCAGCGTAGTGTCGGCCATTGCGCTTCGCGCACATTCAATGAAGAACTAGTGGATAATACTTTAGGAACTTACATTTTCCAGTTGAACCTCGGCGTACAATTCCCGCAATGCGTCAGCTAATTTAGCTGGTCCCAAAAAACACAAATTCAGGCCAACGATGTTTTGTCATGTTTCGTTTCTCATAAGGCAACATGAAGTTGCTCTCTTTGTATCTTCGTCTTGAGGTCTTACTTCTAAATCCGAATTCTTTAGCTCCATTTTGTCCATTTATAACAATTAGACTTTGATTTTCCATTCCAAACTCTTTTCGTTCAGCGAGAAACTGTTCGAGACTGCGTTAAAGCTTGCGGTACGCACTTGAATGGTTTTCCCGCGTTACATGTAATAAGCGTAACCTGATTGGTTAACATTCATCGGTTGATGAACCGTGAGCCAATCAGAGACAGGGTCGTAAATGCGTTTGCAGCTCGTCAATTCAAAATCGCCCGCCACTCATGTGTGTTTTTGTGAACGCAATTTATTTGCTGCGTATATTGGCAATAATGCTTATCACATTACTGCCGAAGAGGATAGTATTGCAATTTCAGCTGACGCTTCCTAAGTTTTTAAGCCGTTGCTGCTTTTAAAATAGTTTTGCGGTGTTTTGTAGTTCCCGAAGGAGGACCTACCCAGCTGAAAGTCGAAGCAACGAGTAGTTCAAGCCTGTTGGTGACATGGCGTGAGGTGAACACTGCTCAAAGAAATGGTATCATAAGAGGGTATCACGTGCTTGTCACAGACCATAAACGTCAAGAAAACAACAGTAGCGTGACATTGAATGAAACTATTCTCTCAATTGAATTCTACGATCTACTTCCTTATTATGCGTATGATGTAGCTGTAACAGCCTTCAACAGGAAAGGAATTAGTCCTGCTTCCACATTTAACGCTCTAACTGGTGAACGAGGTAGGGGAATTATGATGGAAAGATCAAGGAGAAAATTACATTTTACTGTATGTAATTGTCCATATTAATTCAACGTTCAACATAAAGTGGAAACATAAAAACATGACCTATCGTCCACGTTCTCAAAAATACGAAGAAACCGGCCGTTTTACGTTGCTGTTTGTTTTCTGTTTTTAAGGAGGCTTACTACAGTTTTGACGGGGTAAATGAGCCCAGCTTTTAACTCTTTAATAAAATGTCCAGAAAGGTTTTAGCTTTCACTTATTATTGTTTGTTGCATCCTACAACCAATATATGTGACATTTGAGCAATATAGATGCTAATAAACAGCCAAAACGAATGTCCGAGTGCTTAAGAGGAGACTGGGCACTAGTAGTTTCAATGGCGTTTTTCTCAAAATCTGCCCGTACGACCCTACCTCAAAAATTCAGAAAATAGAAATTGAATCAGATAAAACATTCATGCAAAATAAATTAAAAATCTGTAAGACAGATTTTTTGCAAAATAGGAAAATGTGGTTTTTTGCCTATTTTAAAAATAGCTCAAAATCTGCCTTACAGATTTGTTTTAGATTTTGACAGTTGACGCGATTCACCCCAAAAAATAAATTGTGAAAATTTCATTATGGGTCGTACGGTAGGTTTTTGAGATATTTTGAGCCGAAGTCAGGTTTTTACGACCTCCGATAAGAATCGAATTGCGCATGCCCTATTATTTGAGCGCGCGCTCGTATGACGCCACACGTTATGAGCGATGAAAAAAGCGAATTAGAACTCCTCTGTCGTTGTTTATCAACCTATCTGTAGTATTGTTTTCGTCCTATGACATGTCTAAAACCTTTTGAAAGTTTCTGAAACTGTTAACTTTCGAAAAAAGGGCTCAAACTTGTTTTCGTTTCCTTTAGTCTTGCTCACGAAAGTTTTGCGAGCGCGAGCGATATTGACGTCAGGCAGCCGAATCGTAGCGCGCGCTCTTGCCTCGTAAAAACTGTAGTAAGCCACCTTAATTTGTTTTGTTTTTGCTGTTGTTGTTGTTTTTGCAGAGGGGGGATAATGGGAATTGTAACTAGACATACAACGCACGTGCAACTAAATGTGCAGTCTACTAACTTTCTGTTTTTGGCGACGTTCTTTTCGTTGACTTCGTTCGTTCTTCTGGTAAATGGGCATAATGTGAAGGGTGTTAAGAATCGGTATCAAAGATATTAGACTTGACTTACTGTTATTTTGAATTACCAGCACCTGTCAACCCTCCCAATGCCTCGGCACAGTCTCTCTCTGCTACGTCCATATCTGTCCACTGGTCATTTAACAGTTCCGTCAGAAATGTTTTGGGTATTCTAAGAGGATTCAAGGTCCACTACGTCAAGCAAAACGGCGAAGACAACGCTTCGGTTACAGTAGCCGCCAATGAATCATCTTTAACGCTGGCTAATATGGTACCTTTCACTACATATAATATCACAGTGGGAGCATTTACACTAGCTGGAGAAACGATCAGCAACGCAGTTGTCGTTGACACCCCACAAGATGGTAGGTCTTATGATTATTTATATGCCCTATCTAGACCGGCTGGCGGGACTTCAAGCGTTGACAAGGTTTGCACTATCTTTTAGTTTAACTTATTGTAAAATCCAAACTCTACCTGAAATTAATCGTGGAAAAGTTTGGTAGACGTTTGATTGTTCACCAAAAATTGATGTTTCTATGGCAGCCATATTTCGTTTCCCAAATTCATTTTTCCTGTCTTTATATAATGCAGATTTTGGACTTTCTAGAAGTACATTTCGCATTTTGAAATCACTTTTAAAAGCATCTTTTTATCACTGTTTATCGACAAATTCACGACGGCGACTGTACGAAAATCATGACGTAATTCACGTCAGGGACGGTTCATATGACGTCATAATCTGATGTTTCGGAATTTTCTCGTGAAACCTGTTTCCCAACGTGAGTTTGTTAAACTTTCATTCTGCACAAGCGAGGTTCCCGATGTCAGTCAGTCAGTCAGTCTTTCATTCCGTTTGCCAATCAGTCAGTCAGTCAGTCAGTAGGTCAGTCAGTCAGTCAGTGAGTTAGTCAGTCGGTCAGTCAGTCAGTCAGTCAGTCAGTCAGTCAGTCAGTCAGTCAGTCAGTCAGTCAGTCGGTCAGTCAGGCAGCCAGCCAGTCAGTCAGTCAGTCAGTCAGGCAGCCAGCCAGTCAGTCAGTCAGTCAGTCATGATCAGTCAGTCAGTCAGTCAGTCAGTCAGTCAGGCAGCGTGGCCTAGTAGTCCCGGGTTCAAATCCTCCTCCCTACCACTGGATGAATTTATTTATGTTAGGTGGTCCCGAATTCAACTCCAACTGGTCAGCCTCCTTTCAGTTGAGATTTTTAACAACTTTCTGTTCTATTTTTTCAATATTTGTTTACTTACTTACAGTGTCCCCAGTTAGTACAGCAGTGCTAAATACATTTTCATTATTGTTATTATTATTATTGTTATTATTTATTATTTACAGCCGTTATTGTGATATTTATTATGTCATTTCATTCATTTCAATGACCATTTGGTCAGTGCTGAAATGGCCTAACATTGCGTGATCTAGCCCCTCATGTTTTGAGCTTTACGAACAACGACGGTTCTTGTTTTCCTGTTAGCTCCAGGAGCTCCACCAGAGAATGTCTTAGCATACAATACAAGTTCCACTGCGATCAAAGTTCTCTGGGGATCCATTCCGGCTGCCTTACAAAACGGAATCATCTTGGGATATCATCTGATTGTGACGCTGAACTCAAGCATAGAACGCAACCTTACCACCTCGTCAAACACAAGTGAAATGGTTGTCACAGGCCTAAAGAAATATACAACTTACCAAGTGTCTTTATCTGGATTTACGGCGATAGGAAGTGGAGTACAGAGTACGCCTATCAATGTGACCACTGATCAAGATGGTAACTATTTGCTCGCTCACCTCACTAACCCTATAACTTTGATTTGATCCCGCTGATTTAGAACCAATAAAAAATTTATTTTCCCGTGTGCAAAAGACTAACAGACTGATAGGGCGAAAAATCGCAAAATCTCTAACTGGACCAAGCATTCAAATCCCAACCCTGGGGCGCAGCAACTTAACTCTGTATAAAATGATCTTAGAACAAGTCACCGAACCCGTAGTAACGATCTATTATAAAATGAGGGTTATCTGCAGTAGATCAGTATCGGGGATCGCTCTCTAATCGCGTCATTTTTGTCTTGTTCAGTTCCAAGCTTGCCGCCAAATGTGACAGCAGTGATGCTAAACTCAACAAGTATCCAAGTGAACCTTCTGCCTCTTCCTTCGGAATTTGTTCATGGTATACTCACAGAATACCTGCTGACCTATCGACGGGTTGATAACCCTTTATCGCCAGCGATTGCTCAAGCACTACAAGTGGATCAGTTAGTTGTTAACTTAACCGATCTCAATGAATTCACAAATTACAGCGTTCAAGCTTCGGCAGCTACTTCAAAAGGGCAAGGACCGGCTAGTGCACCTCTTTATGTAAAGACGGACGAAGATGGTACTCTTCTTTAATTTAAGTCAGGCTTAAACAGTCGCTCGCACTAAAGTTATAATGCAAAACCCTATAACTAAGTACCCTGTTTAAGGGCGCTTACCATTAGTTAGAACAGGCCGGCCAAACCGGTATATTCGAGAACAGAATTCCGTTGTTAGTCAGATTTGTCCTGTCAAATCAGACAATGCATTTAAATCTTATACACTGTATTGGTGGATTTGGGGGAAAAATCTTGTGAAAAAGGTTCATTTCACATTCAAAACTACTAGACCGGCCAGCCAGTTCTGACTAACGGTAAGCCCCTTTAGACAGTACTACCAGAAAAGTATACCCTATCCGACACAAAACCCAGCAAGCAGCATTATGTCATTTAATATGAGCCTCTGGATGAGAGTGTGAACTTCAGTGAATGAACCCTAGAGAACCTATATTTCACAATATGTCATATTCCAATTTTGTAATAAGCTTTCACAAATAATCTCTGTTCATATGTATGTAATTTTTAAAAAGGTTAATTGGTTGAATTAAACGTTGACAGGCTGGGCGGAGGAACTCTAAGAACGAAAGGATGATACTTTTTTTTCGAATTTGAATCAGCTAACCCACATTAAAAGAAGAAATAGATCAACTCTTCATACATCAGTTACCGCTTAAAAGACTATTTCAAAACCTCATAGTCTTTTTACAGTTTAAACGTTTTCTGTTTTGTTGGCCGGGTTAATGGGATAGCAGGTAGGCTTGGAAAAGTCTGCCGGCATGATTTCGAAAACACTGACATTTTTTCTGCTTGCTTCGGCGAGTAAAAAAATCCCATATTCCCATGAGATATACAAAAACCATTAATTCGTGATATAATGATAACATAAATTGTCTTAACTTTCAGTTCCAGCATCTCCTCCTTTGAACGTTACAAATATCAATAGCAGCTTCAGTCAAATTCAGCTGGGATGGCAGCCCATTCCTCCTGATGACGTCAATGGAATCCTACTGGGTTACATAATTCAGTATCGTCTTACTGGTGCAGCACAATGGACACAACAAAATGAGTCACCCTTTGTTCTTGAGACCAACATTACTAATTTGTCTCAATACACCGGTTATGAAATCCAGATGTTAGGATATACCTCTAAGGGTCATGGACCAGTCAGTCCAATCCTGAACATAACAACAGCGGGTAAAAGTAGTTCTCTATTTTTATTTCAACATGCAATGCTTTAAAATACAATCAAACACTTACTGAAAGTGGAGATTCGAATTAAGTTCCAGCCTGTCCACACAACACAGAGGTACTGGGTAGGTTTGGGTCATGCTACCCAAAGACCAAGAACGCCCAGATGCTTGCGCCCTGGCCTTCTCTTGGTCTTTTTTATCTAATCAGGAAATATCAAAATTTGAGGACCAAAACGATAAATAAGGTTAATCCACACATCTTTCAATGAACGAGTCTGCATTAATTTCTCATTGAGCAGTGAGAAAAAAATGGAGAAAACATAAGAAATGCAAAGTAAATAGAATCAAAGGACCACATAGCGACATTCATTCGTGGTTGAACACGTGAGTGGAATGTGAGAGGCAAAAAACACTCAATAGCAAGCGCCTGATCTAAATAACGCATCAATGCCAAAATCCGAGAGCAAGCGAAATGGCAGTTGATTTTACTAAAGCAACTCGCACAGATCTAAAAAAATATTTTTTTTTTTCAGACTTGGGTGAGTGTCAAACTGGCAATGACAATTGTCACCTCTTTGCAGAGTGTACCAACACTCTGGGATCTTTTACCTGCACTTGTTCCGCTGGCTTTGGAGGCAATGGTGTCAACTGTTCAGGTGTGATTAAAGACCATATGATACGCGCGAAATATGTAAAGATTGTAACGGGCATTGCCTTACTTGTTATGATGCATTTGGCGAAACGATTTTCATAAAAATATCAAGGTTAAGCTTATCCTAAACAGCTGGACAACGTAACGATTGTGCAAATAACACTGTACAAACTTGAAGAACGACAGAGACATTGATATACAGTCGTCGGAACATAGGGCCCTTTCATCTTATATGGTATAACGAGGTACTGCATTTTTGCTGCCGGGTAGCCTACCTGTTTGTCCGGGTAAAACGGTGCATGGTTTACTCGTATTTGTATACATTTGTATAACTCAAGGTGTGTATGTCACTGTATACAGGGGCTTAACCAGCTTTCCAAAGGGACTAAAGAGTTGAAGGCCTGGCTTTAAGTTGTCCGTAGATATGCTTCCCAGGGAAAATTTTAAGATAAAGACCGGCTAATCTTCACTTTCTGGGGATTTCATTTGGTGTTCGACAGCTCCTAAATTGTACCAGAGAATTGAGCAATTTTTCATTCATTGCTAACTAAAAGTACTTGTCATAAACTGCACGTACAATTTATGCGTTTGTCTGTCACATGGGTAATCTATGAAGCTTCCTATAGACCTCTTTCATAAATGGCGGGTCTAGTTGTTATTCTTTTATGTGCATGTAAATAAGCCTTCCTAGCCTCGTCAACATGTGTAAAAATAAAAGAATTTTTAGTCAAAAACGAGGCTAGGAAGGCTTATTTGCATGTGCACAAAAGAATAATTATTATGCTCGCCATTTATGAAAGCGGTCTATCTGTCACTTGCTAGGTAAGCCTCGATCTCATCGCGAAAGGGTAGTTGCAAGATTCATTATACTAAGATACTACAAAGTTGCTTTCTATTACATCTTGATAGTACTTCAGCATGAATTGATTTTCTCTTGTACATTTTAAAAATACGAGTAGCTACAAAATTGTAGACCCAGGCCTAAGGACCATTAGGCTATCTAGCCCTAGTTCCAATACTTGCAGTCCGCGTCTGGCCATATTGTCTACAAGCACGATATACAGAATTTACTTTCTTTCCTTACAGATATCGATGAATGTGCGTCCAGTCCTTACCCATGCCCTTATGGGGAGACCTGCATTAATGGCGAAGGATCATTCTTCTGTCTGAACACAACGAATGACAAAGGTATTGACTTGTTGCTTTCAGTTCTGCCTATAAACGAGCCTTCAATTTACAGTCTTGTCTGAATGACAAAGCCCACATTATAATACACTTTCTAATAATTTAGTTTGGCCATTTTGCGTCCGTGATCCTGATTTTTCCTATCCCTACTATCTCCCTTTGCCAACAGTGTCTGTTTGTGACATTTGGCATAACGCTACGTCTATTTCGGCCAGTGTTTGATGTTGCACTCATTTTGATTAACACAACATTCTCACTGATGCTCTTTTTATATTTTTTGTACAATCTTTCTAACATTGCTTCTTGTATCATTATTATTTCAGATAATTCATCATGTGTCTTTGGATCTAACGCCACAATCCTGAATATCGATAAAAATGTAGACACATCAACAAAGCTGACAAAACAGGATAGATACCTCTTTATGACAGAAGTGGATACAAATTGCGGTACACTGAGTTTTGAATGGAAAGTTTCGAATGTGACATCCCCACCATTTAGCGTAGGAAAAGCACATTCCATTACAGTTGGCTTGGATTCCGAATGGAGCAACATAACTTTTCTCAATCTTGGAATTTATTTGGTTGAGTACATTGTTCGTTTCCAAGACTTCTATTTTCTTGATTACGGTTTCATCAAAGTGTTACCTTCACCACCGGTTGCACATATTGCAGGCGGACCAGAAGTCTCCAGGAAACACAACTCAATCATAAGTATGGACGCGTCTCCTTCTCGTGATGTGGATCTTGCACCAAGAAACTATGATGGTATGACATTTGCGTGGTCATGTAAAAGAAAAGATGAACAGTTCTATGATGACTTGAAAACATTCAATCAAAGTCAGTCCAGCTCAAGTAGAGGCTGCTTTGGAAATGAAAAGCAAACGTTAGAGGATACCGGTAGAATTGTGTTTTTGAACACCAGCACAATGGAAGTCAACCAATACTACGATATCAAACTGACAGTAGTTACTAAAAGTGGGATGAACAATTCATTTGTACAACGAGTGTTTATTGTCATTGGTGATCCTCTTTATGTCGAAATAAAGTAAGTAGTTCTAGATGTAAACTTGGAAAAAGACGAGTTCGAGAATAGAATATTGTACTTTAACATTAAATCTTACTTCAATTAAAACTTGGTTTTGCAATGGTCTCCATTCTCGGACGCGCCTTTTTTTATGGTTTATTTTAAATTGTCGGATGGATCTGAATTTTAGTTCTCCACATGTACTTGGTGTAATAATGCACACTAATTGACTAAATCGTAAAAACTCACCGCGGATGCGATTCTTAGAAATCAATGCAACGCGTGGTGCATTCCTGGATTTTCTTTATTTTATCCAGCTGTTGGGATTTCGAGTTTATTGTTATTTCACGTTAATCCTAAAAAGTTAAAAATGGCTTCAAATTAGTTAACACATAATAACAAGACAAACCTCTCCTGATTGCCAAACTTAGCAAATTATAAAACTGTAAGATGAAACTCAAAAACGTAATTGCTTTATTGTCTTTCGTTTTTTTGTTACTTTACAGCTGTGTTGTAAATTGTGGATCAGAGGTCATTCCAGCAGTCAAGACTATTCTTGTATCAAACTGTAGCAATCCTCCTTGTTTCAAGGAAAGTGCTGAGCTGAGCTATCGATGGTCGTTATTCCTGCAAACAAATCCATTGAATGTTTCATGGTCAGTTCAACAGTTACAAAACATTGCAGAAACTGCGCTAAATACTCCCGATTTGGTTATCAGTCCACACGCCCTAGTTCCTGACCGAAATTATCGCCTAACCGTTGATTTAGAAAACGTCAATGCTGACAATTCTAATGGTTTTGCTGTATGGCTTTTCAAAACCAGTACTGTCCCCACTGGTGGGACATGCACCGGAAACACGTCATCAGGAGTAGCTCTTAAAACAACCTTCACTCTCGATTGCACCAACTGGGACGATCCTAACACGCCACTTCTTTACGAGTTTATACTTCCTTTAGCAGATGGCCTAACTACCATTTTGTCGTATGGTTACGCTACTGCAGCGGAACTTATTTTACAGCCAGGTGACCCTTTGAGAAACTATACTCTGACTATCGAGGCTGTAATCACAAGCTCCACTGGTTCAAAAGCGAACACTTCAACAAACATTCAGGTGAGTGAATATCAAAGGCAGTTCTTAAACATGGTGCATGTTATTTCTAACCGGCAGCTAACGTTGTCTTACTTCATGTAATAAGGTAAAGTCTCCGTTTGGGCCTAGTGGCCCATCAGGCCGGAGCTTGTCCCGGTTACAGGAGCATGAAGCGACTTGGAGTGTTTCTACTCCCCCCCCCCCCCCCCCCCGGATGGGATGCTAGTCCATTGCAGGGTTACCCCCAGCAGCAAATTTGCCGGTACCAATTTATACACCTGAGTGGAAAACGGCACTGTGAGCGTTAAGTGTCTTGCCAAAGAACACAACGCAGTGACCGGGGCTAGGACTCGAGCCCGGAACGCTCGTTTCGAACAACGGAGTGCTAAGCATTATGCCAGCTCGTCTCAATTGCTACTAGTAAATGTGTTATTTTACTGTTATCGGCCATAGGCAACATATGACACTCACGTTTGACGTCATGTATGAAATAATGTCACAAACTGAAATTAGGAAATTGTAACAATGGTTATTATGAAAGATGATGTTTTTCTGTCAGTGACGTAGGCATACTCGGAAAAAGAGAATCAGAGTGCTCCTAACATGAGTTGAACCTATGACCTTCCGATTAGTACTTAATGATTATGATTATTGATAAAGGATTATTATTTCAATTTATGAAGCTTTAAAAAACCTGAATTGTTCAAAAAAACCTTGCGTATTATGCAACTTTCTGCAAAGTAACTACTGTTTTACATGACTTTGGTTTCAACTGCAGGTTTTTCCTTGGCCTTTGATGAGCACTTTGAACGCGTCAGATGAAATATTCCGTCTTTTGGAAAGCCCTTTCGCCACGTTTATTGGTAGAGGAGATCTGAAACAGGCCACGCAGTTGGTCATTGCTGTTTTGAAATCCTTGGAACAACAGGAGGGCGGGATTATTAGCAAAGAAGAGAGGATTGAGGTAGTGAATCCTTGACAAGTTTAATTGGCACTTTTTTTTCTCTTTTTTTTTCAGAGGAGATGTTCTTAGGGAGAAAACGCTACGTGTGCTTCAAGCTGGGAATCGTCTCTCTCATATTCTATCTTTACCACTACAGCAATCATTGGTTGATTCATATCGTTTGTGTGTGAAATTTTAGTTTACATCATCAACCACTTTTTAATTTGTAGCGTAGGCCAACTAAAGTCAAAGCTGCGTTGAGCCAAGTGGCTCATAGCGCCGGAACATATCCCGGTGTCTATAGCATTAAGCGACTAGGCGTATTTTTATTCCCCCGCCCCTAGATGGGATGCTAGTCCATCTCAGGGCTACCCCCAGCATTAGTTTGCAGGTACCTATTTACACACTGTTTTTGCGTGGAGAGAGGCACTATGAGAGTGGTAATATATACAAATACTGGTGAATGTTCACACAAAAGGAGACGTTTTGACCAACACCAGCTTCTGTTTTCCAGATCAAAAGCTTCATTATAACAATGCTAAACAAGGTAGAAGTCCGAGACCTGAGAAAGCTTATACAAATTTCTTCCATAATTTCGCTGGCGATGGACGATCCAACAGAAGTCAAACCGGAAATTCTGGTAAGTGGTTTGTTTCTTTTCTTTTCTTTCTTCTTTTTTGGTTATGGTAAGCTGGTGAATTCTGCCGAGCAGCAGATTACTGTTTTCTATTTTTTTTTTTAATTGCAAATACACACAGTAATACAATACAGTAATACATACAAATACAGATAAATGAAAGTAAAACAATAATAATAATAATGAAATACAATAAAATAATAATAATAATACAGAAAAAACAATACATTACAAATCTTCACGCTACTTTACAATGCCGATAAAGAGTGATTAGCTCGCTACAGTGCAGTAAGAAAAAAACAAACAAAATATATATATTAATGAATAAAAAGGCAAATAAGCAAAAAGATATGCAGGCCCGTTGATGACATCTCCAAGGATGAGAGGGTGGTGGCATGCAGACAAAATGTCAGGGGATATCACAAATCTTTCATATTAGATTTTCTTAAATAAAAGTACACAATAACTCCCATTTCTTTGGAGGAGTGCTTTTTGATATCGCCTCTGTCTCATACATGAGTTTAATATATCGACGAAACGCTTCCATACGAGGGACATTTTCTTTCGTTTTGCAGAGCCAAATAAAATGTCTGGCAAGTAGGCAGCAAAAATTGATTTGGTGATGGTATTTAGACGAATCAGGTGTTAAACCCAGTGCAACGGTGCGCTCCAATGAACTATTGTTTGGAAAAATTTTGCATTGCGTCAACCATGATGTCAGATCAATCCAGAAAGAAGCTGTTTTAGGGCATTTCCAGAAGAGGTGAAGTAATTTTTCAGGCTCTTCGAGGCAGAAAGAGCACTTAAAGTCATCCTTAATTCCGATTTTAAACAAGAAATCATTAGTTGATATTTTTCGGTGCAGAAATTTAAATTGAAACTCTTTAAGTTTAGTGCTTTTTGTGCACTTTGAAGCTAACTGGTACGTCTCTCGCCATTTAATATCTTCAGCATTGTTGATTTCACAATCTTTCATCCATTTCTGCTGGCTTTGGGTCGGAGCAATAGATTTAACTGCAATAAGCTTGGAATATACCAGTCGGGTTACGCTTTGTGTTGTCAGTAATTTAGTAGAGAAATTTTCATACTCAGGACTATTGTCTACAAAATTGCTTTTGTGCGTATTCCAGGTGTGTTTGAGTGCGGACAACAGGCCGTAATATTTCAAAGGACATGCATTGAGATTGTATTTAGTTCTTAGTTCATTTAAAGACAGGAAGTTGTTTGAATCGTTTTTCAAATGTTTAACTTTTGTTATCCCCTTGATAAACCATTCCTTATAGAAAATAGGGCGGTTATCAATTCTAATTAGCGAGTTATACCATAAGCTCTGATCAAGAAACTGTTTCTCAGAGGTTATGTTATCTTCGAGATTAATATCTGACCAGATGGTCAAGATTTCCCTTACAAAACTATTTGAAACTTTTGCAGCGCTGGTGATATCTTTCTTGTTTAAATTCCCTGTAAGAGCTGTTTTACCTCCAAGTGTTTCTAGTTCTAAGTCAAAGAAAGTTTTCCATTTCCCTTGGTTGTTATCATCAAGATATTTTTTAATCCAGGTGGCTTTTAGTGACTTATTGAAAGACTGAATATCAATCATTTTAAGACCCCCGTTTGGGTAGTCATTGATCATCACACCTCGCTTGATTTTGTCGCCTTTTCCGTTCCATAGAAATGAGTAGAAAAGTTTGTTTACTTCCTTGATTATGCTTTCATCTGTTCGTAATGGAGATAACACGTACATAAGTTGAGAGGCCGCTAGACTTTTTAACACAGTTATTTTTCCAATGAGTGTAAGTCTACGGTACTTCCAGCAGTTAAGAGTGTTCCGAACTTTAGTTAATTGGTCTTTGTAATTTAATGTTATTGTTGCTTCCGGTTCAACTGAAATCCATACACCTAAGGTTTTAACTTTATTTTTTGGCCATTTAAAGTTCCTTTCTGGAATTACTATTTGGTCGCTTGCAGTGTTAGACCCGATCCAAAGGGCTTCTGTTTTTTTATCATTAAGTCTTAGTCCAGAAACGTCTCCAAACCTATCGAGAACGTTAAGAGAGGCTTCCAAAGATTTCTTTGATCCATCCAATATAAGTGTCGTGTCATCTGCGTATTGACTTATTTTGATTTCTCTTTGTTTGACAAGGATACCCTTGATATTTTTGCTTTCTCGGATTACTTTAGCTAGTGTTTCAACTGACAAGACGAAAAGGTAGGGCGAGAGAGGACAACCCTGTCTAACCCCTCTTTGGATTTTGAAGAAGTTACTCGCCCATCCATTGTTCAAAACACAACTTTCCACGTTACCATAAAAAAGATTCATCCAATTAATGACGCTATCGCCAAATCCGAAATATTGAAGAGTTTTCCTAATGAAAGGCCATTCCACTGTATCAAAGGCTTTTTCGAAGTCTAGGAAAAGAAGTAGTCCAGATATGTTGTTTTCTTTTGCATAACATATAACGCTGTCGATAAGTCGAATATTTTCTCCTATAAATCTACCTTTCATAAAACCTGTCTGGTCATTGTTGATAAGATTTGGGAGGACATTTTTAATGCGGTTTGCGATTGACTTTGCTGCTATTTTGTAATCGCAGTTAAGAAGGGTTAAAGGTCTCCAGTTTTTAATTAGACAAGGCTCTGTATCTTTTTTAGGAATAAGTTTGATGATACCTCTTCTTTGGGTTGTCGACAACTGTCCAGATTCGTATGAATAATTTAGTGCTCTGATAAGCGTAGCAGATATATCGTTCCAAAAAACCTTGTAAAATTCAGCTGGTAGTCCATCAGTTCCCGGGGTCTTATTCGGATCCATATTTCGAAGGGCTTCTAGGCATTCTTTTTCGTTTAGAGACCCTTCGCATGTTTCCTGTTCATCCTCTGTGAGTACTGTATCATTATCTTGCGTGAAAAATAAAGACATGTCTTCTGGATTAGACGTATTAAATTTAGATGTATACAAATTTTTGTAGAAGGTCACGCATTCAGTTAAAATTTTCTCATCTGTAGTGATGAAATCATTATCATTTGTTTTGAGTTGGCTTATTGTCCCCTGTTTGTATTGACGTTTTTCCAGATTAAGAAAATATTTTCGTGTTTTTCTCTCCTTCGTTGTGCCATTTAGTTTTTGATCTTAGAATTGCGCCTTTGGTGCGAAATTCGATGATTTTTTCCAGCTCACTCTTTTGTTCCTCTAATTGTTGTTCGAGGTGTAAGTATTGCGTGTCTTGATCAACTTGCAAATTATCTATTTTCTCTTCTAAATTAGCAATTGTTTGTTCTATTTCTAGTTCACGCTGATTGGTCTTTCTTATTTTAGTCTTTGCATAGTAGAGCGACTTTTCACGCACTTTAAGTTTTATCATCTCCCAAAGTAACGCGGGGTTTACCGAGTCGTCATTTTTGTACTCTTCAAGAGTTGCCTTGATAGTTGATTTGATCTGATTTATATAATCAATTTCAGTTAGAAAGGATGTATTCAATTTCCAGAAGCCTGGTCCCCTTGGATTTGAGTGTTGTGCTAAACTTAATGTAATCATCGAATGGTCTGTTTTATAGCCTGCCGTAATATCCGCATGGATGGTGTTACCTAATAAGCCCTGACTGACTAAGAAAAAATCCAGCCTACAATGTACTTTTGGACGCCGCTGTCTCCATGTGTATCTGTTGCTATCCGGATTTAGGGTTCTCCATATGTCTAACAATTCTAGTTTTTGGCAGAATTCTTCAAGAACTCTTAAACTTTGGTGATGCGTTTTAGCAATGCCGCCTTTCTTGTCTGTCTCTAAATCAAGTACAAGATTAAAGTCTCCTCCTAGGACTATATCTTCACACTCAAAATCTGAAATGTGGCTAAAGAAATCCTGAAAGAAAGCTGGTTTGTCTTCATTTGGAGCGTAGATGTTGCCCAGCGTAAAGCACCTTTCATTTACTTTGATGTCACATATAATGAAACGCCCTGATGGATCAACGAACAGTTTCCGAATTTGTAAATTGGAGTTGTTGTTGAAAAGAATGCATACTCCTGCTTTGTTGCTACTGTAGGTGCTAAAAATAGTTTGGTAGCCCCATTCCGCGGCCCATAAATGATTGGAATTTTCAGTGCAGTGTACCTCTTGCAGCATATAAACTGAAAATTGTTTCCGTCGAAGCCAGTTAAACACCTCTCTGCGTTTCACATTATCTCTAAGTCCCCTGACATTAAGAGAAGCTATTGTCAATGCCATGGGATTTTGCATAGAACAATTCTCTCATGCCTTGGTGTCATCATCGGGGTCCAAATTCTGTCTGCTGTATGGTAATTAGTTCTAAGGTAACTGAATAAACAAAAACATAAAAACTTTTGACTTGAAAGCGATGTAATTTGGGGAAGAAAAAGAAAATCTGTCAAAAGAATTGCTACTAGATATATATATTCACTGCAAACGAAAATAGCGAGTTTAGCTACCAGTAGGTGAGAATAAACACAAAAAACGGAAAAAGAAGGAAACGTTTCAATAAAGTAGCTAACAAAGGACATAAAGACACTGTAATTGTAAAAACTCAACTAAACTGGAAGAAAATAGCAGAAGCTGTAAGACTACCACCCTCCCCGCCTGCTAGACAAGATAAGTTGTAAAATAAGTTAGATAGTACAAAAAACGGGGTAAACGCATTTGCAAAAAAAAAAATATTATTTAGCAGTTACTCATACGTGTCGTCCGGTGTGTCGAGAGCTTTTCCAACAGGCCATAGCTTACCACGAACATAGAGCTTGTCAGGTTGAGCTCTGCTGAAAGAAGCGGGGATGTTAAGTTGCTTAGCTTTCTTTAGAGTGGCCATCTGGTCCTTTCTTCTTTTAACAATTTCGTAAGGCAGATCTCTAAACATCTGGAAATTGCTGCCCTGGAGACGGTGTCCTAGCGAGAGAATGTCCTCACAGTCTTTATATCGAAGAAATCTCGCCAGTATCGGACGGGGTTCATCATCATTCTTCTTCTTTCCAAGTCGATGAACTCGTTGTATCTCCACTGTTGATGCATCTCTGTAACCCAGTTCATCTTCAAGGAAATTTCTGAGTATTTCCTCGGTATCCTCTTGAGTTGTTGTTACGGAGTCAGGCTCTCTGATGTTTATGAATTTAATGTTCTCTCTTCTAGAGTAGGCTTCAAGATAGAGATCTTTCGTCTTAAGTTCTTCCATTTTGCTGTTTATTTCCTGTTCCTTTGACTCCAGCTTCGCAATCATACTATTGTGTTTAGCAAGTTTACCTTCAAAAGCTTCAAGCTTGTCTTTACATCGTTTTTCTGCGTCGCTGCATCGTTTCTGTAATTTCTCTAAGCCTTCTGTAGCTGTTACCTCGAAATCTTCTAATCTCTTGGTTCTCAGTTCAAGTGCGGCCAGGGAAGACTCGATATTCTTTATCGAAATCTCGATGTTGTCTAGTTTCTGAAGTTTTGCAAGGATAAGTTGCAATTTTTCGCCTTCGGTGAGGTCAAGGGCCGTCATTATCGCATCAGTTGACACCTCGTGCTCGCTATCGCTATTTGAGCTCACTGAAAGGTTCTTGGGTTTTTTATAGTCGGGCGAGCTTCTCTGTTCGTCGCTAGAGCTGGCAGACGATCTGGTTCTGCGTTTCCCGATCAGATTAGCGATGTTTTGGGCCATACGTTACATTATTTTCTAAAAAGTTTAGCAGGCGGGTTAACGGACGCTCTTTACTCCGCCATCACTCGTCCCAGTCTCAGATTACTGTTTTCTACCTTCTTCTACAACTTTTGCCATTCAAATTCACCTTGATAGCTGCAATTGTACCCGATCCCATGAAACACGGCCAACGTATCCGGAATTCCAAGACTTAAATCCTCTTTGCACTTTAGATGTGAGCTAACTGCCGACGGGTTAACTCAGTTGGTAGTGCGCCGGACTACCATGCGAGAGGTCTCGGTCGATCTCGGTTCGAGCCCCAGAACCGACCAACATACAGGGTCTAAAAAAGCTGAGGAAAATATGCCGCCTTTTTAATGACATCTGCAAATGGTTAGATGTCTCATTCTCCGTAGGCCCCGTCTCCAGCATCTTCCGGCTGTTATTGTCGACAGGGGACGTTAAAAAACCCGTACACTCATGGTAACGAGTAGGGCACGAAGTTCCCGGTGTTGTGGCCTGCTCTTTGCTCGTTGTACAGTTGAAATGCTCGGAGATATTAGTTATTAAAGCTACTCTAGAGTCCGAAGGTAAATAAAGTATCCACTTCCCTCACAGCATTATTAGCAATACTATTCTTAGATTAATATTCTCCTTGGTCACACTAATTCAAAATAGCCCAATGGTCAGCGTCCCACCAGTTGAGATAATTGAATTATTTTATGTTTATAAGTTTGCGGTATTACTTTCAACATATTGATCATAAAAAATCGTTTAAAGGCTAATTATATCGTATCCATCAGTGCAGGAACTCGTGTGTCTTTTGCAATTTACTGAAACATACCCATTGCGCCCCAACTCTGGGAATTCTGTGATCAACATGATTCTGATCATCGGTTTTGTTTGGCAGCAAATGGTGATGAAGATGCTGCAGGACTTGACAAATTTGTTAGCCGATATTAGTGCCAATGGAATTGCCACAGACGTGCCTTATTTACTGATAGCCGAGAAGAATTTGGTTTACGGTGTTGGAAAACAACTCCAGGCTTCCTCGACTGGGGGAGGAGGTGAAGGAGAATCCGACAATGTGAACATAGCTGTAAGCGACGGTCGTTAAATCTTAACTTCAATGGGTATCAGGGTGTTTCATGTTCAATATGTGTTTCCCATGTTGTTGTTGTTGTTGTTGTTGTTGTTGTTGTTGTTGTTGTTCTTCTTCTTCTTCTTCTTCTTCTTCTTCTTCGTCTTCGTCCTCGTCTTCTTCTTGTCCTTGTTGTTGTTGTTGTTGTTGTTGTTGTTCTTCTCCTCCTCCTTGTTGTTGTTGTTGTTGTTCTTCTTCTTCTTCTTCATTTGATATTTGGTAGAGGTATGTGACATAGTCTACTCACAGAACCTTCAATTTTACGATTTGTAAATATGTAGTTTTGAGATCTCGTTTAACTAGTTTACTTCAATTCCTCGAGCTCCTTCCAAATATAGACAGCCACTCAACCCACACTCAACATTTCTAAAAGTATATGATTAACTCATTATTTTCACCTCGATATAAACGGAGCACTTTTCCCCTCGGTTTTAAATGCGATTTAATTGCAAATGTTTCTTTTTTTACTTTAGGCATGCTTGGAAATTTTGCGGAAAGTATTGAGGACCGTGGCCAACGAGAAAGTTGTCGGCGAAGAACCTTCTATCATAAGCACAGAAACTTTGGATGCATTGGTCGTTAGACTGCACCCTGAAGAGTTGGGGGGTTCTTTGCTGACTTTAGAAACAGGATCCGTTGGGTTACCAGCCGATATGAGGGGGCTGCTAACTGGCGCTGGGGACTTCGTCGACGTTGAGGTATCTTTTAGCAGGGCTTTTCAGGGGGAAAATTAAGCGAGAGGTGCCCTGCTACTCACTAGAATCTAAGTGGATCAATACTTCGGTCAGGGGCATGACGAGTTATATCTGATCTGGACTCATTCAGTTACGGGGCAGAACTCAAACTCTTACTGAAACCGACTCGGGCCTAAGGCTCCTTGTAATATATGAATTACAGCCAATAGTATTTGGACAACTATATTTCCTTTACGAAAAGTTATGTAGATTACCAAAGAGTTAGAAATTCCAATATGTTGTCTTGCTTCGCACCTTTACAACCTAAAGCTAATTTCATATTTTTAAGGCTTTGTTCCAACAGCAGGTCAAAGTGATTGAGGTTAAAACATCTGATGGCGGATTTGTGTCACGGTCACAAGGATTAGTGAGTCTTTCACACCAGAGAAAATGTTACTTTTTGCCTCTCTAAAATACTTAACAAACGCATGTTTCCTGGCATGTTAATATTTTTACAAGGCATTTAGTTTGAAGTGTCCGTTCGTGTAATGATACCATCAAAATATAATTTCTCGTGTTGCAAAGAGTATTGCTTATTTGGTTCTGTAGGACCCTTCATTTCAGCTGTTTAAATTACAGAACTGTGCTTCCCCCTCAGGTCATTTCGTCGTCTGTCAACTACTATAACTGGGACTCCAGCGCTGATCTCATCACATCACGAGTTCTTACAATTGACTTGATGGGGGAATTAGGTGAAGTCCTAACAGTGCAAAACCTTACAACAGACATACAGTTGGGAATTCAAGTTGACGAGCGATCAGCTAATAATGACTCCAACACTACAGAAACATTGTATGTCAAGCCGGAGAGGAGCCAATACCATAAACTTCAAGTGATCCGCGAAGGAACCTCTTACCTGGTAACAATAACGGCAAATGACAGTTTACATGTTTTAGTAAAATACGGAAGCAAACCATCTGTAGAAGATCATGACAAGAATTACACTGTTCCTGACTTTACTTCATGCACAAAAAATGTGACGGCTACGGACGAAGAGGACGAGTACAACTGCACTCGTAATCCACACCAGCTACTTCTGACAAATGAAGTTATCAAAAAGCCCGGAGTGTATTATTTAGGAATCCTTTATTCGAGAAACTCTTCTTCTGGTAGCCATTCCCATCGTACGAGGAGGTCTTGTTTTACCACCAACAGACAAAAACGGTCTTGTGTCGAGACAAAGGATCCTCCACCCCCTTTGGGAGTATACGAAGATGGCACTATCCCATCATATGATCCGCGCGTGGACTTGAACTACACCATTGAAACTGATGAGCTCGGCTGTCGATTCTGGTCACATTACAAGGAAAAATGGCTGACAGAAGGCTGCAAGGTGCTAACATTACTTTATATGAAGAAACTACGGTTGAATAGACAAAGTTGTCACATATATTTTACATATCAGCTCTTGCATTTCTGCATATTTTCCACTGAGGTTCCCATTGCAATAAAATGAATGAAATAGGCAAAATGCCATGAAAATAACGTAACAATAAGAAAACCAAAGTTAATGGAAAGTTCCCCGTTTCCAGTTTTGCTATAACAACCTTAGGGTTCTCTTTCCACTCATGACCAACCACTTTCACACACATGTAGGTCTGTAAACATCAATAGCAAACGCGAGGAGATTGCCATGTATATCCCAGATAAGACGTCGTGCCGATCCGACACGGTGAAGCACCATAGCACACCATTGTTGTATTGCATGGAGCAACTCAGGATGTTCTGATCGTCTTTACCTTGTAGGTCGGCCCAGAATCCACGAAACATCGTCTTCTTTGTCTTTGTAACCACTTGACATCATTCGGTGGAGGACTGTTGGCTGCACCCAACCCTATTGATATGGATAAAGTTTTTAAAGAGCTCAGCCGCCTTGATGAGACTGGTAATTTTGGCGTTCTGCTTACAATCATCTTCGTGTTTTTGTTGTATTTTATCGCTATCGTCCTCGCCAAGAGAGCAGATAGGAGAGATCAAGCTAAGGTAAGAGTCTCGAAACTAATCTGAAAATAACTAACTACATAATTCTAGATCATAACGTAAAAGAGCAAATACGGAGTCTAATCTTGAACAAATTGGTTACAGTGAGATCTTGAGTCACTTGAGGGAAAAATAGAAAGTGTGGAAACTGAGCAGTGAGATGTCGGTTCACAAAAAATACGTTTTGGTGGATCAAGTATTAAATGCCTTATGTCGATTTTCTTTATTGGTAAAAGAGTGGAAATAAAATGAGCCTGTTATTGTTTTTTGGTTTTCTAAACTCGCCTACTTATTATGTTTCCATTTACTTGAGTCATCTGCTTTACCCATATCGGATAGCACGTTACAGAAGTAATGCAAGGGATAAAAACAATCTTTAATCTATCAATTGTCCCTTTGGCTTTAACTAGCTTGGTCCAAGGATTGTACTAGAAACGGAAGGGGATCTCTTGTCCAATGAATATGAGCTCACAATAAGTACAGGTGTGTGGGCAGACAGTGGTACCACAGCTAAGGTTACCATGGTGTTTTACGGTAGCTCGGGCAATAGTGGACCAATCACAGTGCATTGGGACCTTGATCCTACTCGAGTTCTACTTTCCCGCGGCGGTATCGACAAGTACATCATATCTCTCTCGACATCTCTTGGGACACTAAACCACGCTTATGTTTGGCATGATAACTCTGGAGAAAGTCCTTCTTGGTTTCTAGACTACATTGTGGTCAGGGAAAAAGAGACTAGTAGAGAATGGAAGTTAATATGCAATCAGTGGTTTTCTCCAGAGAAAGACGATGGTAAAATTATAAGGAAGCTCTTAGTAGAAAGGACAAATTCACTTCCTGAGTTTCAAGATTCGTTTCGCTCAACACTGTCTGGCGCACTTTATGAAAGTCATTTATGGATGTCGTCAGTTACCAAACGTCCGGCAAGTTCGTTCACTCGTGCACAGCGTGTCACTTGCTGTTTGTGCGTTGTATTCACCGCTATGCTTGCCAATGCGATGTTTTTCAATTTGGGTGGTGAATCTACAGTGAGCACCTTAAAAATTGGTCCACTGAAGTTGTCATTGAGACAAATCATAATAACAATACAGAGCTGTTTGATAATAGCACCCATCAATTTTCTGATCGTCGCAATCTTCAAAAATTCAAGGCCAACTTTCGACAGGTATTGCTGCAAGCGCTCTAGAGTAGCGCAAGAACAGGATCCGGATGAAACTGAAGGTGACGACCAACCCCTACACCACATCTTTGTCTACGTTGCCTGGTTTCTTTGTTTTGCGACCGCCATTACCTCCGCCACAGTTGTATTCTTCTACAGCCTGATGTGGGGTAAAGAGACAGCTGATGAATGGCTTTCATCAATACTAATGTCTATAACAATGGATATCCTCGCCATTCAACCCGTGCGTCTTGTTATTTTAGCTGCTGTGGCTGCCATTGTAATAACCAAGGCAAAAAGAACCAAAGCAAAACTCTCAACAAAGAACAGGTATCTTTATATCTTCACGTTATTTTTATTTTAAACAATAATTTTTACTTGGTGTGTGACTGATCAAGCGACTGGCTGATTGATTGATTGATTGATTGATTGATTGATTGATTGATTGATTGATTGATTGATTGATTGATTGATTGGCTCATTCATTTTTTCGTTCATTTCACCACTGCCTGGTTAGATCAGGTTGATAGCAGTGCACCAGTTTACCGTACAACACTCCAAATATTTAATTGGACTAGGGTGAGGACCGTATTTATGGAGGTCCATAACGTGAACTAAAAGAATGGCCTAATCAGGTCATTCTTGCCCAACAACTGATCAACAATTTAAGAAGCTTTACAGAATTAGGTAGAGAAAGTGGACCTAACAGTTGTTGTTCTAATTCTCTACTTTTTTCTACAGGTCTACAGCATGGGAGGAAGAAGAAGAGAATGAAGAAATGCCTGAATTTTTTAACGAAACCCTACCAGATCCTATGCAGCTAGAATGGTACAAAAAGTACAGAGAAAATGAAGCTAAAAGCATGTCAGCATTCAAGTCGTTGACGTTCTTTGTTTCATTTCTTTTGATACTGGGAATGGTTTCTTACGGAAACCGAGATTACCACCAATATTTAATCGGTAAAGAAGTGAAAGCCATATTCCCACGTGCTGTGGAGGCAAGTATTTACTTTATTATTTCGAGAAATATTTTAAACATGTCGTTAGTTACAGTACTAGTATTCAATGTGACTCGCACTCCACAAACAAAATGCTTTTTTGTTTAACCAATGGAACCAATGAGTCCAATGGAGATTAAGTCACAATCTGGGAATTACCAGGGTTGCTTTACGGAAAATCGGGAGGCGCGGTGGCCTAATGGTTAGTGCGCTGCCTCTCTCCATCCAGGTGTATAAATGAGTACCGGCGAATTTACTGCTGGGGGTAACCCTGCGATGGACCAGCATCCCATCCAGGGGGGAGTAGAAATACTCCTAGTTGCCTCATGCTACGGAAACCGGGATACTCTTCGGCCTGATGGGCTACTTGGCTCGCATGCAGACTTAACCTTACGGAAAATAGCATCCTGCTTCTTTGTTATCTTACTTGGCCTTTCAATCACGTGCTTTTCTTAGCTGCTCCATGGAAGCTTGTGGCCAAGAGTGGGGTAAAAGCTTTTTCACTCGCATACTATATCTAAGTTATGTTATTTATGAGCTTTGTTAGCTACTGGGAATAGCTACAGCTAAATTACAGTTTACTTTATCTTAAATTATTAATATATTAATGGGGTTTTAGATTACCATTAGTGTCTTTGTTCGGCAGAAATTAATTTAGGAATCAGTTTTTCCAATAAAATCATCTTTGTACTTATTCTATATCTTTTCATTCGTGTATTCTTTCCTATCTCTTTGATTTTTCCCTTAGACTAAAAGGGAGAGAATTGCGCTGTCCTCGAAATATTTAATGCAATTTATTTTCTTTAAATTTTAATTGCTCAGGTTAAGGATGCCTTAGGATTTTGGAATTGGATGACAAACATTTTTGCTCCTGCTGTCTATGCAACGAATTGGTACAATGGTGATGAAGAAACTAACAAAGTTTACATAAGTGACAAGAGTTCTGTTTTGATTGGCATGCCACGGATTAGACAACTGAGGGTCGAAAAAGGTAGAGATTTAATTCAACTATGTGTATTGACCTTGCCCTTAAGTGTAGATACTGACTGTTTCCATATAAAACTCAGTCTAAGTAGCCTGTATGCAGGTTTTCGTGTCCTTGTTAGTCTAAGATATCACAACTCATGACCGGCTTGTGATTTTAAGTAAAATAAGTTGTGTTTCCCTGTACAACAGCTTGAACAAAACAAACAGCCTGACACTTCAAAGAGCTTCCAAACCAATAATCATTACTTCGACGAGGGATCTACGCATGCCCCCACTGAAAATATTAGATTGGCACCATATGAATGATTTTAGTCCTAGACCCTAGCATTTTTACAGAGGCAGTGAAGTTAAAATTCAGTCAAGTCGACTAGATCCTTGCCCTGCATCCATCTCTGTCTTATGCAAATAGTTGGTGGTTCCCCCTTTGTTACTCATGTGAAGTATTCTAGCTTGAAAAGTTTGAGGGTGAACACAAAGTCATGTGATACTCAAACCCGTTAGCGCTCAATTAAATCCGTGAGCTTCAAGGATAGCAGATCTTTGGGTACCATTCATTACATAAGGGTGGCATCTTCTCGGGATCTTCATAGAGCTCTTGGGACTCGCCCATATATGTGCGATGGGTTTCTAGGACATCGGTCTAGTCCACCTTGAGTACTTTGTGTTGGCTCCGTGTTAACAATGTTTCAGTCCAGTGGCAAGTGATAATGATAAGGGCGATCTTGCTCGACCGCCAGAACAGTTTGTGACGAAACCTAGCTATCGTGTTAGCAAAGTACACAGACCTTCATAATCAATTCTCAAAAGGAATTTCCTTACCTAATTCTCATCAATAATGCAGACAAACAATAAGGGTCAGTTTCGTTCTGCGCGTTTAATTAAGTACATTAATTAACATTGTTGCTTATGCATTCGTTACTAGTGGAAATTGCCTCGTAAGTAATCCAAAATTTCTTTCTTTTGATTGATAGACGCCTGTCCCAAGAGAATTGTAGAAAGCTACAACGTTACAGAAGTGTGCTACCCTCACTACTCCAAAAGTTGTGAGGACAAGACACTGATGTATCTTCCGAAGTGGAAATATCTCCCTTCTAATGCTTCCCGTTCCTCCTTTAACAAGTTGTGTCCAAAGCCTTGGCGGTATCAGTCATCTGATGAGATGAACAACTTACCAAAGATAAGTCCTAGAGCAACATATGGGGGTGGTGGTTACGTGGCGGACCTGGGATACGATCAACAAACAGCACGGAGGGTTATGGCAGACCTGAGTGAAAACAACTGGATTGATCGTCGAGCCCGAGCCGCTATTGTGGAATTCAGCATTTTTAACATTAACAAGAACATCCTGGTGGTAGCGAACTATTTCTTTGAGTTCCTACCTACTGGTGGGGTTTTCAGTTATGTCAGGGTAGAAATGCTGGAGCTCTATGGCACAGAGGCGAGTTTCGTGCAGCTAGTCCTTCTTTGCCGTCTTCTTCTTATTATCATGATCGTCGCTTACTGTGTCATAGAAATTGTAAAAATGTACTATCAAAGAGGATCGTACTTCAAGAACGTATGGAACTGGCTCGCTCTTGTTCTCATTGTTACATCTGTGACAGCTGTAGTGTTTCACATCGTTCGAGAAAAGACAACCACAGACACCATCAAGGAACAGCAGAAGAACGTCTATGCTACAGTGAGCTTCCATAAAGCTATAAGTTTACTGGACATTGAAACCACCTTTCTATCTCTTGTTACCTTTCTTGCAACAATCAAGTTGCTGAGTCTCCTGCGCTTCAGCAAGCAAATAATTTTTCTCTCCATAACAATTCGGCTCGCTGGAAAGTATCTGACCTCTTTCTCATTCGTTTTCGTCATTATCTTCTGCTCCTTTGCTATGTGTGGCATGGTAGCATTTGGGGCTCTCGTAGAATCATATTCCAGTTTTCTTCGCGTTTGTGTCTCCCAGTTCGAATTTCTCCTTGGCAAGGCGGTCCCTAATTTTCAGATGTCGAAAGTTGACCCTCTTTTGGCCTTCCTCTTTTCTGCTCTTTACATTTGTTCTATGACTATCCTTTTTCTGAACGTGTTTATTGTAGTTTTAAACTCTGCTATGGAAGAGGTTAACGACAACCTCGATGTCATGACAGTCCAGCTCGACCTGGCTGATTTTATGGCTCGTTATTTCACCCAACGCATTTCCAACATTTGTGGAAGGAAAAAACGCAAGACTCGTAGACTTTATTGCGAAAATATGACCTTCGAAGACGAGTGCGCTTATGTAGAAAATTGCCTCATTGAGATCGATCGCAGAATCGCCGTATTGGCTCAAGACGCTCTGACGGAAGGGTGCGTTCTTTTGAAGAGGGCTCGGCAGCGAAAGTCATCTGTGTTCCAAACGCAAGCTCCCATGCTTAAGGTTAATACAGGCCCAACCAAGAAAGAAGGTACGCGTCAATGTAATGGCCCACCCTTGGAAGAACCCACAAGTGACGAGGAAGAGTCGACTTCGTACAGTTCTGAAAGTGAAAATGCAGTGAAAAACACATCCAATCCACATTCAATGCCGTTGTCTACAATGAAGGAAATGGAAAAAACTAACCAAATGGTAAATCGACCGACCTCACCCTCTGAAGTTAACGTAGATACTGACTATGAAGACAGTAAACTGTAAAGCTATCAGAATAGGCCATTTTCGTATTATCGGTATCGAACTGGAACTAGCTTGCAGTGGAGGCTTATGCGGGTAAATCTTTTCTAATGCAAATGAGATTAAGCTGTTTTTAATCATATTCCCCTGCATTAGCCTCCGTTGAGCGCTAGTTCCAGTTCAATACCGAGAATACGAAAATCACCTATTGTGACTGTGTAATCCTCGTACCGTTTGGTACTTTTTTGCATTCCAAAATTAATTATTATTGGCAATAAGGTTCTAGTATAGCAGTTTCTTACCCATTCGAGCTTACTGTTGTTTCAATGTTAGGTTAAGTTCACCCGTTAACGTTTTGTGACGGTTTAGAAATTTATTTTTGCCTGTCATGTTGCATGTCGTAAATTTGCCTTTTTTTATGTATAAGGACAATAATGCACAACCTGGGGCGTTTAAGTTTTGCACTCAAGCCTTGTAAACTAGGCGGAAGACACTAAATCCAAATTAAGTGTCTACACCAACAAACTTTTAAGGCTTAAGCTGAATCCCTGTGCTCGTTCCGTGCTCTGCAATCAGTGCTAAAACGACTTGCTCTAATTTGTGTGAGTATTAAGCTGAGATTCATAAGTGTGTGATGCAGCTGCACTATACTCCAGTCAGGGCCTAGTTATTTTAATGGCGGATAATACTATAAATCGCCAGCCAGTAGATACTTTTGGGCCTAGAGGCTTATCAAGTCGAAGCTTAAAGGAGCTACGTCACAGGGATTTTGTAGACAATTCTGAAATTCGTTGTAGGCAACTTAGCCCATGAAAAACATTACCTTTAAACATCTGAAGGAAGATATAACCTTAATTTGAGGAGAGGAATCAAACCACGGCTATAAATATCGATAATTTTGAAGACGTGCGGAAACAACTTGAAAAGTTTAGCCTCGATTTGTAATCCATTTCCATCCGCAACCCACTACGCTAGTTAATAGTTTCAGTGCTTTAATATAACAATTGTTAATAAAAACGGACCATTATTTTTAGGTTTTGGCTGTTCAAAAATCTGTTAAAATCCGTGACAAAGCTCCTTTAAACCAATTTTTGGAGCATTAAGCGAATGGATGTAGTTCTACTCAGCTAATCTATCGCGGAGTTATAAGCTCCCAGCAACTGGGCTGAGAGACGCATTATGAGAGTAAAGTGGTATACACAAGACACAACGCAGTGACCCCGGTCTAGGGAAGATCTAACCTGGCCCAGAAGCTTATTTTTAAAACATTAAAATGCAATATTTCAATTGAGTGTTTACTTGAATTATGCAGATTACACAATAAAGTAAGTACTTTGGTTCCAGAGGTGTATTTTTGTGCCATTTTTTGTTAGCTATACCTAACGTGAAACGTCGTTTAAAATGTAATGTCAGCATTTTAATGAGTTTTTATTCTTAGTTGGGTATTTCCAATAAATTACATTTTAGTTATAGAGGCTAAGCTCGCGTAAACTTCAAAGTTTTTTTTAAATGTTGGACTAGATCGTGTCGCATAGCCTCAAAACAAACCGTTTTCGTTTTCCCAGTCTGTTGCGTTCTCAAGTGCCAAATTAAAAAACGATCGGCCTGTACATGTATAAGTTGTTAAAAATGTGACAAAAATTTGATGATCTGTGAATTGCATTTTAACGTCAGTTATGCAACCCGCAAAATAATTAAAATGGTAGAAAAAAAACTCCAGTGGAGGTGATCAATCTTTAATTTAAACGCGGTAAGAATGTAAAACAAAATTATCAAAGCAGCAGGGTAAGGTTTGCTCCACGCCAATTTTTAAAATTATTTATCATATGTTTTCCGCACATTGAAATTTTGGTAACGCGTGTTAAATGGCGAGAACAAGCTGTATCGCAGGTTCTGAACATAGTGGCGAAAACGTGCCTGGCTATCTCGTAATTTTTTCTTATTTTTACACCCTGGAGTGCAACATTACTTCAATTTAAGGGGGAGTTGTTTGACATGTGGATTAAATATTATGACGGCACAGCGGTCAAATAAATAAATCACATGTTCACCGTGAATAACTGATGTTTTTCGTTATTTGTACATGAGTCGCCCTCTGTGTTTCTGCGCTTCTGTGCTTCTGATAAATTTGAGGCCTTTTTCGCAGATCCGTACAAGGTCATTTGTAAAGCGCAGATCAAACTTACATTTACCAAGACTTTTCTTTGGTAACCTATCCTTGAACAGTCTGTAATTAAGCGTTGTGGATTTTTTTTATCCCGTTTTTTTTTCTAATTTCGTCTCGCCGGAGGCAATTTCCTTGTCTGCATTTAACGACTGGATTGTGGGGGAAGATTAAGAAAAGAAATACGTTTTTAATCAGCCCAGACGTCTCCATGAAACCCGCGTTTCACGGTTTCTGCATGAGAACCAGAGGAAACCGCCATACAATTGAGAGTAAGTATAACCGTTTATTTCAGTGGTTTTAAATCGTAAAGTGTTTTTTTCATCCGATTTTCTTCCCCTGACCAATCGCCCTTGGGAATTTTTTACTCAGTCGAGTAGTTTAATTTCAAAAATATATATACACTATTTTAAAGAAAAAGCACTACCACTACGGCAAAACTTGGTTATTTTATCCAATATTACATTCTCATATTTATCTCCTCGTTTGAACTTTACCACTTCTCAAATCAACTAATCCATCGAGCGTTTTTGTACTTTTTTTCTTGTGTTCGCAAAAAGTCGTGTGAAATTTCATTGTAATTGTAGGGCAACTGGCCTTACAACGACATTTCGTCCGAAAAGTCAGAGGTTTTGCTTCGTTTCACCATTTCGTGATAAACATTTAGCCACATACACCTGGGCAAACATTTCGGCAGATTGTTGTTTGCACCACAAGTCGCAACTGTTCTATCGGGCATGAAACGATTGTTAGTTTGACCTCATTTCGATTATGCTTAGTAAAATGCCATGCGGATATTATGATCATTTGCGATTTTGAAAATCCTGTAAATTCCCTTCATTGTTCTTGAGAATGGAACGCCTGCTAAAACAGCGCTAACAAAAAACTGACAAACAAGTACAAATTCACAATAACCCCAGCGACTCTTTTTTGTTGCCATTTTAATTACACTGCCCTCCGACCAAGAAGAAATGTAAACTTAGCTTCAATTTCTTTTGCATAAAATAAAGGCCGATGTTCTTTTCTTTTCGATTGTCCTTTGAGCATTGTTCTCATTCTGTTTGACATCCTATGTCTTGTTGTGAGTTGATTTAAAATTTCAAAATCGCGTTTCTACAATAAAATTAATCCACCTTGCGTCATTCGCCATAGAGAAGACAGAATTTCTGGCCTTGCATAACAATACGTACTCAGAAATGGCAATGTCATATGTTGAACACACGAACACCAGAAAAACTCGCCAAAATAAATTGAAACCCTCCTTTATTTCCAATAATGAGGATATTTCGCCTGAATTTGGTATTTTTTATGACGATATCCCCCAGCGATGAATACATCGTAACAAATTATTAAAAAGTAAAAGCATGGTTTTCCATGCACTTGTCAGTCAAACTGTCCGGCATACTCGAGGGGTGCCGGGGAGAGTGCATATGAAAAAGGTTACTAATACTGCATAAATAAAAAAGCCAGTTCGACTTTGTTTAGAAAGCGCTTGCATTGTGAACTGTTGTCATTTCATGATAAGTTCGATTTACCTAAAACTGAAAGATTAATTTCAGTGAAACAGAGGGTGCCGGAGAACAGTTTCTTGCATGTTGCGCGGAGCAGTTTTTTTTTTCGTTTTTTATAAAATAAAATCCGTGTGCAAATTATGTTTGTTGAACAGCCCGAGGCACAATATTGGGCCAAACTGGCATTCTAAGTTGGACACTGTTTGTAAGGAGTTTTCGTGATCGTGAACTCGGGTCGTAAATAACCTTATTCGTATTTCATCGTCATTGCAAGCAAAGATTGAAGAAAAAACAAATACCAAGATAGCGAAAAGACTCTCATTTCCCTCAAAATGCGTCGGAAAAATTAAAGGCATCAACATTCTTTTTTGCTGTCGATTTTCGTTGAAAGAAAACTAACTATAACAATAAGAATCCGAACTTTTTTCATTACAGATCATTTTGGAGAGTCTCTCCAGGTTTTACGGAGTGGTTTATGCTTTTATTTTATAAATTTCCTCAAACTGAAGCTTCATCTTTAAGTACCTAAGTACTAAGTCGGCATAATAAAACAACTTAAAGAGGACAAATAGCTTCCGCTTGCGAAATTCGGCAAATATTGCAAGCTTTCAACATCTCACACACGAGAGATCACGATTCAGGGATAATAAAACATCTATTTCCTTGAAAAATCGCGCGACTCCATCAGACTTTGACGGTAAACCTTACGAGGAACCTTTCGAGGATTCAGGTGTTTTCTTCCTTTTTGTGCTCATAGTTGGTCATTTTTGTCTAAGTTTTACTTTTTAATGCAAATATCTCGGTTCATTTCACAAACAGCCTCCGATTATCATGGCAAACATAACAAGATTCGACAGGTTATCCTGACACTGCGCGGCAAAGGTGTCTATTTGCGGAGTTGTGACGTCAAAAAATGACATGCAAACAGATTTCACGAACGTGGGTACTGTTTTCTAGTCACTCTGACTCTGATGTTTGGAAACCTGTTTGTTTTGTCACACAGGGAACAGTAATTTCTCTCTGAAATTGTTTACTAAACTAGATTACGTGCAGCAGGAAACAATAACGAACGTTACGAAAGTAAAACGAGTTAAACATATAAATGCTATGAAAAATTGAGGAAAACAATTACAGCGATAAAGCCATGGCATTTTGCCGGTGTGAAATAAAAGGGGAAGCGAAGGCTGCGAAAAAAAAAAACAGATTTAACAGTATAAGACACAATATTCGAGCGAATGAAAGTGTTGATATATTTTCCAGTCACTAATCTTCGCCTGTATGCTATTATCATCGTTGTGACAATGCTGTAAATTGCCAAAAGAGGACCGTATTTTCGCTCCCTTGCAAAGACAACAGTTGCTCGAACGAATGAATAACAGGATATCAGTACACCTTCAAATCTGCATTATTGTGGCACCTGTCATCCGCCTTAATTCACACTTTGTGATCGACAACGCTGAAATCGCCGTCGTTTACATAACCATTTAATTTATTATCATTCATAACTAAAAATTCTGTTCTTTGTACATCAAACTGTACACTCATCGATCGCGCGTGCCTTGGTCGGTTCATGGAAAGCAACTAGAGGATTTTATTTTCTTCTTGGTTCGTAACAATAAAACTAAAATCCAGCCAAGTGAAGCAGTTTCTTGTTCGAGAGTAGAGTAGAGGGGGTGTTTTGTTATCCACCTCTTAAATAAACGCTTTGCGTCAGAGATATTGTTGGTACAACTTCCTCTGCGTAACTCCAGTCAAAGCTCAGTGGACGTCGCACAAGCCAAAATGATCACTCTTCCAAGAGTTCAACAACTTCGACCTATCGACAAGAGCACAGTTTCTAAATCTCTTACGGTGTACCGAGTAAGTATTTGTTGAATTGCAGCCCTGAGTTTTTGTAATCCGTAAACTAGAATACCATACAAACCGACTTCTCAAAAAACCCCGACATCGACAAGTATACGGTTGCTGCGTTTATTGATTTAGAAAACCGTGTGTTCCTATCCCCTTGTTAAATCAGTTCCGTGTATATAAATGATTTTGTAGACTCAGTATAAATGGATATTAAACTGCAGCTCGTGCCTGGGGATTAAGGACCCCGCCATTGTTTGCAGGGTTTATGTGTTGTGTTTAAAAACACTATTGACAACGTGCTTTGAGAATTATTCTCACCAACCAAGAACGCAGCGTAATTTTTAGAGTCTAACTTCGCATTCCTTCTTTTATTTTCTCAGACTCCGATGAACTGATAGACGCTACGATAAATCTGGTGAAATTTTACCTGGGCTCAAGCTGAAGCAAAGACATTTGATCCTTCTGCTAGTTGAATCAGCATATATTTTTTTTAGCTTCGCCAAGCACCTGTCATCTCATCTTGAAGGACAATATTCAGTAAAATTTTCATTTATTGGCGAAATATATTTTCCGTCGTGGTATTACCACAGATAAATTTCACTGCTGTGATCTGACAGTTAAAACAATTATTTAGCTCGCTAGTTTTAATATAAAAGCCTGCAGGCCATAATTTATTGGCTGATAAGGTATTTTTCCTGGCAGCTGAACTAAATATTTTAGCGGAAGCAAAAACACCGCGATAAAAACACTTTTCTACCCAGGAGAAAGGTTGCATTTGCTGTTGCGTCAGGTTGTAGAGACATCAGCGACGAAAAAGGTTTGCAGTGACATTTTTTTGTGTGTCAATCCGGTAGGAACAGTGTCTTTTAACGATAACGACACGTAGAACAGTCATGAATGGTTCATCGAACGTGTTTGACAATTCATCTGGCGGCCCGTCAGATGCCATCCTGCCTGAGTTACGCACCTATCGCCATATCGAGCTAGCATCGGCGATTATTCTGTGCATTCTGTCGCCGATAACGGTGGTTTCCAACGCTCTGCTCTTGACAGCGATTTACAAGGATCCTCTGAGGTGTTTTCGAACTCCAATGACGTTCTTTATCGCGGGGCTCGCCGTGGCAGACTTCCTCATTGGATTGACTGTTGAACCGTTTTTCGCCGCTTACTACTTTGCTGATTTTGCCAACATCGGAGAGAAGCCTAGCAAGAGTTTCAAGTTAATTTACAAGATAGGCGGGATCATTTCCACAGTAACAATTAGCGTGTCGTTCTTTGTTGTACTGGCGCTTTCTGTGTGTCAGTATATAGCGGTAACATACCCACACCAATTCAAGGGCATTGTTTCCAAAAACCGTGTCCTCTGCTTCCTCGCCGTTAGCTGCATTTACATCACGAGCTTCTGTATGCTGCAGTTTACAGGGATAAACATGAAAACGTTCTTAAAGATGGACCTTATCATGCACCCGACGTTGTTCTCATTCGTATTAATCGTTGTCCAAGTCCTGCTTTACACTTCATTCAACCGGCATCTTCAACAGAGCAACACGCTACGCAAGAAGGCGTCTTTGAACCAGTCACTGCAAAAGGTGAACTCGTACAAGAGAAAACACAGCGAACGCCAGTTCACGGTCATGACATTTTATCTTACAGCCATCCTGCTAGCTTCGGCTTCCCTTCACAATGTTGTCTTGTACATTTATCTCTTTAGGAAGCCAAAAAATATGGTGGAAAATATTAACATTCACATTGGTCTTCGAATCAGTGATCTAATGCTCTTCATCAAGGTTGCGTTAGATATTTTTATCTATGCATGGAGACTTCCTTCCTATCGAAGGGCTCTCAGATGTACTCTGTATGGCCGCCGCCGAGCCGTATCGCGTCCGTCTTCCACATACCGCAAAACTAGTGATGGTCAGATCACTGGCATGCAAGATAATGGCCGAAGAGAGCCTGGAACAGAAAACACATCAACAGTGTAACTTTGAAATGACACTGATGTACCTTCGTCTATTATTAACATGACTTGGAACAAGAAAACCCAACAATAACAGTCTCGTTTGCTAGAATGGTGCTCGATAAATGACAGACTAAAGATGGCATGGATGAGAATGAATTGCAATAATGGATAAACCGAAAATAGTAAAGCAATTCCCCGGCCATTCCTTACTCGTGAATGACGGAAATTTCTTTAAAACTTTGCTTTTACTAGTGGTATCAGTCCCACATTTAGAAAAAGGTTGTAGGTAAGCTGGCGAAGATTACAGATATGTAAAGAGGTTTAGGCTAATGTTCACATTAAGACGTGACACTGTATCTGTACATAACTGAGAGGGTCTCAATTGGGTGGTTACTTTGACGGCTGACGGTTAAATCTTAGTGATTTTGACGGTTTTAACCGTCAGCCGTCAAATGGCCTACAATTTAAACATTTTTAGCCGTGTGGTTTTGGCTAATGAGCGTATTGTGACATGACACTCTATCTGTATTAAAGTGAACCTATATAATACGAGTGATGCCTCTTTTTTTCTCAGGGCTAGTTGAGTGGGCGAGCATGCAGCGCGCGTGGCTGTCTTTCGAGTCTCCTCGCACGAGGCGATTTTCGCGCGTGATTCCAAGAGTAGTTCAGGGCATTGGCAGTGACACTTTCAATTTCAGTTCTACAACGACAACGACGGTTTTTCCCTTGTACACCTGTATACATGCAGTTGAAAGCCACAACGAAAATTGCCCGATGCTGCTTAAGTAAATCAATGGAATTGTTGTAGACAAGTTGGCTGCTTTGGGCTATATTTCAAAAAACAATTGAATTTATCAGCAAACAGATGGCTTTCTATTTCGAGTTTAAAGCGCGTTTTGACAATGTGGTTAAGATATAATCTTTTTAACGACTCCGATGAAATATCTCACAAAGTAATTTTCTTTTAAAATGTTTTACATTAGCCTGCGAATACAGCCGTCTCTCATTCGCTCCCGCTACTGAAGATTTTACGTCAAGATATACAATTACCACACTTTCTCGCTGAAAGCTGTATAACATTATTTTCGAAGAGTGTCCTTTATAAGATTTTGTTTTTGGCAGTGATGTGTATATTGGACAACCTTCTTAAAGTGCCTATGAAGTGAAAATTGTTTTTGTCTAGTTATAATATTTACTTTTTGAAAAACAAGATTCCAAAGTTTGAAACGTCTAGCTTAAAAACTAACGATTTTATAAGCGCTCAAAGTTGTGCCATTTTGACCTCAAAAATGGTCTTTGAATCGCGCGGTCAAAGTACCACGTGATAATAGCCTCTGACGTCACTTTGGTGCCGACGTCTTCCTCCTCTCGCTCACTGGTTTCTTCGTCTTCGGGGCTGCTAGATATTTCTGAAATTTCGCTCATTTCTGTATCGCTCGACATCTTTTCGTATGAAAATACTCATTGGATACAAGAAAATCTGACTGTGTAAACAAATGTAAGGCACCAAAGTGACGTCACGGCCTGGTATTTTTGGATTAAACTCGACCCATTCCCCTGACCATTTTTGAGGGTAAAATAGCACAACTTTGAGCGCTTGTAAAATCGTTATTTTTAAAGCTAGAAGTTTCAAACCTTGAAATTGTGTTTTTCGAAAGGTAAATATTATAACTAAACAAAAACAATTTTCACTTCATAGGCACTTTAATTTCGCCTTTCTGTTTGACTGGTTTCAATTTACAAGCCAAGTTGATAGTGTCACCAGACGAAAAAATATCACTGTCTACCGCACGCGACAATAAAGCGAGCTTTCTGACCAGTTTTGTTAATTTGGAGAAGTGAAGATATGAAGCAATATAATGTAATAATCTAGTTATATAATGCGAAGACAGCGGTTACGCACCAGACAATCGATCTTATTTTTTCCCTCTGGTCGAATGTGTGTTTTTCGTGATGTAATCATAACGAGATGCACTAAGAGCCTGCGTGCAAGAATAGATTTTTTTCAAGTTAGCCTTAAAAGGTTCTTATATATTTGGTCAATCTCGTCCCCAGAGGCCGCGATCCTTCAGGTCTGCGCCAGGAATCGAGACCTCTGGGCTAAACTGAAAGCCCACCAAAAAGACGGCCAAATCTCATTGGCTGTTGAAACTTGTTCATTTCAAACACAATCTCCGACGCACGCGCAGAATCAAACCGGAACCAGGATTTCCTGGTTCCGGTTTTGGATTCGACCAGAGCCCTTGTGCTTCCCGACCGCTGGTCAAGGGGACGCGGGCTCTGGGGACGAGATTGATATTTGGTAGGCCATTCAGCTGTTGCACATGCGCATTAGAGACCATTTCATAGCAAATTTGCATATCACACTTCATCACAAGAGCGAAAAACGGAAACTGAGAAGCGCATCAACAAAACAAGTGGAATCGAAGTATTTGCGAGTTAGGTTTTGTTGAGGTTCTTATTTTCTTAGAGGAACGGGTGCTAGCAGCAGGCCCAGCAACCATAGTCTTAATGGCTCTTTATGGGTGGTGGGCATGTCCTTTCCTTTTGTATAATAATCATTACATGTCGTAAAGTAAGACTACATTGTAAGCAATAATTTTAGTCTTCATGTTCTTCAATTGCTTGGTTTCTTGAACGCGTGTTTTATGCTATAGAAAATACTTCTTCTTTGCTTCTATATAAAAAATGAAACCGAAGTGGCGTTTGAGAGAACGCCGGATAAACGCAATGCAATCCTGTATAACTCGCCGTGTTCTCCCAGCTGTTCCGTGTTCTCATAACTGGTCACCCGAGTATTTCCTCCAGAAAGCACACGGGGTATCAATTTCAAATTTCGTTTCTTTTGTCGACTTCCATGATTGAAATCAGCTTTAAATTCTTTGTCTTTTTATCGGATTATAAAAACACGACCCTCGCCAGCCAATGACGCGCGTATTTGCTATAAGGTGTTTTAGCGCCCTGAGTGTTCTTTAAAAGGTAGAGTGCATATTCATGAATAATTCAGTTGTAAATTCAGTTTCGTTTATATAACCATTGCTGTCGAGCCTTCATTAGTACTTTTATATCACTTGCTACAAACGTCTCTAAAGTTTTTAACTATTAAAACCGCCTTTAATACATCAGTTTGTTTTCCATTTGCTTTTTTAAAAAATATATATATATATTTCGTGGTTCTAAACAAAATGGTTTTCTTTGTTTCTGTTAATTAACAGCGAATGCATTGGGCGTTATAATGGTTTGCTCAAATATCCTTCAAGAAAAACAAAGATATTGTACCCAACAACTCTCTGTAAACATTTTGCGGCTCTATAATGATAGCTTTTTGGCGGTGATGTTTTGAATCTAATATTTATTTTGTGCTCCCCGCAATTTAATCGCTTTGGTAATATTGCACGATTTATATTGAAAATATTCATCATAGCGGAGCTCCAGCGCGCGAAGCGCGCCAGCGGAGCACCATGGGTAAGAAAATTTGGTAAACCATCAAGCCCAGAAAATTTGGTAATCACGTGACCGTACGAGCGTCCGGCGTCCGAGCGTCCGTCCGTACAGACTCTGGGGGAGGGGGAGGGGAGTCACAGGACAATTACCGCCTTGGTTACTGTTAAATCTTTGATATTGAACTTCCATGTCATGGTCAATTGACAGCTGTCAGAACAAGGTATCCGCTGACCAGTATCACATGACCATATCGCGGGCTCAGGCGTAGAGCTAATCGAGGTGACGTCTTTTTTGGAAGTTGACCGCTGACCAGGTAATGGTTTTCCAGTTGATCGCGGGTTCAAGTACTCAGTTTTTTACTTAGCCTGATAATTTTATCATCGCGTAAATTCAGATTTAAATAAAGGGCAAGGTAAATAACCGACAAGCTCTGCTTTTAGGCTTGGCTTAATCTATTTTAGAAATAATTAGTTTAGTTTTTTCGCATGTTAAATGAATGATCTGGACATTTCATTTCAACTTAAACGAAGCAATTGTACGAAAAGGGGAAAAATCTTTTGTACGCTGTTCACCTTTAAAGCTGAATGAAAGACACGAAGAAAGCTGCTGACAAACATCGATTTTCGTGAATATCTCTCGCTTTATTTACTCATCTACATCATGGAAACTTATGCCAAATGATTTAGGACAACCTCTTAACGGGAAGATCCGAAATAATTGCCGATTTGAACATGACATACTGGATAACAAGTCAAAAAGAGCGCGATGTGCACGGTTCGACCTACGGCTGAGCAAGGCTGAATATCACTGAATTGAGCTCAAACAAAAGTGAATTTAGAGCCGATCAAGTTCATTGAAGTAAAGGATAAAAGACTGTTAAAGGCTACACCGATGGAAAGAGAGAAATTGATGTTCGGTGATAATTCATATAATGTATATGTCGGTTGTGTTGGACTAAGCTTGCAACGAATTTGCCGTGTTCGTCTCCGACATTATTGGGCTGGTTTGAAAGCTTATCCCTGCAGAATTTATAAGCCGTCTTCAATAATGAGGTAACAAACGTAAATGTATGCACTAAGCATAAGCCTAATTTTATATTGAGAGAATTATACTTCATTTATGAATGAATTTGAAGTTGTGTCGGTTTTCAGATCTTCACGTAAATATTTATCAAGCCTGTTCATGTTTGTACATTTTACACATTTGTTTAGTAAATATTTTGTTTAGACTAATTATTTTCAGTTTTAGTTATTGGAGTTAACTGTGATGTTCATTATTGGATTTTGAAAACAAATTATTTAGCTTCACGGATCAAAATCGCGATTTCGGCTCGCTTGCATTTGGTTTGTTTCTCTTTATAATATCACTGCTTGTTAGTGAGTGTGTTGAATTTGCCGGTTTCGTTGCGAGTTACCTGCGCTAGGCTGAGTGGGTTCAGACTTAACCTACCGCATATTTACTTACCAGAAATGAAGAAAATTCATTCAGTTCTCTACATAAAATTCTCTTAGGTATTTAGCAACGCGTACGATAAAACAGAATTAGTAAATCGTGCAACCAAACCGCAACGAAAAGAAGACGGTTCAAAACAGTCAAAACATCATTGTAAGCTTATTCTAAGTTAGCGTGCACCACTTTCCAAATCACAAACTGCCACAATTCTTACACAAACACTGCTTTTAAATGACCTACATAACCGGCACCATCAATTTGCAGTGTTTGTTTTGCCGCCGTGATTTTTTCAGTTTGCCGTGGCGTGAGTTCATTTAGTTTACTGTGTTTAGCAGCGAGTTCACTTTATTTTTCTGTACGTACTTTGTTTTTGCCTTGAGTTGATTTTCTTGCCCTAACAGTTTTGTAGTAATCAAAACAACGTCAAGGTTCTTTTTACCTTGAATAACTCATAGAGATCTTAGAGGTGTATTACGAATTAGTGTACAGTAAACGTTGTAAAAAGTTTTACTAAGATTTGTTTTGCGCCTACGTGCGTACGTGAGAAACCCAATAAAGTGCACTCATCAATTTCAATTTTAGAACCTGTCACTAAAGGCAGGAAAATTCAGACCGGTTAATCACGAAATATATTGACGTCGCTTTGGTCAACAAAATCATGAGAGGTTTTTTGTAACTACATGGGCCACCGTATAAGCCTAGAAATATAGTGTGGTTTCTTATTTGGTAATACTGTAATTTACTCGAGCAAAAAAAAGAAATGATAAATGGGAGCTCCGCTTTTAGGCCTGCCTAAATCTATATATTATTTTAATCTGGAACTCATAAGACACCTGTTCACATATTTTCATTCGAAATTTACTTTGAGTTAAAGTTAACTCTTCGTTGAAGTTATTCTTCGATCATTCAAGTAAGTTTTGACCAGAAAAAAGTCTCCGCTTTGATGCAAGAAGGTTTTGGCCTCCACAAGCACTGAAAGCTCATATACGGAAATGTCTTGTTTGCTCTGCGGTTTCCGTATCAGTAGGATTCGACTGTGTCTTTTTCCGCACAAACTAATAGTCGCTTATTCAAGGTCTTTTCTTAGTGAATTCTTGCATCAATAATTGCATTTAAATTCTGGAAATGCTTTGCGTGCACATAGAGGCAATTTCGGCACTCACTGTTTCTGAGAAAACAACAAAATTTTAAGAACTTTCTGCCAAAGGTGAAATGTGGGCAGAAACGTTTAAAATTTGCCCCATGTGTTGTGAAAATAACAAATACTGTATACATGTGCACTATGACTCAATATTTGTAAATAAACTTCAAATTTTTACAATGCCATTCTCGTCCCCAGAGCCCGTTCTGTCTCTTACTCGGCGAAACCTAGACACGAGAAAACCAATTTTTGTAATAAATTCGTGTCCAATATGCACCAAGTAAAGAAATTGCGTTTAAACATTAGGCAACGACAGTATTTTATGCCTCCCTTGTACTCGTGACTGCTGTTGTCATGCTTTGATTGATTATTTGGGATCATTTTCTGCCGTAATTATTTGGGATCATTTTCTTTCTCTTTAATGTGTTTTCCGAGGACTCCAGCAGCTTTATTGCCAAAAGCTCTAGAATTGAGCTGCTGGAATATAAATGGTTTAAGTAAGAGATCTATTTTTGGTAACAAATTATGTAATGATAATTTTTTAAACTATTTTAAGAATTGCGACATTATTATTCTTTCGGAAATTTGGGGACATGAAATCGAGGATATCCCAAATTTTGATATTATATCACTAAGCCCTCCACAAAAATCTCCCACTGCAAAATCTGGCAGATTTTCGGGAGGAATCCTTATCGCGGTCAAACCATTTATAACTCGTCATATTCTACTTATGAAAAAGACTCCAAATTACATCTGGTGTAAACTTGACAAATTCCTCTTTCAAACGGAAAGAGACATTTTATTATGCTCATGCTACATACCACCAAAAGATTCCGCTTATTTTGACCCAGATATCCTAACAAACTTAGAACATGATATCAACATTTATCAGAGGGATTACTCCGTAATCTTAGCAGGTGATTTCAACGCTCGGACTGGTATGGAAAATGATTTCACTGTTTTTGATTCTTGCAAATTTGCTCCCAGCGATAATCTCCCCACGCCTAAGGAGGTGCCAGCCAGAAAAAACTTTGACCAACATTTAAATGAACAAGGAAAAATTCTTTTAGAGATATGCAAATCCCTAGATTTAAGGATCCTAAATGGAAGATGCAAGGGTGATTCTTTTGGAAAAATAACCTTTCGTGGCAAACAGGGAATTAGTACCGTAGATTATATAATAGTAAGTCATGATTTAATGGCTAAATTTCAAAATTTTGTGGTGCGACAACCTTCTCCATTCTCAGATCATTCTCAGTTAATCAGCTGGATAAAGATTTCCAATCCTTCAATTGAGCCCTCCAATTCTGTTAATAAGCAAGAGCTTACCACTCTCCCAAGACAATATAAATGGTCCCATGACTCAAAAGATAAATTTATCACGGCTTTGCAATCCCCTGAGGTAAAACAAATTATCTATGACTTTGAAAATCTTAATCTTGAATTGTTCAACGATGTTAACATGGCAGTATCTGAATTTGTGAAAATCCTAGATCTTGCGGCAAAAATTTCATTACAACCTGTCAACGTTAAGAAGAAAAGATCAAGAAAATCCCAGATCTGGTATGATAGCGAATGTCATAAGCTTAAAAAGAGACTCAAACACGTATCAAATCATAAACATAACAATCCCTCAGATGAAAAGACAAGAGAAGCTTATCATTTTCTGAATAAAGAGTACAAAAGTTTGTTACGACGGAAAAAGCGAAACCACCAAAACACTCAAATGGAAGAACTTATCAACACGAATAACTCAAACCAATTCTGGTCAAAACTTAAGGATATGTCGGCAAATCTCCCTTCCCGCGACACATCTGTTCCAGTTGACAAATTACACTGCCATTTTCAACGCTTGCATTCAAAACCTGAATCCGAACGATATTCTGTTGAACAGGAGCTTTTGGTAAAACGTCTCAAAGAACAAGATACACCAAAAACACCACAAAGCGAATTAGATGAACCCGTCACTGAAACAGAAGTCCGGAAAGCCGTCAAATCACTAAAAACCAAAAAGGCAGCGGGCCTTGACCGCATTCGTAATGAAATGTTGAAAAGTGGCGTCAATCATCTGATCTCTTCCCTGGTAAAGCTTTTCAATTTTATTATTAGGAAAGGATCATTTCCAGACGTTTGGTCTAAGGGTTTAATAAGCCCAATCTTTAAATCAGGAAGTAAGTCAGACCCTAATAATTACAGAGGAATTTGTGTCACAAGTTGCCTAGGCAAACTGTTCTCGTCTCTTTTAAATACAAGATTGAGCAATTACTTTCATGAAAATAACGTGCTACATCATTCCCAAATAGGCTTCCTAAAAGGATATCGAACAACAGACCACATTTTTAGTTTAAGAACACTTATTGACAAGTATGTTATCAATGAGAACAAAGGTAAATTATTTTGTTGCTTCGTTGACTTTCAAAAAGCTTTTGACTCTGTATGGCACGAAGGATTACTTCTGAAATTAATTCACAACAAAATAGGGGGTCTATACTATCACCTTATATCAGAAATGTATCTGAAATCACAATGCGCTATCAAATACGGTAATCAAAGATCCAAATTCTTTGAGTTTAACAGAAGAGTTAGGCAGGGATGTATTCTTTCTCCGCTTTTATTTAACTTATACCTTAATGAATTTCCACACCTTTTAGAATCCCATGATACAGACCCAGTCAAATTGCCAAATGGTGTAGCTCTTAATTGTTTGTTTTATGCAGATGACCTGGTGTTAATATCTACAAGTGCTGCAGGTCTTCAAAAACAAATTAATATTCTTCAACAATACTGTGAGAAATGGCTTCTAACCATCAACTTAAAGAAAACAAAAACCTTAATTTTTCAAAAACAGAATCGAAAATCAACACGAGAAAATTATTTCTTCCTACTAAATGGAAAGGAAATTGATAATGTAGCAGATTACACTTATTTGGGCACAACCTTTTATTCAAATGGTAAATTTTCAATTTCAAAACAGAGATTAGTAGAAAAGGCAAGGAGATCGATTTTTGCATGTAGGAGATATCTGGACTTTAGTAAACTCCCGATATCAATGTGCAATAAACTTTTCGATTCTCTTTTCCTTCCAATACTATTATACAGTTCTGAGGTTTGGGGCGCTTATGACAATATGGATCATAAGAAATGGGAAAAGGACCCCATTGAAAGACTTCATTCTCAATTTTACAAACATTACCTCGGCTTAAACAGAAGAGCCCCGAACGTTGCTTCACGTAATGAAATGGGAAGACTTTCTCTTAAATCGACCATCTTTATAAAAATTCTTAAATTCCGGATCCATCTTGAAGACCTCCCTGAAAATAGTATCGCTAATCAATGTCTCCAAATGTCAACTCAGTTAGCACAAAATAAAAAGACCTCCTTTATGCTATCAGTTAATGAAATCCTTAAATTATATGGTAGTATTTATCACGTAGAAGAACAAAACATAAATGCACCTGTAAACTACAATGCTGAGAAATTAAAAACTAACTTACCCAAAATAAAACAAAATATTATCAATAGCTTACAAATGCATCAATTTGACATGATAAAATCTAACAGGAAATTACAATTCTATTCTTCCTTCAAAACTGACCGAAGCAGCTCTCATCAATTAGAACTAATTAAAAATATGCAACATAGACAGTTAGTAGCAAAATTAAGGTCAGGTAATCATGATTTAAGAATTGAAACTGGGAGACATTGTATACCAAAAGTTCCTGAACACCTAAGAATATGTAAATTCTGTTCAGGCAATGAGGTAGAAAATGAATCTCACTTCCTCTTTTCCTGTAACTTATATCAAGATATACGAAAAAAGTTCTTCGACGATGTAAGTTTGAGATATCCCAACTTTAGTACCTTAAATAACTCTGATAAAGTATTATTTCTTTTTAATAACATAGATCCTTTTATTTGTAAGAAATTAGGATACTTCACTTTTGAAGCATTCCAGAAAAGAAAACAATGATCGCGAATAAGTTAATTCAGTATTCTATAATTTTACTTTATCATCCTACTATCAATGTAATTATTATTATTATTCTTTTCTTTTCTTTCTTTTCTATGTTTACTTAAAATGCAACACCATCTATGTAAATGGGAATGCAAATAAAATTGTAGTTGTTGTTGTTGTTGTGTTGATTGGATGGCAGCATTCGGAGCGTCTGAATCCAGTGTCACACCTGTCACTCACCAATCTCGTCCCCACAGCCCGCGTTACCTTTATCCGACCGCTGGTCAGAGAAGCGTAAGCTTCGGGAACGAGATTGCTATCAAGCCGCGCCAGCATTCTCCTCCCCATAGCCCTTTTCGCTTCTCTTAGCCGGCGGGGCCTTCGCACGAGAAACGAAGGGTTCTGGGACGCTCTGGGTACATAGGGTACATAGGCCGCGCCAACTGTCTAGCAGCACACCAAGTAAGGGACCGTCGTGAGTTTTTCCTACAATGGAGGGTGGACTGGTGGAATTTCATACATAACCTATGCCGAACGGTTGACCGGTTGGCCGGCGCTCGCTTCATCAGTAGGCTTAGCCACAAGTTGCCGATAAATTCCCAAAAAGTTGCCAATAAAAGTGTCTAAAAGTTGCTAAGAAGTTGCTATTTTATTTTTAAGTTGCCGAAAAGTTGCCATTTTTTTGGCTTGTTTGCACTTGAAGTTTGTTTTATTGCGGTTTAGATCATGCACAGGCAGTAAGTAGGTTTTATTCGCATTTCTTTTTTTAACAAAACTTCGTTCCCAGCTGGAATCTGAATCATTGACAGTGTTCTCCGCCATCTTGGAAAACGTGTCATGTGCAGCCGTGCAACACCAAGCTGGCATTGGTGATTGGTATTGGCCATTCCTGGAGTCCACACGCTCACACAGTAGTGTAAACCAGTTGAATTTAGGTGACTTTCCTTTCAAAAGCTAATAAATGTTGCGAAAAAAGTAACAAACAATCTAAAAATGTTAAAAAAAAAATCAAAAGTTGCCAAGAATTTTAAAAGTTGCCAAAATCTCAAAAGGGTACAGTTACCTTTTTGACTTTCACATATTCAATCATAGACCAGCCAAACGTACGTGATGCAGAGAAGACTTCTTCCTCCTATCGTAAATAAATAAAACTGGTGCCGCACCCACAAACGTAGCCCTCGTTGTGGGCGGGAGTTTCGTGCGCGAATGCTTTCAGTTTACTGCTCAGGCTCGTTAGAGGCTCGGGTGCCGAAATAAAGCACTCACACACAAAACCTCGCCGGCCGGCAAGCCGCCACATGCGAGATATTTACTACTTTTGCCAGGGTTCCGTAAAACTTTTTAACGAGTTTCCGTCATTTCTATAATACTGGTAGCTTTTATATTGAAATCCGCCCCGGGGGTTGCTGAAATACATGTAGCTAGGCGAGTACTACATCACAAAACAAAACATTTCGAAGCAACTTCAGACTGCAGCCCTATGTTCATCCTCGGAAACCCAGGGCTTCAAAGGGGACGGGGGACGGAAAGCGAAGGGAGAGACTGGGAGCGGCAAAAAGGAGGGGAGAGGGGAGGGGAAGGGAAGCTTGTTTCGGTGATTTTGTTTCGCATCCGGCGTTCTGCGTCCGGCATTCTTCATTCGGCGTTCGGCAAATTACCCCTGCCGTATTAAATGGACGAGAGGCCCATTTCCGTAGGGGGGGGGGGGGGGGGAATTTTGGTTTTTCCTTGCATTAATTTTTTTCTCGTACATTTTCCCTTGCACTTTTTTTTTGTCCCCACCCCCCTATCACATTTCTAAGGGTCAGTCCCTAAAGTTAAGGTAAATTGATCTCGGGTTTCGTTTCCCCAGGTGAAAGATCACAATCATGGTCACAGTCATGTCAGGGTTTGTACAGTGCTACTTGAAATCGGGCTGAAATACTCGACTCGGCCCTTGAATGCTGACACTTGGCCCTGGTATGCAGCCGATTGAAAGAAATCAGTTGTTGCCCCCGCAGGGGGCAACTACATCATTGCAGGAGGAGGCATCATTGCAGTCCCCGCGTATATAGACTATATATATAATATACCAGACAAAATCTCGATTTGACCAAAGTGGGCTCGCAAGTAGTATCGGTAGGTGTGATAAAATGCCCGCAAGTAGTATCGGTAGGTGTGATAAATTTCCCTGTACGGTGATTGGTAAATGATGACGCAAGATAAACGATGACTGGGTGATAATGACAAACCAAAGCGTGAGCACGTGCACAAGTCAACAAGTCAACAAACGACGCTTGCAAACGCTGATTGCAGTTGGGTTGCTATAGTTTCCTTCGAGCTTTATTGATTTCCCAAGGTCTAGAAGCCGAAACTTACGCAATTGATATGATCAAAAACAAGAATAGTACGTATTGGTCTAGAGATTTCTCTTGTTAGCGTGTTGCGAGCAGCTCTCGTTCGCTCGCAGGATTGACAGACTCAATCCGAAATCGAGATTTGTCAGACACAAATCACACTTTACACGAGGGGTTTGAAAGACTCAGGCCACAACCACAACCAAGATATAAAGTTAGCAGCTGCGATAAGTTCAAAAAGAGTTAAAGAAGGAAAGTTTTTAAAAGATACGGCGAGCATTGAAACTCGCAGAGAAGTGAGAAAGTTTTCACTTGAGACATACATGTATTACTAGCCAGCTGTCGATCCAGTGCTTTCGGCTTTTAGGCGGAACATCGTAACTTAAAAAAACTCAAGTGTTAGAAATAAAAGATAAAAGACTCGATCAGTCTTTGGGCATTTAAGTAAAATTTGTAACTGAGACTTGTCAAGAAGGAAAGATAATTCAAAAGAGTTCTTTAGATAATCAAAACTCACGGCAGGCGTTTACATTGACAGAGGTGAGAAATCTTTTGGCACCCGTTTCGAGCTCAGCTGTCAAGTTGGTCATTGCTGCTTGAGTTCCCAGCCTTAATATATTGAAACAAAAAGTCTGAAAACAGCTGGTCTCAATTGGTAGTTTTAAAACGTTTCGCTATTACCAAAGTTTATCCTCGCTACGATCACTCATTACAGCAAAAAAAGAAAAAAATAAACTCAGGAAGTTTTGTGTCCTTTTTCCTCGCGCGACACAGAACTGGAGTTTCCAGGACAATTTGTTTTTGAAAAGGGGGCGTCGCTGAGGTCTGTGAGGGCCAGTTGGAAAACGAAGACTGGACTCTGGACTCTGGACTGGAGTGACTGGACTGGACTGAACTTTTTTTTTTGCTTCATGTTTTTCATTTTCAGTGCCAGTGACGGGGGAGGGAAGGGGGGCGGTTTTATTTTTAGTAGGGGTGGGAGGGGAGTTACTCTGTGCTTTTCCTTCTGGTGTGTGTTCATTGCGTGCTGTAATCGAAGATAACGAAAATGCTGGCCACATCTTGCTATATCGGTTCTAGTCGTGTTGGTGTCTCACAAAGTTTATTTTTTATGTAGTACGATCAGCCTTGCAGTATTGTTTGTCACATCTTAACAGTTCTTTCTAGTTTATTTGGTATTTAATATAAGCAGTGTAATACAGGACGTTCAGCTTTGGATGCAACCACAGCCATTGCAGCGTAGGAGTATCAAGACCTATCAGTGTATTGTAATGCGGCAAACCTTCATTTTGTTGCCTTTTCCGCTTAAATAAATAAATACCCCCCCCCCCCCCCTCCCGGCAAGATCACACATTCTCACATTTACGACAAACAGAAGTGGAATTTTTGTCGAAGGAAAACAAACAAAGATCAAAACTTTGACTAGTAGACGAAACAGACTTTGTTGCCAATGACACGCAACTTTCTTCTCCCCCCCCCCCCCCCCCCCCCGATGACAACACTAGCCCCCCTTCCCCAACACACACACACACACCAGAAGGAAAAGCACAGAGTAACTCCCATCCCACCCCTACTAAAAATAGAACCGCCCCCCCCCCCCCCCCCCCTCACTGGCACTGAAAATGAAAAACATGAAACAAAAAAAAAAGTTCAGTCCAGTCCAGTCCAGTGTCCAGTCCATGTTTCCAACTCAATTTGGAGGCGGCGAGATTAAACGTTTCTTCAAGGGCTAGTCCTTCACCAGAGGACATGCACAAGACTGAAAGATCAACGTGACCGTCCTTTGTAAAGTGGAAGTAAAATTTCAGTTCGTCTAAATCCAAAACAGGAAATTGTCTCCCTGAATATTAGCCGCACCTAAAACGCCAATCATTAGACCCAAACTGAAGGCGGTGTCTGCAACGAAAAACCAAACAAGAGGGGGACATTGGGGGTTGCTGAACACCGCATTACCGCAAAAAAATTCGACAAATACCGCAATACCGTAAAAGAAATCGGAAAATACCGCAATTTTATAGTAAGCCTGTATAGCTGGTGGATTCGTTGACGCGAGGGCAAAAATAGAGGCAAAAACGAGCGGTGGGACCGTGGAAACAATGGCACGGCTTTAAACTGGATGTTAAAACAGTCAAATTGTAGATTAAAATGTGTGACAAAACAAGGCTGTTTCAGGTTGCTTCAGAAACGGCTAAAAATACTCGTTAAAAAGTGAAGGATACGTTTTTGTACCGAAAATCGTCGACCAAAGCGTAAAGAAAACGCATTCCGCAGGTTTCGAGAATACCGCAATTCAAGATTAAAATTACCGAAATACCGCATGAAAAATTGGCCAATACCGCAAGCCCCAATGTCCCCCTCAAACAAGGATCAACAAAGCCACAGAAATTAATGTGAAGGAAGTAGCAGTTCATTTTTTATTGGTAGTGCAGTATTTTCGACAGATCAATTAAGTTTGCTCTCGGTTAAGCGCCAGTTTGAGTTTGGAGAGCCGTAAATTTAAGTTGAAAATTACGATCCGTGACAAAACAGACCCGGCAGCCGTGCTTGTCATGCATATAACCCTCTTCCCAGGGCTTTCGCGCCAAAGGGGGCGGTGCGAGTAAAGACACTGGGGACTAGGTTACATGAAAGCAAGCACGGAATGGATTTGTGTGCATGTTATAACCTTTTTATAATTTTCGGATTTGTAGAAATACCTACTCTAAGATCTATATGTGCCAATGTATGTTCACGGAAATGAAAAATAACGAGATTATCTATGACCATCGATCGGTTGCTATTTTCCCGGCATAGTCAATCGAACGTTCGAAAATCGAACTCAATCGAACTCAATCCGTGGATTGAGTTCGATTGAGTTCGGCAATCGAACGAAATCGAACACCAGACTTTCAGTGAGTTCGATTTCCGAACAAATTGAATTCAATCGAAAAAATCGAACCCAATCGAACTCAATCCATCTGATTGTGTTCGATTGGGTTCGGAAACCTAACTCAATCGAACAATGGATTGCGTTCGATTGGCTCTGCCGGGTAAACCTATACAAAGCAAGCCCAAAGCAAGCTCATCAAAACAGGTTTTTCTTGTGCGTTTTTACAATTTATTTTTATTACAGAAACCCCATTTATAAACTGTCCACGGCATTCAAAAGAACAGAACAGAACAGCAAACGTTGAAGCTGACCTAATTGTCCGTGCTCGTTTGCAATTCGGAATGCACGGCCTGTCTCGCCTAATTTCCTTTAAAACCTTGAAAACTTCGCCATCCTTGACGTCAAAGCGGCATTTCTGGAAGCCTTTTACTACACATTTGAAGCTTACAATCCACAGCGCATCTGAAGCCATTTCTGCGGAATTTCTTCGTTTACGAAAAACACGTGCGCTACACTCCGGGTTGAAGTAACTCGAGCTTCCAAGATCTGGTTATGGATTTTCAACGCCTGTTTTGACCTGTTTTACACAAATCACGAGTTCGAAAATCGAACGTTCGATTGGGTTCGATTGATTTTTTTTCTTTTCGGTGAGTTCGATTTCGTTCGATTGCCGAACTCAATCGAACTCAATCCATGAATTGAGTTCGATTGGGTTCGATTGAGTTCGATTGAAATTTAGTTCGATTGGGTTCGATTGACTATGCCGGGTATTTTTAAACAGTGACAGTGCTGTCAAAATGACCTTTACAAAAGAGGTCAATAAAAACCTTTGCTGCCGTGCTAGAAAATGGTTTTTATCGGTTTTTTTTTCACCAAAAATTGCACTTAAGGCGTTAGATTACGATCTGACACTTGATGCCGCTTGGTAAATTTGCGTAGAAACTGGCAATTTTTATTCCAGAATGAAAAAATAAAATATCCCAGCGCATTAACATTTGAACAAATGCAGTTTGAAAGTAATTTTGCTAATTTTAGCTGGGTTCACTTGTATTGTTGTGGTTTTGTTCATATCTCCGGATGTCTAGCACAATTGTTCCCTGCCGACGCCGTCATGCGCGTCACGGATCATGGATTCAACTTCCTTTCTTTAAAAATAAAAAATGAAAATGCGTTCAAAGCTTAAAATGACAAATGAAAGCAAGGGACCGCGGACGAAAATGCTGCTGGTGTACGTAGGAGCTACTGACAGCAGTTTATTGTCTTTGTATTCAAAGCTTAGTTGGCATTCGTTCGAAAAAAAGCGGAATTATTGCACATCGGATCCACCTTTGGAAATTTTAAAATGGTAAAAATAGCTTTGTGGATATTCTTGTCCTTTCTTGTTTGTGATTTCAAGTCGACCCCGCCCATGCCGACCTCAGAAGTGTTTTTGATTGACAATCACGTACACTGGAAACTTTCCATATAAATGATACACATCACATAAGCGGAGTGGTATTTTTTACCTTCCGCGTTTTCGGACGGTCACGTTTTACCTTCGAGCCTTAAAGCAAGCATTTTTCGCAGCCTTCTTCTGGAGGAAAGTGTAATCGGCCGCGAGCACTTCGCCAAAATTTTTATTCCACTGTTCCGAGCCGCTGACCTTGTTACTGCATTCTCAGGATCCGCGCCGTGACAGGCTCCAAGGAAAGAATAAAGAGGTGAGAAAATTCGTAATTAGGCCTCATTTGGCTGTGACATTCGAAGGTGTCGTTTCGACGAGTGGTAAGTGAGGCTATATTTCTTGATAACAGAGTTAGCATGAAATAATGGTTTATTTCTCACCCACAGAAAGGTACAATATTCATTCGCAAAATTCAAAAGGTCTTCGAAAGCGCGGGCAACTTCTCTCAGTCATGCATATTGTCATATTTTGTTGATCAACTTGTTGCGCCATAGGACAATTTTCTAGGATTTCACCGATAATCTGCAGATCTTGTTTTTCAGACGTCAAATTCTCTCCTTGATTCGATAAGAATTTGCACAGTTTAGCTCGATGAGTTGTGCTAGAAGAGAAACGTTTAATTTTGTAATAGCCAGTTTGTGCAGATTTTGACAAGAAAAGCTTCCTGGGCTTTGTCGCAGCAAGGCGAAATTTGATGATCCACCGATTACTGAATTTGGTCGGATGAACTCCATTCGCCTTCATTTTTCCTTGGCCAGAATTGCAGATCTCGATCAGGCATGTGTTGATTATTCGTCCTGGATAAATAACGGCAAAAAACTTATCTAGGAATGATCGATCGATGTTAATTATGCACAAGACCTGTGCATCCAGGCTTGTGAAATATTAAAATTGAGGTCAAACAATAAAAACACAATGATTGACCTTTATTGTTTGGGTCCAGAGGTGTTTTGTGTCCGTGCAAAAGCATGTCGTTTTGCATGATACTGTTGTATTTCACAATTGAAAGAGTTGTTTTTCATTTTGTCACGTTCCGTGTTTGGTAAAAGGTAAACCGAGCTTATTTTGCAATTTTCTCAAGTGGTAATCGTTTTGGGGGTACGGTGTAACCAATTTAAGACTCATTTGTAATGATTTAGTTCGTGGTTTCGAGAATTTTCAGTTTTCAGTTTCGAAGGGAAAATCCTTGAACCATGATCTAAAAATAGAAAATCGGGGAGCGTTTCTAATTCAAACATAGGAAACTGAAACAAGTCAAAGGAAATGAAATCTGCAAATTAATTGTCTTGCTCTTTGTAAAGTTCTTGAATTAAGGACGTTCGCGCGAAAATCTTCCAACATTGACATTTTTCTAAAACTTTCACCACTGTGAGTTTATGGGTTACTCATGTCAGAAATGTAAAAAAATTGGGGGGTCACCGCATTCGTTTCGGAGATAACATGTCCGAAAGATCACCTTAAAATCTTATAAATCGGCCTTCGTTTCTGACAATGGCGACAGTGTCTGTTTGCTCAAAAATAATGCGAATAAATTCATGAAATGCAATTTTCTTGTCTAAATATTGTTTAAGGGGATCTATTAAGCAAATTGATTCAACTGGTGATGTTCCTTTAGAAAATCTAATCGTTTAGTGATCACATTTGCACTCGCCTGGCAGTTGAAAGATGGGCAAGATTTGATGCCGCATGGGCAAAAAAGTTAGAAACTTGTAGACTTCCAACATTGACTTTTTGTTCATTTTTTTACAATCTGTCGAGAATCGCAAAACAAAGCTGTCTATCAAAAAAAAATTGGGGGTCACCGATCATTTGAGGGAGTAAACTGCGAGCGAAGTTATCTGAACAGCTACCAGCCCTGTATTTGTTTGGAAAGTTTTCTCAGCGCGCGCGCTCGATGCATGACGTGGCGCGACGTTGCGACATGAATTACGTGCGCAGTAAGGATGCGCAAAAACAATTAGCGCGAACGTCCTTAATTCGGTGTCGCCGTCATCATTGAGAATTAATTTAAGATTTCCTTTTGTTTTATATTCCAGCAGGCTTTTTTCAGCCATGCCTAATTTAAAACTTGGATTTGGCCTTTTAGTCCTTATTCAGGTAAGTTGGCTATCAAGTTGACACCTCAATTATTACTCTTGAGAGGTCTCCTATTGTTTGAATTTGGTGGGAAATAATGCATTTAAGGACATACAAGAATATACCTGGCGCGTTTTTGGACACTCAATTTTGCGTAGAATTTTTCGTAGATGTCTACGCCATTGTGTAGATGTCTAAAGTTAGATGTCCACGCCATATAGCCGTATAGCTGTATAGCTGTACATCCTTATGATCCTTTATATATAGGTTACATTTAATTCCAACCTCTACGCCTCTACGTTCTTTTCTACGCCTCGACGGTTCTTAATTCCAACCTCTACACCTCTACGTTCTTTTCTACGCCTCGACGGTTCTATTTCTTAATTCCAACCTCTACGCCTCTACGTTCTTTTCTACGCCTCGACGATTCTATTTCTTAATTCCAACCTCTACTCCTCTACGTTCTTTTCTACGCCTCGACGGTTATATTTCTTAATTCCAACCTCTACGCCTCTACGTTCTTTTCTACGCCTCGACGGTTCTATTTCTTAATTCCAACCTCTACGCCTCTACGTTCTTTTCTACGCCTCGACGATTCTATTTCTTAATTCCAACCTCTACGCCTCTACGTTCTTTTCTACGCCTCGACGATTCTATTTCTTAATTCCAACCTCTACTCCTCTACGTTCTTTGCTACGCCTCGACGGTTATATTTCTTAATTCCAACCTCTACGCCTCTACGTTCTTTTCTACGCCTCGACGATTCTATTTCTTAATTCCAACCTCTACGCCTCTACGTTCTTTTCTACGCCTCGACGGTTCTTAATTCCAACCTCTACGCCTCTACGTTCTTTTCTACGCCTTTTCTTCACCTCCGCGCATCATTTTAACAACTCGCAAAAACACGAACTCTTTCTACAAAATAAAACGCTAGTTCGAAACACTCTGGTGAAAGGTAGGCTTTCATTCTGTACAACTGTCACTGAAATTAATTTAGCCACCAGTGGTATTATCTTGGTACAGAAAAGCGGTAACTGGGGATAATAATTTGCGAATCGTGGTGCCGTGAGATAGCGGACAACTACTGAATTCCTTCCACAAAATAAACACTCACATTGCTTTTTATGCTATCCATCACTATAACTAATAACAAAAAAAATACTTGTTTGCATTTTCCGAAGTACTGTAGTAAATCTTTGCATCTAAAAGGTCGTAAACTGAACACAAATTATTAAATAAACAACAACGCGATGGTAAGTCGGCCGCACGCTGCATATCAGATGTCACCATGTGCTTTTCAAATCAATACGCTTCAGAGGCCTAAAATTCCAAACGTTAACTGGGCAAATGAAAGAAACTTGAAGGAAGTTTTGTTTTAGATTAATTCTCATTTCAAGATGTAGCTACTAATATATCAAAGCTTCAAAATTCTGCATATTTTTGAAGCCGTGAGATCCTTCATTATTCACGCTAAAGCGTAAGTTTAATTTTAGCCCGACGGCTTTTTGCAGTCAATTTTTCACTAAGTGGCCTTACCGATCCTTCTAAAAATTCCATTTAAGTTCGAAGCAATATTGTACATTACCATTTTCCTGTCTGAAGTCTTGAGAAGCTGCATTAAGTCGTAGATAGTCGTGATCAAGTCCGTGAATTGTGGTCAAAACAAAAGATTGCGTGACGAGCTAAAAATACTTCTTTCAATGAAGACGACAAACAATAGACTTGTGATCTATTAAAGCAAACTTATGTTGAGCAATACCTCTGTTGCCTCAACATGTAACAAACGTATCCTTGTACTCATAATATTCGTACGAATAGATAAAAGCCACTGTGCACATTCTGTCGTTCCAGATATAAAATCGATCTGGCTTGCGTAAGCAACACTTAAAGGTCAAATGAACCAAAATCTAGAATTTTCTTTTTTTAGGCCAATTTCTTGATTAAGAGCCAAATAAACATATTCCGAAGTTTCAAAGGAATTGGACTTTGCAAAACAGAGAAATTTCAAGTTGAAAAATGCCTAGTTTTGGCCTTAGCTTCATAATCGTAGAGCGCTCGGGAAAATTGTCGGGAAATTTTCGGAACATAAAACTGTGACGTCAGTATTGGTGCGCTGTGAAATTGCGGGAAATTCAAAGTCTTTTAGTGATGAAGCTCACAAGAATGGAACATCATGGTGTTTTGTGTAGCACTAGACTGCTTAAATTATTCTAAGTCGAAAGTAAGTACGTTTAAGTTTCCAGCAAATTCAAAGCTCAGGAAACGATGGCTTTTAAAAATGAAAAGAAAAGAATTTCAGCCAGGAAAGAACTCTCGCATTTGTGCGGTTCATTTTACCGAAGACTACTTCAGAGAAAATCTGGCAATACGTAGGTTTCTGGGTTCTGATTTCAAGTCGCTAAGACTCCACCTCAAAGAGGATGCTGTGCCGCGGACTATTTTTTTTTGTTCGGAAAAGAAATCACGGGGAAGAATGTCTTCCGAAGCACAAAGACCCCACTGTCCGTTCGGCTTTTGCTAACCGAAGGAAGTTAGAGGTATGCATTTTGCACCTTTCTTATTCTACCTAAAGCGAGATAGAGTATTTATGATTATTAGCACTTTTACTTTGTTGGTTTGGCTGGTCATGATCAAGCATTAGAATTTGAGCTCGTTAGTTCAATATCCTCGTCAAATAAATAAATTTGCTTCCATGCACGTGCACATGCTTTTTGACGCGTATAAAATTAAGCTTCAAATGTTGTATTTATGTTGGGTTTACAACCGTTAATTTCGAGCCCTAAATAACATGTACCGGCTAAATAAATATATATATGGACCAAAAAACAGCTAATACAAACAGAACTCACAGTGTCCGCGAATTTATTCATTGAGTGATGCTTTGCAGTGTCGAATTTGCATTGAGAAATATCCTTTCATTCAAGTTAAATTTTTGTGTACAAATTTATTTTTGTGTTTTGTGTGACTCTCGAGTACAGAAAAGAAACAGTGAATTCAATCTTAGCTTTTGGCCGCATCCTAGAATAACTTCGCGCTGCATACCGATCCGGGTTCCAAGCCGCACACGTCCTGATAAGAATTACGTGCATATCCGAAAAAACTGCATTTAGATTGAGGTATATAACAAAACTAATTGTTCTATACAAAGCTGAGCAGACTGATGATTTTTATACGCCATCCAGTGTTTGAAAACCTCCTATATCGTACAATGCTTACAATTTTACTCAGTGCTTTGATAATTATTAATCTTTGAAACTGGATTACAATGTAGTAAAAAAATGTAACAACCATGTTTAAAACAAAGCTTAGATTCTTTCAGAATTACTTGAATTACTTAGACTGACTCAAACCTTCAAACTTAACATTATTCGCTCTTTAAACGACGATCGTCTCTTCGATCGCAAAGCCGTGAAATAAAACTATTACGTCACAAATTCAAAGCTCGATCCATTCCTTCCATTCCAGTGCGCGGTCATTTTGGAAACGTTTTCGTGAAGTCTTCGGAAATCTTCGTAGTTTTTGCTATAGTTCGCGCTTTAAGGCTCAGAAAGCAAAATTTCTTCTTAAGTTTAGTTAATAATGAGTTCTTTTAGCGTTTGGTTGCTTTAAAATCGCTAAAGAAAGAATGTCGAAATTTTGGTTCATTTGACCTTTAATCCACGTGATTCGTCAGGTGACTATCAAATCGTATCCAAGGCAACAAACTTCGGCACATTTTGAACCGGTGAGATCCTACATTATTTACTTAGACTTTCTACCGATCCTTCCATACATTCCATTTAAGTTCGGACCATCATTGTACACTCACTCATTGGCTTCACCGATGGTCTAAATAGAAAATCATGGGGTAGAGTGTGCTAAAACAGTTCCGGTGAAAACGTATCCGATCGTTTCGACAATCGATTCGCCTACACAAATACTTGCAATTCATCGCCCAGACTATCTCTCATGTTTAGCCTACCCTAAAATTTAAAGATAATGTATATTCTTCGTTCTTGAAACGTCAGAGCCCAAACACGCTTAACACAATGTTATTCCTCGTTCTAAAAGAGTAAAAATGTAGACGAATCGACTTGTACGAAAATCATCTTATAGGCAAAACGACCGACATTCGGTGAGAAACGTATTTCAATGCGCGGATATAATAACACCGTCTTAGATGCATGGAGCTATTAATGCGTTTTTTTAATAAACATATTCCATTAAAGTTAAAACCGTTATTGTACATTACCATTTTCCTTTAGAAGCTGCTTGAAAACTGTACGTGAGGGCACATTGCGTGACGAGCTAAAAATACTTCTATGAATTAAGACGACAAACAGCAGACTTGTAACAATAGACAATAGAATTCGCCAATATCCCCTGACAAAGAATTTGCAGCACCTATTAACATATTAAACTAAACGATTCAATCGATGCCTGGAACAAATCTTTGAAAAATACCAACCTGTAGATTGCAAAGCTACACAGGCTAACTATAAACGAGGGACGCGTGGAAATAACACTTCCGAGGGACGTGTGAAAATAAGACTTCCGCTCGAGAACTGCTCACGCATTCCTATCCAGTGACGTTTTTTATCACCCACAGCGAAAAGTATTCCCTTGACAAATTAAAACAGTCCCTTGAGAGTATACAAAAATGTGTGTCAGAGAGTACCACTATGATCCCTATTCTTACCATTTTCGCTTGGTAACCAAGCAAAATAGTCGAAAAAAAGGTTGCAATTAAAATGAAAACTTACAAAATTAAAGTTGAAGCTGATAAAGTTCAAAACAAGAGGCGTATAAAATTACAAGAAAAGCCGTATAACAGTAGAATTTAAAATTGAAACTTAGAGCAGTAGAAGAAGTAGAACGGTAGAGACGTAGAGATTAGACTTAAGGCGTATTAACGAACGTAGAGGCGTAGAGGTTGGAATTAAGAAATATAACCGTCGAGGCGTAGAAAAGACCGTAGAGGCGTAGAGGTTGGAATTAAGAAATAGAATCGTCGAGGCATAGAAAAGAACGTAGAGGCGTAGAGGTTGGAATTAAGAAATAGAACCGTCGAGGCGTAGAAAAGAACGTAGAGGCGTAGAGGTTGGAATTAAGAAATATAACTGTCGTGGCGTAGAAAAGAACGTAGAGACGTAGAGGTTGGAATTAAGAAATAGAACCATCGAGGCGTAGAAAAGAACGTAGAGGCGTAGAGGTTGGAATTAAGAAATAGAACCGTCAAGGCCTAGAGATTGTAATTAAGAAATATAACCGTACAACCGTAGAGGTTGGAATTAAGAAATAGAAACGTTGAGGCGTAGAGGTTGGAATTAAGAAAAAGAAACATCTAGGAGTAGACGTTGGAATTAAGAAATAGAACCGTCGAGGCGTAGAGGTTGGGATTAAAAAAAAAAGAAAGTAGATTTGAGGAGGGGTAAGGAATTTAAAGTAAACGGGTAAAAACGTAAAGGTAAAGGAGTATATATTCAGTAGAAAATACAATAAAAGTGTAGAGATTATAATAAAGATGAAGAGCCGCAGAAGAGTTAAATGACAAAAAAGAAAAAGAAAAAGGGTACTAGTGGAGGAGTAGAGTATATAAAGAAAAAATGGGGTTTTTGCATATGAAAACAGAGTTTAAAAAGAGAAAAGGAGAAGTAGACTGGAAATTGGTAAGAATTCGCTAAGTAAAGGGTATAATCGTATATACAGCTTTTATAACGTAATAAATATAAGATAAAAGGATTAAAAAGTTATAAATATAGATAAATAGTAGAGAAAAGAATTGGTTACCATGGCAACACAATGGAGCTTCAAGGCAATGAATAAAAAGGCAGCAGTAAATAGAAGGCAAAGGGGCGAAGTAGAGCAGAAATCTCTACGAAAATTTCAACGCAAAGTTGAGTGTGCAAATCGGCGCCCCACTTGTACAAGAAGGCCTATTTTTCTCACTATTTGAAGTAAATAATGTTTTAGCCTTTCCATATATGTACAGCAATATTGAATTTTTTATAAAAATATGAAATTCATTCCCTGATACTGTAAAATTGTGAAAATAAGAACACACACCCTCCCCCCACCCCACTCCAATGTCAAACTTCCAAAATGAGTTGACACTCAAATATTAGCCCCTGGGTTTACATGTATATAGTTTAAAGCTCTTATATGCCAACTTTTGTAGGGCTTGGTTTGTGTTAACTGTTGTTAGAGAATGCTAAAGGAGTCTTAAAGTTTCTACTTGCAAATTTCTGTCTGTTTATAAGCTTCCCCCCGCCCCCTCCACACCCTTTATATATGCCCTCCCCGCAAATAAGCTGACCTCAAAGGGCTGTTTGGGCAAATATGAGCCTGGTGTGGAATTTTTATGGTATGTCTATGGCCACCCTAATAAGACCAGATTAACAGGATTTCACATTATTTTATTTACATGTCACCTATTTCATCTTGTCTTCTTTTTAGGCTTCTCTCTTGAGTGCTGGTAAGTCTGAGTTTGTTTTTAAGCGATGACGTCATTTTATGACGTCATCGGTTAATGCTGTAAAGTGGAAAAGCGATGGAATTTATGGAATTTTTGGTGTTACGGTGTTACGATTACTCCCTGAATTGAACCGAAGAGCAATGGGAACTAGGTGCATTGTTTGTATTCTTTTTTAGATCCGCCATCTTGTTTTTTGGCAAAGGAAGATATTTTTTTGCAGCTTGTATCATCACTGATCGGCAAACCTTATTTCATTTGTAGCTGTTAAATTGAGATTTTGAGTCTGCAGTGAGTGTTGCACTTTATCAGTTATCGAATAAATTTGGCATAAAGTTAAGAAGTGATGTCTGTCGTGACTGCAGACGAAGCAACCGATTATTAGCAGTTTTGAAACATCTGTTGAAAAGGTGAGCCATCTTAAACCTTTTTTTAAGCGATGACGACGACGTGATCGATTAATCTCGCTGTGCGAGTGGACAGGATCTGTTGTTGTCTGTTGTCTGTTGCCTGTTGTGATCAACCGATCTGTAGAACCGAAGGGAATGCACAATGTGCGAGCCAGCGAGCCATGCGAGGCAGACCTGCGATCGAGGCACTTGAAAACACATTGGTTAGCCTAAATAGCACTCCGGTTAGCCTAAATAGCACTTCGGTTAGCCTACAGTTAGCTCTTAGGTAGCTTGCGGTTAGCTTTTATATTGGGATAAGGGATTTCTTGCTTGCCCGGTTCACATGGCTTGCGAGTCATGCGAGGCAAGCGAGCCATTTCGGTTAGCCTAAATAACACATTGGTTAGCCTAGCAACACTCCGGTTAGCCAAAAAAGCACTTCGGTTAGCCTACAGATCGTACAGGTAGCCTTTTTATTGGTATTTTTAAGTGCCTCGCAGGTCTGCACAGGGAAAAGAAATCAAGTCAACTCAACAAGAAATCGTCGCATAGAACTCAAAGCAAAATACTCCTGGGCCGTTAGAAAGGACTAATTTAAAGTATAAACGAAAGAAACAAATTATATTTGATGCGTTCTATAAGATTTAGTAAACAGAAATCTCTCCATTCTTTAAAACAAAAGGTGTAAACAATTTTAGACAGCGTTTGACCTTGCATCGTATATCGTATATCGTATGTCACGCCAAGGTAACGCAATTTTTGTTGAACAATCATTCAGCACAGAAGTTGTCAGTTACTTTTATGTACCCTAATTTTTTGACAAATGTCCTGAAAATTATCAAAGACCCCTTGTGAAACGTCATTGCTTCTGCATGCATCGCGTGCCGTTTATTTTTTTTTGTAAGATTTGCATGTCATCAGTTTGCTCTACAGTTTAGTAACATACTTTTTACAGTAAACATTTCTTTCAAAATATGGTAAATAATTTATATGTACTATGCAGTACTTTATACATTTAACCTAGATTGTGTGATGTGATTTTCATTTCCATTTTGCACAGCTGAAGTATGACACGTACATACAGTGGTGTGAAATTCTTAATGATCCGTGGTATTCTTTTTTTTGTTTTCATGGTGTTTTCTAGTCAAAGATGGTTTGTGCCCAAAGGCGACCCCTTATGGTGCCTGTGTTGTTACCTGTGGTGCTGATGAAGACTGTGATGGGTCCAAAAAGTGCTGCAGTAATGGCTGTGGTGCTTGGTGTCTAGAACCAGGTAAGAATGATATTATATTTCTACCCATTTAGAGTGTAAGGCAGGGTGGCCTTATTGGTTAGCGCGCTGGACTCCAAATTGGGTGTTCAGGTTCGAGCTCTGCCAGGGTCACTGCGTTGTGTTCTTGGGCAAGGCACTTCACTCTCATAGTGCGTCTCTCCACCCAGGTGTATAAATGGGTATTGTTCCAGGGGCAACCTGACAAAATGCTGTGGAGTAACCTGTGATGGACTAGTGTCCCATTCTGCTACAGAAACTGTAGTTAAGTGCCGAGAGCTATGAGCTACCTCTTGTAACCACCTCATTATTTTAGTCCTATTCAGCATATATATTGAGAAATTATTAATGTACCACATAATATGCCAGAACACTGATAAATACAACCAGATATTGGGAGCACATTCAGGTGCTTCAGATAACATCAGTTAGGTGTAGAACTTATATATGCAGTATTTTATGCACTAAAAAAAGTCTGTTGTAAATTCTTATCGCAAGTCACATTTCTGTCATCTCGTATTAAAAAAAGTCAATATCACTTGTCTCACAAAAAATCTGGGAAGCATTATTCCAGTAACCATCATGTGGTTCAAAGTTACGTAAGATGTTAACTTACTCAACAGGAAAAAGTATAATTAATTTTTGTCCAAGTTGTAACTTAACACTTATCAGTATTTAGTAAGATCTGAGTGCAAAATTTGTAATTTTGGTCTGAAAATAGAAAAATTTTAAATGTTGTATGCAAAAATATCTGATATGATTCCTGTGCGATTTCCAGTGTGCCAACCTGGTCAAAAACATGTGAACTGCCCTGCCCAGTTGTGTAACTATGTTGGGTGCCCTGGCAAACCTCAAGAGAGTTTGAGATGTGTGGTGGAATCCTGTGGAGAGTGTAGTGTGAAGTTTATTAACAAGACGACAGGACAAACTGTTAAATGTGGTCCAGGTATGTGTATTGTTGAGCATAGTTAATTATGTGATTATGTGACTATAAACCGAATGTGTGGTTCCAGAAAATATCCATACCCCCACCACGGAGGGAATTGGAAATTCCAGAGGGGTGGGAGGATCAAAGGCCCAGGAAATTCCGGAGAGGAGGGGGGGTTGTTAGTGAATTTACATTTCCAGATGGTCAAGTTCGATGCCATGGAAATTTGTTTCAAAATCGTTTCTTACCTACTCTGAAATTCTTTTACATAGAAAAAATAGCAGCCTAGGTTTTCGATACATGACCATATTACATTTTAAACAGGTTTTCTTCTTCCTGAAAGCACAGTGAAAGCTAACAAGTTCGCAGAAATCCTCCATGTTGTTCCACGAACGCGACCGCCATTACTTGTTACCAGTCCACGAAAAATTGTCACGTTGTTTGACCGAAATGCACTGGTGACCAGAGTTGTTTGTTTCTCACGTTTGATCGAAAGAAAGTCGTCCTTGTTTGCGAACATTTGTCTGTTTATAGATCGTTTTCACTCACGTGACCATAAGCTTAGCAACCATCGTCACGCCGCCATATTGGTGGATAAACAAACCGAGTCCAACCGAGTCACGTTTCACTGTGAAGATGGTTTTTTGCATGATAGTTGGTTGTGTAAGCCAAAGCGCTCGAGATAAACATCTTCATTTCGCTTGAGTTCCATCAATAGTCACAAACCAAGGAGAAGAAGCAGAGAAATTGTCATTTGAACGGCGATCGCGTTGGATTTCTGCGATAAGTCGGGCCGATTTGACTGAAAACATTCTCGCGAATAATCGTGTATGCGGCCGACATTTCGTCTCAGGAAGAGCAGCGAAAAGTTGGGACAAATACAATGTTGACTGGCTGCCGACTTTAAACTTGGGCCACAAAAAGAACGTGGAGAAACGAAATATGGAACAAGTTTCACAAAGAGGACAGAGAGCTAATGATAAAGAAAGGAAACGAAAGGAGCACGAAGAGAGGGAACGCAAGCTTGCAGAGGAAACCGCAGCAAAGAAGCTTCGATTAAATGAAGCAGGTGAACAGGTATCAGATATTTCCTTTGCCGAAGAACTTCCAAAGTATGTCGATTCTAGTACACAAACAGAGGAGTTTGACTATTTAGTAGCTGCTGTGCCACCACAGCGACCATTTTGTGAGGAAGAATTTCGCAACGATGACAAAAAGGTAAAGTTTTACACCGGATTACCTTCGCTTGACAAGTTAAAAGTTATTTTTCTTCACATTTTTCCCTTTGTTACTCGTAAGTCCCAACATTTGACTCCCTTTCAAGAATTTGTACTGACACTGATGAAGCTAAGACTTAATATGCCTTTGGAAGATCTCGCCTACCGATTTTTTGTGTCGGTTTCTACTGTGTCAAGAACATTTCAGGCGTGGATGACTGTGATGCATGTAAGGCTGAAGCCATTTATTAAGTGGAAAGTTTCGGATTGCGACTAAGTAATTTTTACCGTCCCTCCCGTGGACATATGTGGATTTGACACCAGGCCAGGCCGCTAAGCCTAGTTTGAAACGGTCGTGTCCACTTCGAATTACACAGGAATTGCAGACCTCCGAAACCTATGGATTAGTCGTGGAAATCGGTTTATTTCAAAGGGTATGCATTGAGATTTTCCAAAGCTGTGGATTCGTGGGAGGAGGAGAGCTAACGACCTTTACATGAGAAAGGAAAAGACGCCGTTGGGACCGATTTTCGGGCTAAAAATCGCCGCTCAATCGCGGATCGATCGCCATGGCAGTGTTTCGCCTTGACTCCGTCTTAGGAAGGAAGGAACAGGGAAGAGAAAAATCGACTAAAACACCACTTCAAGACGCAAAACAGGCAAAAGGACACAGCAAATGGCAAAAGTAAGTTTATTTTGTATATTTACTGTATTTTAAGCATAAATACGGCCAAAATCGACCCAAATCCCATACAAAGCCTTATAATATTCTCAACGGTCTAGTGTTACGCAACACCAATTTATACCTACCAACCGCTCGAAACGTGAGCTTGGGCTGCCTGTGCCCACAGTCACTCGAATTAAGTTGCTGCTGAACAGGCAGCTGGTTGATTCCCTTGTACCTGGGGCCAAGTAAGTTTTCAACTAAGCCAATAATTTCGTGTGATAACACAGAGCTTGATAGACTGTCCATAAGGTTAACATAGCCTGGGGCACAGTTGATTGAACTCACACACACCCAATGATTGTTATTGACGTGAAGCAGCTGTACAAAGTCAGAAGTTACAATGTCAAATTGCCCAACAGGACCAAGCGTTGGTCTCTGAAATCCCTTGATGTTCTTGTTAACATTTGCTAAAAGAATTTGAGCCTCGTGTATGATAGCACAATCAAGCCATCCTGTGGGCGATGAAATTATGCTGAACTCATTCTCTCCAAGGTTCATCAAAGATTTGTATTTCTCAGTCCTTGTGTACAAAGTTTGAATAAATGTCACATCATCATTATCGACATCATCTTTTTGAGGGCGGGTCACTTTCCCTTTTTTGCGACAAGATGGACAAGTCCATGTAGTTTGGCTATTATTAGGCATCCTCTTGTAATTTAGGCATTTAAGATGGAAAAACCTGCCATTCTCACATGATTCACTGCGGCATTGTAGCAGTTTTTCTGATTCATTGGGTTTTGATTTCACGTGCAGATGAAATCAAAGCTCATTGCTGGGTTAGGGGCACTGGGACCCTTTTTACGACTATTTTTGCGTATGCAAAACGGGAGTTACGGATTGAGGGGTGATTTGAAGCCACCCTTCCTTCACTCCTGCAGTCGATCAGATGTAAACAAAAGGCCGTTGACAGATGGTTGGCAGACCTACATGTGATGCTACTCTCAGTTTGACATTGCGGTTTATTAAGACCGATGACAGACCATTGTACTTTAGGCGCTGATGGTTTTGTTTCGATGGGTATGTGATGATAATTTGAAAATCGATTGTGAACATATTTTATTTTTATTTTACCTTAAATCAGGTGTATGTTGTTTCTGCCCTATAGAAAAATCAACAGAATTTTCTTAAGTTTGCATGTGACAGTGAAAGCGAAATTGAAAGCGAAGTTTGTGTAATCGCTAGCTGACAGAAGATTATCAGTGTCACGCGACAAAGGTCAAACTAGCCGATTTCAAAATAAATTTTATGTGACGCTTAATCTTCACAGCAATCAAACCTGCTCATGGCACTATCAAAACACATTCCGGAAATTGAACGTCAATCGTAAACGCTGTACAGAGAAAAGAGTGTACACACGCTAGCACGAAAACACGCAAACAACACGCACACTTGAATTTGTCTGCTTGGAACTTGCTTCTTTTACTCCCAATGCAAATCAAAATGAACTAGACGCTTAACTGCGTGTACTCGGGCTTCTCTTTAAAAAATTAACTTGGATCACGCTGTTTACATAACCTTACACGACAATAATTATAGTAAACATACTTCGCATTGCGAGATCTCATGTCTTTTCTCGCTTTTATTGTCACCATTGAATAATTGTTTACATTTCCGGTTGAGTAAATAGCTTTGTCTAAGATATCACAATCATCAAATGCTGAAATAACAACATTCTCTACATAGCCATCTACATACGACATGAAGTGCTGGACAAGAGCATATGCTGTTACAATAATTGAAACGATAAAAACAAAGCAAGATAAACCCAATGAAACCAATACTATAAAAGCAAAAATTGAAAGAAAGAATATAGTTACCCAAAAGCTGCTTGAAGTACTCATTTCGTTTTTTGCTTCTTCTTTTAGAGCGCAACTAAGCTTAAATATGGTGTCCATTGCATCTTCGAGAAGATTCTTGTGTTGATAAGGAAAACTCTGTTGCATGTCTGTAGTCCAGTTTTTCGCAATGCTTGAGTGCTCAACAGCGTCAGTTCCCGCAAGTATTGATGATTCTCTTAGCGTTTCAAACTCCATTATATAGATAGCTCACTATAAAATCTAGGCTTCTGATAAGGGTTTCACTCGGAAGAGTTCGCTCGTAAAGTTCTCTCGTATTAAAGTTCATACACCTACCCGCTCCGAAGTAGTCATTGACATGTTTCAGTGTGGGTGTACAATCGATTTCGCGTTCTAGAAATCACACTAAATATTTCAACCTTTACAATCCTTGAGATTCCACCGAAAAGAGAGTCAAATGAGTAAAAACAACGTAAATCCGTATAGATCTTTACAAGTCATGCATGTATAACGGCCGGCAGCCGCTACTAGCTACTAGAGCGATCAAAGCTCAAAGTTGCAGAACGACAGATGCGCGGATCGATAAAAGCGATCATATATTTCCAAGCACGCATAAAAATACAGAGAAGAAAACAACTTGCCTCCAAAGTTATGCAGATGTCCACGCAATCGAATTCAACCAAAAAGTCATTCCACGTGTCACCGACTCCATCACAAAATCAGACTTCGCGGCTCAAATTTACAATCATCGGCGAAGAAATCATTGCAACGACATCAACAATATACTTAGCCGTACAAACGTTGTACAACTCAGCAAAGCCACTGGGAGCTGCGCTCAAAAAGCTAAGATTCTCGCTGTGACTGCAGAGTTTACTGTACTGACTGTAATCAACGCATTGCGAAAGATCTATTTTAATCAAGAATACAGAAGGGTTTGACAGATGGTTGACAGACGTAACGCAACTCCTGTAGTTTCGGGTCTTTTGGCATGACAATTTCGTGTTCCGGTTTGTAACAGTCTAGGGTGCGAATGTAGACGTTTGTATAGTGCAATCACTTTTATCAAACCGTCCAAGTACAAAATTAGCGTTTAATAAAATTTATTTTTAATTCTGTTCATTTTGTTTGACCTTTGTTGTCGTTTGTAGCATACAGTATTTGACACCCATAATGTTCACTTTGCTGGAGATTACGGGCCACTCATTTGTTGCGCAACGAACCACAAAGGACAACCAGTTGCCATGTCTTTATTTTATTTACCGAATAGGTTGATATTATTGTGCTTGCTACTAATGGATCAGTGTAGAAGTTTTTACTAGAATTATTTTCTCTAATCTGGACCCCGAACTCCAACGTTGTCAGGTGTGACGTATGATTTGTTTAAAGCGATGCACGCTAGACCGCGTTGCGATTTGATAAATCCTCATTTATTAATAACTAATTTTCCGAGTTCAGTAGCTCATTGCCACTTCCAAAAAAAACAGTCGTTGCACATAGTGCCTTTGATTTTTCTTTGGTTCTTCACTTTTGGCTTTTCTTTATTTCTTGAACTCTGTTAAGTTTCTGCAATGGGGGCAATACCATGTTTTTGGAATGCTTTCAATCTTGAGACATGATAAATGAAAAGAAACAATGGGACATTTAGGATTACAACAAAGAACACTTTGCTCATCAGTTTTCTTTCTGCGATAGCAAATGCTGCCTGTTTCTGGCTGTTTGTCACTTTGGACATGAGGCATGAAGTGCTTCCTGGAGTACCATTTACCAAGCACTTCAGGCAGAATACAAGTTCTCCAAAATTTGGTGAGCTTGGGCAAAACAGAATTCCAGTGTTTTGTGTCAGGTACAATTCGCTGGTTAAAAAATGTGGCTGCACCACACCCATCAAAGGCGCACACAACAAAGTCACAGTACTTGCTTTCCACTGTAAAAATTTGCTGCTGCGTCTGATAGTAGTACTCGTGGTCTGTTTTGAGCCAAAAATTTCCAGTGCTGTCTTTCGTCAAACATGATGAACTTTTTAAGACATAGCTATCAAAGTCACAGTTTTCTATACAAAATGGACACTTGACCTCTCCGCACCCTTCCCCACAACAGACACAGGAACAGAGAAAGTCTGGGGTGGCATGTAACCAGGGGTATTCTTTGTTAATGAACATACCACACTTCACTATTTTGAAATTTCTGTGTTTCTGCTTCATGACTTGCTCGTAAGCACTGATTGCTAGTTCTTCGTGTTCACATCCATGCTTGGTTGCTTTGGAAAATATTTTGTTTAACTCTGGGTAACAAATGGATTGAATGAGAGAAAAGGCAAAAGGAGTGACTAGACTGAGGGCTATGGGCTTGAATTTACAATTGTTTAATTCGGCATAGAAAGAAACCATCTCCTCTACTGACAGAGCTGGAACACACTTTGACTCGATTTTTGGCTCCTCTAAAAGGTTATCGACTTGCCATTTGTCCACAACCTTATCTAAGGTTGCATCCAAGTCAGTTTTCATTTTCTTCACTGAAGTAAAATTGATGTCGCGAACTCTTTCGTACTCGACTTCTGTTACATACGAAGGAAGAAGCCATGAACACTTAACTTGCGTGCAAGACAGTTTTCCGTGTATTTTTGTCCATGCTTCGAGGTAAAAGAGCACACTGGCTACATGTGAGCAGGATTCCCCAAGACCAGCCTTACAGCCACAGCAATGAGCAGAAATAACAGTTCCCTGTTTTTCGGTAATGATCCACACTGGAATCAATGAGTCATTCATTCTTTGAGAATGTCGTACCTTCGCTAAAACTACAAAATTATCCTTGATTATGTGGCCCTGAACACTCGCAATAAATCCAGAAACCATCTGATTGTACGCTTGTAGGCTTCTAAATGCTTTAAATTGCTGTTTTGTGTAGTAGCTTGTTTCTAGTACGAGGTAAAATAGAAGATCCGTCGATTCGACCAGAGGTAAACAATCGGGCTCGAAGTTCTTGCCTTCGATTAGCACTGGATCTATTCCAATAACGGAAATTTTTTCGAGATAACGCTTCTTGACCTTTGGCTCCAACTTATTAGCATACTCTGAAAGAGGTATCGGAGCTTTTTCTTCGATATTTTCGCTTGACTTCACTCCATTCTCTTGAGGATCAGGTGCCATTTTTAAAATTCCGCGGGAAAAGTGGTCCACCAATATGGCGACCGGAAGTTATGTGACGTCACATGAAAACGATCTATTGATGATGAAAATAGTGTAACAATTTCAGAAACCCAAGAATATCTTGTTCTTGTTATTTCTGGCTATTTGTTTGCAATTTTCCGGGTCAATTTGGCTTTCTCTGTGAGCGTGTTTGCGATTTTGTGATCACGTTTACGGTGAATGTTGTCAACAGTTTTCAATTCATGTTCTAATACATTTAGCGGTTTTCTTTTCGATTGGAATGAAAGGGGATGGATTGTTATACATCAAGGTAATCTTACAAGTGACTACCAGATATCTTTTCTGCTTACATTTGAAGAAATTACTGACTTATTTTTTGTCTTCAACAGTATGTATCGTTAAGATGGTTCGATTGATCGGTTGAACACTATAGCGATGTTTACAATGGAAGGCGGCCTAATGTTTACAACAATTGCACAATTTCTTTTTAAATTGCTTTTTCCAGAGGGACAGGGGGGTATGAAAGAAACTTTCGGAAATTCCGGAGGGGAGGGGGGGTTTATTTGCCTTCACAAAAATGGAAATTCCGGAGAGGTGGGGGGTAAGGTAACGAATCTGATCCAACCAACGCGTCGGCCAACGCGTCGGCCAATGCGTCGGCCGACAGTCGGCCGACAGTCGACCGACAGTCGGCCGACTGTCGGTCGACTGTTGGCCGACTGTCGGCCGACGCGTTGGCAGCTGTTTTCCCAGTCGATAAATAGGCTGTGTTGACGGTGCGTCGGTGGTGCGTCGGTGGTGTGTCGGCGATGCGTCGGTGACTTTTTCTCTTTAAGTTATAGCTTGAGAAGATGGATTAAGCCAAATTTTTCCGTTGTCTTCTATCATATTGAATAATTTTATGATAAGTAATTTTCCTCGCAATAGAAATGCCATTTAAGAAGTACGTTCTTCGACGCCATTTTGTTTCGTATTTTCTCGACCCAGACCCACACCTTTATTACTCAGCCCGATCAGACTGGATACTAATCAGGTTAAATAGGTTTTATGATCTAACCATTTGGTGTTCTAATTTTTACAACATGAAAATGCCGATATGTCGGTGAACTTACTTTCACGTAGATAAATTCGCTGACAAAAATAACATGTCAAATATGTCGGCAAATTTAATATGCTTTGGTAATTCACCGACGCGTCGGTTAATTCACAGATTACTAACTCATTGGTTATTTCCTTTCTTGTATGTGGTGGCTCCTAAAGGAGCCGTTGTTTAAATAGAGATTTATTTACTGCAAAGGAAACTGCTCAGCGATGTCTTGCAGTAGCTGTTGGAATGGTGCGTCACCCCCGAAGTTCCGGAACCACATGAATTCGTCGAAGTAGCTCGGTAGATGCTCATAGAGGGTTCCTGACATGGACTTAAGCTTTTTCTTCACTAAAGCCCACAAGCCTTCGATGGTGAAAACTATGAAAACTACCTAATATGACAAGAAGATCGCGGAACTCCATTTTACTAGTTTGTGATAAAAAGTTGAATTGAAAGCATTTAACTAACATGCAAATGAGATTAGGATCGAACGTTATTCTATTAAACCAATCACAGGAACTAACGCTATTTAATTAAACCAATCACAGTCGATAAAAAACAACCAATCAAGGGACCTTAACTCTTAAGCCAATGAAATAATCTTAATACAACAAGGATCTAACATAATTCATTTTAACCAATCATAGTTATTCACACAAAAGTAGCCAATCACAAAGCTTGTTAATTAACCAATGAAACACTTGATCCGTTTTTATGTTAATTACTTCAAAACAGTGTATATAAAGTGATAAATTCAATTAATAGCCACTTTACTAGCATAAAGATCAGAGCTTCATCAATCATTCAATCGTTAAAATGTCCCAGCGTGTTACTAAATGTACTGTTTGCGGCGAATCCGGCCATACTAGAATCCACTGTCTAGTTATTTGCGGCTTGTGCAATGGCGACAATCGCCCGCTGCGACTGTCAACAACCGCAACCGAAAAAACGTAAAACAACAAAGAGAAAGGAGCGTGCGCCAGCTAAACCGACACAGGAGCCACAGCAGTCCGCAGCCAGCACCACACCACCACCATCGCAGCCGCCACAGAACGCATCAACCCCGGTTGCGGACTACAAGTCTGTCTGTAAGCAATTACAGCAGAAAAACCAGCGTCTTGGGAAGGCCTACCAAGATCTGAAGGCCGCGTTCGATGCCCTGGAAGAGAGCAACAAGGAGAAGGATGAGCAGCTTCAGCAGGCGCAGAAAGACGCAGAGGAAATGGCCGGGTTCGTTCGCGAGACCGAACAACGCCTCGCCAACTACAGGCGGAAAATGCGAGAGAAAGATGAGCAGATCGAGGGATTGCAAGCACAGCTGCGAGAGTTACAGGACCAGCCAGAGCCGCCAACCAACCAGCAGGCAGTCGCCAAAGTAGACAGAAACGACCTTGAGGAAATCCACAGGCGTTATCAGGCTGTGCTGTCCGTCATCAGAGAGAAGAAGTGCAGCTTAAACAACGCGTACAGGCTGGCCGGTACTGCCCGAAGTACCATTTGCGATTTCCTTGGAATTGCTGAACTAAAGATCGCAAACAACGTCACCTACGAGAGCACGCTTGAGAGGCTGGGCGATCCCAAACTGTCCGTGAAGACCATCGAGTACGAGTGCAGAAAGCAGCTAGGTGGCCTGCTGCCTATTGTCAAACGCCTTCGAGTGAACAAGACGCTGTTGCCGCTGGCCGTGGAAGACACCTTTTATTCGCAAAGGGCTGTCTAAAAACAAACACAAAAACGGCTCCTTTAGGAGCCACCAAATAAAAGAAAGTTAATGATCAACAATCAATAATTATTTATCCTATTCCTTAACTCCCATGTCCCCCTCTTAAGGTTTCCTAACATTCCAGAATGACGAAACTCTTTATAACCCCGCCCTCACAAGCTTATAAATACCACCGAGAGAGACTAGAAACTAGTTATTGTACGAAGAGAGCGCCTAAGTCCTAGTATCACAATTAAAAATGGCGTCGCCGATGCTCTTTCGTTTCGTGTTCTGATTGCTAGCTATCTTTCCCTTTAATTCCTTGCTTCACATGCAAAGTAATCGTCTGTATCATCGCAGGTATTGCTATTTTTTCTTTCCCTTTCTGTAGTGTGTCGGCCGACGCGTTGGTAGTGTGTCGGCCGACGCGTCGGTAGTGTGTCGGCCGACGCGTCGGTAATGTGTCGGCCGACGCGTTGGTATTGGGTCGGCCGACGCGTCGGTGGTGTGTCGGTAGTGTGTCGGCCAACGCGTCGGCCGACACGTTGGCCGACGCGTTGGTTGGATCAGATTCGTTACCTTTACCGAGGTGGGGGTATGGATATTTTCTGGAACTACACAATAAAGGGACTGTTAACGAAGGTTTCCGTCAAAGTGTCAATTCACAGAAATGTACAGCACCTTTTCCAAATGTTCCTGCAGATAAGCCACACCCCTGATTTAGAGGAACAATTTTTGAGAACAAGGTGTGGCTTATCTGCTGGTGTTAACGGTATTCTTTTATCACCTTTCATAGTTTTTGGCCTTACGTGACATCAAGTCACTAATTAGAGATACTAGCTAACAGAAAACCTTTTATGTGCAACTTGTTGTAAGCATGTTAATTCAATTGGTGATCAGTTACATTTCTTGTTGAGTACAATATTTCTCACAAAGCACACGAGTAGTGTATGTGAGTTTGTTGACAGATCGACCAGTATATGGTAACAAATAATGCAAGTTGGTAATGCAGTCTGAGGATAAGAGGGAAGGGAAGGGTGGATCTTAAAGAGATGGAAGGGGTGGGGGCAAAAAGGTGGCTTATTACATGTAGGGAGTCTAGGACAACTTGATAAAACATGCATGAACTAGTATTTTCATCCAATGCTCATATCTACCTTAATCGATTGATGCCAGTATCTTTGTTGGGCTGTTAATTTGTTTTCCTTTTTTGGTTAAGTAGGATTCTGGAAGAATCATGAAACTACAACTAATGATTTTGATTTGTAAATTTTCATTGCTTATTAGTGGAGACATTGTGTACACGTATGCTCGCCGCTACCCAGAAGAAGCCTCTCCTTCTTGGCCAATACGTCCCATCTTGTGATGCTAATGGTCACTTTGACAAAGTCCAGTGCCACGAGGGATACTGTTTTTGTGTAGATGACAGAGGAATTCCAGATTTCTCCACAAAGTCCAGATCTCGTCCCAAGTGTCCCGGTAAGTGAACAATAAATTCCCCCAGTTTCATATAGTGATCTGCGTTGCTTAGTATTCGTATGAAAAAAAAAAATAGTATGTGGGATTCTGCTTCAAGCTTAAAGTTGATCATCTGCTTTGTAACAGTGACAGTGGCATGGTATGCATGAAACAATTTAAGCCGGAAAATTGAGAAGCAAGGCTGTATCAGTGTTTCATCAGTCATGGTGAACATTAATTTGCCATGACTGATGTAGAGGCCATTCCCAAAATGTCTTGTCTGAAACTGAACTTAGTACTTATTATAAACATTTTTTACACATTTAACATTTTCCCAAGTTAAAATTGAACCACAGCATAATGCAATGATATCATTATTATTATAATTATTATTATTTATTATTATTATTAAAAATTATTATTAAAAATTATTATATCATGGAATATTAACAATCCATCTGCATGTTATTCTTTCACCATTACCAGAGTTAACTCTGTGCCAGAAGAAGAAACAAGAAGCTGAGAAACTTCCTCCCATTGGCAGCTTTGTCCCTCAGTGTAAAAGTGATGGTTCTTTCGAGGAGAAACAGTGTCATGCATCGACTGGACAATGCTGGTGTGTGGACAGAAATGGAAACGAGTGGGAAGGAACACGAACAAGGGGAGATTTAGACTGCACAAGAACTGGTGTGTATTGGTTGACGTGCTGTAACCAGTCACTTTTAAATTCCCTTTTCTCAGGCAAATAGTAATACAGTCAAACCCCATATTCCTTGTTAAGCGGCCAGTTATCAAAGTCCTAAAATTAATGTTACTAATGAAATACTGTAAATAAAACTGCTATTAAGTAGCCACCTGTATTTAAGTGGCTGCATCCACCTTTTGGTCATCCTGATGTGGGTTTTATCGTCTCTACGTGGCTGCCTTGTTTGTTCTGGATGTAAATCCCCAGGTTTACATGTAGCTCTGTTTTAAATGTTTCCTAACATTGGCTGTGAAAATCCCTACTTTCTCTAGCTTTTTATTCTTTTCATTTGACCCCACATGAAAGCTCCTTTTTGGTGTCCATGCTTCTTTTCCAGGGTCTCTATTTTGCCTCCTTCAAATCCTCTCCTGCAATTCACAGATGAATAAACGTGGCAAAAATAATTTCAAACACTGGTCAGGAGTGTTAGTAAGAAGTTCCCTGTTTTCAATAAATGTTTGGACATCACTGACGGCAAGTCAATCATATTTTCAGTGTGCCCAGCCGCAGCCCAGGAGCTCAGTTGTGATCCAATGCTATGCAGCACAGCATCATGCCCTGGTCAGAAAGATGCGACATGCAGGGTGAATTCATGCGGCAAATGTGAGGCAGAGTTCCTTGATAAGAACGGCAGGAAGGTGGACTGTAAGTATTGGAATTATTAAGCAGCTGTTAAATTCAGTGGGACCCTGCTATCTCGAACTCACTTTTGAAGAGATTATAAACGAAAAGTTGATTCCCTGGTCATATTTTTTTCAGTTATTTACTGTTAAAATAACCACACTATTTCAAACTCCCTACCATTTCAAACAATTTTAAATTTCTTTTCTGTTGGAAGTTTGAGATAGTGGGGTCATACTGTATATGTACTTACCTAAGCAAGGGCTAATTTTTAAAAAAATTGACAGCATGCCAGATATCCAAGTTTAATTTTCCTTCTTGTGAAACAAAATTAGATATTGGAGCTGTGAAAATAATGCCTTATGGACTTACAAATACTGATATCTTCCACAGGCTTCTCCAAGTGCCAGAAACAGCGACTCGAGGCCCTTGGTACCCACTCCCTTGATGAAAAACCAGCACACCCGATTGTTGGGCGCTTTGTACCACAGTGCGCCGCAGACGGCAGTTTTGAGGAAGTGCAATGTTATGGCTCAACTGGTTATTGTTGGTGTGTAGGTGTTGAGGGAAATCCTGTCCTTTGAACCATGATTCGTGGCTTGCCGCATTGTAACAAGACAGTTCTTGGAGGTACACTAACTCATCTCATATAAACAGAAAGATTTCAACATATGAATACGGTGACCCAGGGCTTTATGAAAGGTGCTGATTGGTGCCAAAAACTATATAGTCAAAAGTTTAAGTTCAGATACAGTCAACTCTCTCTTAATGGAAACCAAGAGCTTTTTTAGTCATTTTTTCTGTCAGTAACTAGTTAAAACTCTCTATAAGATGGACACTTCTCTAAGATGGACAGGTTGAGCTGGCCCCGAGGGTGTCTGTCTTAAAGACAGAGTTAACTGAACTGTGATATTTACATGTAACAGTCATTCGTCAGACAGCTGTCTTACTTTTACAGTGCAAGGCATATTCACTGATTGTCCATTGAACCCTAGCCAGTCTGGGGTTACTCAGGAATGGGAGCAGGGTTGATGTCAAATTCTAACCAGCGATCAGGCATTCTTTTTTTTTCCTGCTGCAAAGAAAAAAGATTGTCTGATAGAGGGTTAGTTAAATCGTAGACTGAACTGATTGAACAAAGAAATGTTGGTAGTGCACATTCAATGGAGTTGGAAATTAGCGTGTAAGTGGATGTATTAATTTTCTCCAGTAAACAAAGAAAAAGGTTGCATTAACTAGTCATGAAACATGCAAGCACATTGTTATCGTGCATACCTTGGAATCCCAAGTTCTCAAACCCTAGAATTCTTGTACCTCAGATAACTCAAATCAAAAAGTCCCACCCTCGATCTCAGTCAAGCACAATTAATAATCTTACGCCTGATTTCCTTTCCCCGGAGGCACTTAAAACTGGGCTTCCACTAGACTTATGTTTGAAAATTAGTCAAGTTGTTGTATCCTAATGCCTATCGTTATTTTGCCATTCCAGTCTGTTCAGGCAAACCCATGTTTACCTGTTTGCGTAACTTCTGTCAGTGGTCCAGCTGCCCTGCCCATCCTGAGGCAACTTGCCATGTTAACCCCTGTGGAGGATGCAAAGTAGAGTTTGTTGATAAGAATGGCAAAGTTGTTGACTGTAAAGAAGGTAACATTATTTTGAAAGTTATTGAATCTACAGACAACCTTGTAATATCATCTGTAGCTACTGAGCTAGTTCCAGACCTTTAGCTGCTGTAGGTTTTGAAAACAGGATATCCAAACTTTTACAAGAGTGCTTAAGGCCCCACCCTCCTTGTGTATGTTTGTGTGTGTGTGTGTGGGGGGGGGGGGGGGGGGGGGGGATATTTGTAAAATTTAAGCATCTCAGGTATATTTCCTTTTGCAGCTAGCTTTAAATGCAAATTTATTAATGTAAGGTTTCTACATGTACACTTGGTCAAAAACAAAATAGCAAGTTGCAAACTTATTCACTGGCAGGTTTCCCTCTCTGTTCAATTGTTTACAACAAAAATCATATTACAGAACTTTTCAAGTTACATCTATTAAAAACAGCACTGGAAACCTAGTCCAATTGAAAGGAACTAGCAAACTGAATGATTCACATCACTGGACTTTGTTTCTTTATCAGGTAAATCAAAGTGCGAACTTCAGAAAGCCAAAGCCTCGGCATTCAGCGGCAACGGTCTGCAGCCCGTCGGTAGGTTTGTACCACAGTGCGAGGCAGATGGCAGCTATTCAAAGATTCAATGCTGGCCTTCCACTGGTTACTGCTGGTGTGTGGATAAAAATGGTGTGGAACTAAAAGGAACAAGGGTCCGTGGAAGGCCTACCTGCCCTTCTGGACGATCAAGTACGTGCCAAGATGTTGATTAATTATTAACTTAGTTTGTTTGTTCAAAATCAAGGGTAAAACTTCAATGAGATGCAAGTCAATGTATTCACCCTTAATGTCATAAGAATACAATACATGTATCATGTGGCAAAGCAATATTTACTGACCAGAGGCAAACTATGGCTCTGGCAATTTCCAGGACTTGAATTCCATCTATTCAGTTTCCTGTCTATCAAGCTTTCATTTGTCAGACCTGTACCAATTTAACAAAAACAGATTGTATTATTTACCATGCCAAGGTTACATACATTTTTCATAAAAATGTTCATGTATGGTGTTTCAATCAATGGTGGCATTCACTTTATTTAGAACGATCTCTCAAGGACGGCTTCTGTCCAATCGTCAAAGAGCCCAGGGCTGGAGCATGTACAAGCAAATGTAGCTCTGACGATGACTGCAAAGAAATGCAGAAGTGCTGTAATATCACAGGATGCGGTAAAGTCTGCCAAGAACCATCATTCACAAGTATGTAGTCTGCATGCTATACATATCAACATTCAAATTCTCTTAACCTCAAGCCTGTGCAACAGATGAACTAAACCCCAGTGTAGTCTGTCGACAGACAGACTAGCGTCTACAGACATCTGAGCTACAGCAACCAAAGGCTCAGTTGTTCCACCCCCTGTGCATTAACTCGGTTTTCTTTGAAAGCCTCTGATTGGTGCTTGCATATGGCCATTCTTTCGTGCAGTGTGATTGGCCGAGAAGATCTTGAGAAACCACAGTTTTCAAACCCATGCCACAGAATAATACACTGGGCTCAAATTTGCAGCCAAAGTTAATCATCCTGTGTTCTTTCAGTATTCAGTTCTAAGTGATATTTTTGTAGCTTGATCAGAACTGAAGCACTGATGCTGATGAGACAAAATATTATGAAGCAAAGATTCCCCTATATGGCTGGTTCAACAAGTAGGCAGTTAAAGCAAATCCTACACTGCAACTGCATGGCTCCTCTGGTAATTGTGAAGAAGAACTCCCCTTACCCGACTGTCAGCCATCTGTCGACCGACAGGCTACCGACAGGCCACCGACAGATGACTGACAGGTTACCGACAGTTTCCCAAAACAGACATTTTACTGTTAAATAGAACAGAAAAAGCCGGAGTTAACCGACATAGAAAGCAATATTAAAGATTAGATCAACACTGTATTTCAACGTAATACATCATCTACTTACTGATACAACAAAATTGACCGCTCACGGAGATTTTCTTTTATATGAAGTTAAATTTGTTATAAATTTATCAACTGCTTAATTTTTAGTCCACTGGGCAAGCGCTGGAATCATTTTCGAAGATGATTTGATCCAAAAATTGGCAAAACGTAGGCATAAACTTCTTGAGACCCGCACTCGCTATTATCGCCCTACAATGCAATGCAAACCCTTATGGTATGTCATGTAAGTATAAATAATGTTTTCCAATATGGCGGCTGAAAATGAAATGCAGTACTCGCGTAAATACTCTGGTCGCTTTTGGCAACATTGACGCCAGCTTTAAGCAGTGACTACCCTAACTGAAGAGGATATAACTCTCTTTTCAAATTTGCAGCCAAAGTTAATCATCCTGTGTTCTTTCAGTAGAAACCCACAGGATCCAGGACATGCTACAACCTCAGACAAAAATAGTTGGGAAGGTCGAAAATGAACGCCTTGATTTCAACAACATTTCAATAGATCTAATCTACAGGTACACACAAAGTGTTTATGAGCCCCCCTCTACCCCATATCAATGTTGAAGTATTAGTGAACATTCGTCATAGACAATATGGTGTGATTCAAGTGTCTTGGTATACCTCAACATTGAATAAGGGGGAGGGATAGAGAGAAATAAGAAACCTTCCCAACATTTTTGATGGAGGTTGTCTGAATATCGAATGCAACATTCAATAATTCATAATAAAAAAACTATGGCAGCTATCAAGGTAAGGCTTGGTCTGGCAGAGGGATATAGTGTTATCTTTCTTGTGGTGAAGTTGTAACTTTAAGCAGTGAAAACTACCGATTAGGCGAAAGGCATTAAAACGGTGTTGTCATTGCGTGACATGGTGTGCTGTTTATAAAATTCAAGTTTACACAATGTATACTTGATGTATTAAGACGTCATAAGAGAAGGTAAAAGAGGAGTGTAGTCATTAATTCAGATAATAAGTCATATAGAATCCCTTTGGGAAAGAAGTCAGAGTTGTTTCCGATAAAAAAGTATTATTTACCGTTTGCGAACGATGTGATAAGTGTCCGTGACCTTCCAGTTGAGTAATAATTAAACCTAATTGAACTGTAAACACTTCGCCCCACAGTACTCCACAGTACACCATCAGGAAATCTCCTAAAAAAACGTTATTTTCGAGAGATTTCATGCAACATTCCTTGAATACAAGTAAAGCAGTTGAAATGCGAGCAAAAGAGCCGATGCTTGTATCTTGAAGTTACGTTTTTAACTGATTTTCAACAGTACTCCATTGATAACTCGACTTTAAAAGATAATTAGCGATTGTCTTTCATTTCACTTGTTTTGGTGGAGTACTGTGTCTTTTTCTCTTAATAAAGCAAAATGTGCTTCAACGGTTTCAGTGCAACAAACCTTCTTTATGAACATTAACCATGTCCGCGTACATTCATTTTAAATGAACTCCGAACGCTGGAATTTTCGTAACATTAATGGAGTACTGTTGTAATTTCGCGGAGTACTGTTGTCACAGATACACTGTTTCTTAACAAGGTGTTGGCAGCTGACACTAGACAGAACACTTATTATTCAATGTTGTCGAAAACCAACCGGGAAAAACGGTGTCCACAAGGTACCTCATTGAACTGCTCCGTTGGTGGAATATGCCACCTAAACTATAGGAATTTCCATCTAACATTCTGCATCACGTTGTTAGCTCGATCTACCCCACCCCACTTTTCACTAAATCTATCGGTGCATCGCCCGTTTGCTCACACTGGCGTGTTCTTGTTCAGCTCAATATCATGCTTGGCGAAATTCTTGAGAGTGGGCAAATTACTACATCTCCTTCTAGTAATTGCAAGACGTTCGCTTTCCTACATCTCAAATGGAATGTTGTGAAATGTTGTGTACAATCAACATTCATTTCCACTCGTGCGTCAGCTCGTGCAAATCCATTTTTTCCTCATTAAAAGTCATTCCTGTTTACTTTGGAGGACGTGCTGGGTAATAGACAACATCATGTCAACATTTCATTCCTTCACAGTGCATTTAACACTTTCAATAGAGCTCTTAAAGACATTGACATGTACCACCACGCCCACTCATTTTACAGACAACCTCAGACAAAAATAGTTGGGAAGGTCGAAAATGAACGCCTTGATTTCAACAACATTTCAATAGATCTAATCTACAGGTACACACAAAGTGTTTATGAGCCCCCCTCTACCCCATATCAATGTTGAAGTATTAGTGAACATTCGTCATAGACAATATGGTGTGATTCAAGTGTCCTGGTATACCTCAACATTGAATAAGGGGGAGGGATAGAGAGAAATAAGAAACCTTCCCAACATTTTTGACGGAGGTTGTAGTTACCGTTAACAGTTGTTTTCAGGGTAGAGTGCCGGCAACCATTAATCGTCTTATTAATATCAGAAGGAGTAGCTATAATCTGCGGGGTGTAAATGTTTTGTCTCTACCTAAGGTGAATAGCACCAAATACGGCCTTAAGCGTTTTAGTTATTACGCCGCGAAACACTGGAACGCACTTCCTGAGAGTATACAAAGCTTAGCTGGAACTAAGGATTTTATCCGCAAGGTTCGCGGTTTAACGTTTTAAATTAATTTGCTTGTTACCATGATGATCAGTCAAATAATCACGCTTTATTTCATTTTTTTTTTTTTTTTAATCATAGTAGTAGTAGTATTTTTATAGTAGTTAGCATTTTTATAGTTTAATCTTAACAATTTATATTTTAATATCGTGGAATATCTGGAAACTAGCTATATAGCTAAGTATATTGCATGTTAATAAAGTATCTTATCTTATCTTCAATTTATTATACATCTCGGGAGTGGCATTTGAAGAAAATCTAGGAAAAACCTGAAGGTAAACCACCGACAACTTACCGACACATTACCGACATGTTACCGACACATCACCAACTGTCGGCCGACAAACGGCCGACATATGGCCTGCACATTAGCCAAAATCTGTCGGCCGACTGTTGGCCGTTTTGTCGGCCATCTGTCGGCCAACTGTCGGCCGACTGTCGGCCAACAAACGGCTGACAGACGGCCGACAGACGGCCGACAGTCGGTTTGGGTAGCTGTTCTTCACAATTACCGCTCCTCCAGTGAGCAAGTTGGATCTTTTTGCCTTCTCAGTATATATTGCCCACTTTGTCCTCATGCAGTGTAAGGAAAATGGCTGCCAAAAACCTTAATATTATCACTAATATTTTGTTTGAATATTTCAGCCTGCCCTAATGGACAGCCATTCTTGCTGTGCCTACACATGTGTCAGTTTGCGCGATGTCCTGCGTATCCAAAAGCCACCTGCTTCTCGGATCCATGCAAGATGTGCAAGGTGGAATTCCATGACGAAAAAGGAAATGTAGTCAACTGCACCAAAGGTTTGTTCGGCTCCAATACTTTTTGTTCGTCATTGCCATCTTGAGCCTTAAGTTTGACGTTAAGATGTCACTCTTGTAGAATAAAACCTCTTCCATTTCCTTTACTCTGTAGGTCTCACTCCATGTCAAGCTCGTCAAAAACTGTCTACTGGCCTTCTTGGTGAGTTTGTTCCAAAGTGCAAAGTTGACGGAAGCTTTGAACCGATACAATCCCATGAAGGTTACTTCTGGTGTGTTGACGCAGATGGAAAGGAGGTGAATGGCACAAGAAAGCGCTTTCAGAAACCAACATGTGCATCACAACTGAAGAGTGGTAAGTTAAAGAATATTTAATTTACATCTTAATATTCTTGTAATAATTTAAATGCGGTACAAAGTACACTCTCTGGAAGGCACAGGGGCGTTATGGTTTGCACCCTTGACTCCAGATCATGCAGTCATTGTGTTGTGGACATTCAAAGGACAAACACTTCACTCTGATACTTATTTATTCACCCAGCACATGAATATATTGGTAGGGCTGCAACGATACACCGGTGCACCGGTGAATCGCGATATTTTTTGTCACGAGACGAGTATCGATATTTGAATGGGATATCGCTGTATCGCGATACAACGAAATATTTCTCATCAAAAATGAAAAATTACTTTACCAACATTCAGAAATTACTGTTTTAATCAGTTTTATGACTCCTTACCCAAGTACAAGCCTTTTTTTAGCCACAGGGCTTCGTCGTTGCTTAGTATCGTTTCGCATGCTTCCAGTCACTTATATTTCAAGATGGCGGCACGAAAGCATGCGTAGTTTCAATAAGTTGTCAGCTGACACAGTCTTATGCGCCCGCAACAAAAATATGCGGTTTGTTCGTCACGTTGGTTCTTTCGTCAAAATGTCTTCCTCTGCAGTTGAGTTACAACTGGCACCGTCCTCTTGTAAGTCAAAGGTATGGAAAGACTTTGGATTCAAAGTTTTTTACGATGGCCAAGGAGTAAGACACTTCTCGTTATATTCTTGTGTTATTTGTTACCATTTGTTAGCAGGTCCACATCAATGGCGCCTTTGCGAATCCAGCAATACACATCTATAGTTGTTACTTGGCCCACAAAGATTTGGTATGGATTTCCTCCGAAATTTCTTTCAGCATAGGAATATCTTCTCACCTCGAGGATATGTTTACAGTCCGACGATCAGACAATAATGAGTACAATCGAAAATTTCTTCCGGCATGCTTTGCGAGTCGTGTCCAACACCGCCTGGTGTATGTATGTATGTAATTGTTGTCAATGGAAATTAAAGATTCCAAAGCAGTTTAGTTACATTACGTCACTTGTCAGTTGTATGTTATGATGTATCGTATCGTGTATCGTATCGTGGCACTTGTACCGAGATATGTATCGGTTGCTAAGAAAATGTATCGTTGCAGCCCTATATATTGGTAGGTTGAAAATGGTAGGTTAATCCTGCATTCAAGCCTAGTTGCCCATCATGCCAGAGCTTATACCAATTTCAGTAGCACGAAGGGACTAGGACTATATATGTCTACTCCCCCCTGGATGGGATGTTAGTCCATTACAGGGTTACCCCCAGCAGTAAATTCGCCGTTACATATCTGGGTGAAGAGAAGCACTGCAAGAGTTACATTTAAGTATCTTGCCCAAGAACGCAACATAGTGACCCCAGCCAGGGCTTGAACCCAGTCCACTCATTCTGCAGTCTAGCAAGCTACCATCAGGCCCCTGCACCTCTCTCAGGAGTGTAAGTGGGTACCGGTGAACTAACCTTCCAACCCATCCATACTCCCAAGTCACTTCACACTACTGCACTAATGAGCCACTTGGCTCAGCCCAGTCAGCTTTACTGAGCTTGATCCATACTGTTGAGACACCAGGCTGTTATTCACCTAGTACACAAAGCCCTTACACTTGATTAATAAGATAATAATGTGGTTATCTCAGTGCGTGTTGCTGTTCAAATTTCTCAGTCACTGAAACATGATTAAGAAGTTAACTGTTTGTGAATTTCTTTGTAGATCTTACATTGTGCCAGTTGCAGAGGCTACAAAGTGGTAGGGTTATTTTTTTTTCTTTTAGTTTTGATGCCCCAAATAATTGCCTTGCCTGCATTAATTTTGAACCATTTCACCTTTGTTATGATGTTTTGATGATTTAATTTTGGAATCTTGGTGCTGATGATGATGGAACACACCCATTAAAAATGAAATAATTGTGACTTTGTGAAGAATGTGAAACCCTTGGGAAGCAAAATAAAGTGACACAAAAATTGAAAAGTACTACAGAGCAGCACTAGGAAGTTTCAGTGCTAATGTTTAGTTTGTTAACTAAACCAAGGTGAGCCCATGCCTGGTCGTTATGTGCCGCAGTGCAAGAAGGACGGCAGCTTTGAGGAAGTTCAGTGTCATTATTCCACTGGCTACTGTTGGTGTGTTGATACACGGGGCTGGGAAATCAAAGGAACTAAAGTGCGAGGAAGGCCAAGCTGCACTAAAGGTACGTGTTGTGATAATTTGATTTAAATGTACTCCTGCGCAACAACATACATGTAGTATTGCCTTAAAAATGGCCCAGCATTTCAATAGTACAGTTGTAGTTGTGGCATCTACCAGTGTACTCGTGGTACAGATATGTACTGTATGCACTCTATACTGGCTCACCGAGTCTGCAGGGCAGTCAATAAACTTACCTTATCGTAGCTCAGTATTCACTGAGATGACAGAAGAGTGTGCAAAGAGTAGCTACGTAAATCTATATTTCAAGGCAAGATGGCGCTTTTTCATGGTTTTGTAACTACAGTGTATATCAGAGAGTTTATACAAATAAGGTTATTTAAGGTGGCTCGACCCAGTATTTTTATTAGACCACCTTCCATCTTTGATCCTTCCATTCCGAAACAGCTGGATTCCAATTCCATATCCATTATAACACATGGATTACATATAGACTGAACCATAAGATGATATCAATTTTTTGGAGATCGGATGGGATATCACGTGGTAATGACATCACAATTGTTTTAGCTCTGAATCAAATTTTAGCCCATATCCGCATTTTCTCTGGAAATGCTTTACGCTACTTATACCTTGGGTGTTCGCCTTCTGCTGAGCGGAGTTTCATGAAAATTGATAAGAGGAATTTTGAAATATTTTTGGAATTTCTTTAGAAAGGGCATAATTTATGCGTAAAATGAGCTCATACTTCATATAAACAAATTTGCTTCTTCTTGGATGTTCACTGAAAGTTTTTACCACTCATTCTTTGAACAAATGCCTTGTACACCATCTCCAAACTGCTAGACTCAAGTAGACTTGCGCGATTTCGAAAAACATGAAAATATATTCATCAGGGTGAAACTCAATGTTGAGCTTCATCACAATTTCTAAGGGGTTCTTTCACGAAAACAGCGATTTTTTTAAAATTCGTTGATAAATTTTTTTTAAAATTTTTCAGGGCTGCAATTGATCAATGCACTACACAATCCCTGAATTTCATGTACATTGAAAACTTCTAAGGTTGACTAATATAAACGCAAAGTTGGGTAAATATTGAAGCGATGTCATAGTTTTGGATAATTTTGTGCTCTGGGATTTCCTATTGTCTCGAGCTTAGCATAACATCGAATTCTTGTGCACCACGCGTGAAATGGCCACGCTTGGCTGTCCCCCGAGATCTTTCCGAAGTCTTTCCGAACTATAGCAAGTTGTTTGGAAAAAAATGGAAAACAAGCTGTCACGCATCAGCTTTACTACTGTAGTCTTGGTTGAAATGAGCGCTAGCTTTCAACATGCAGTCGTTTTCTTTGGGAATGTGTTACATCACTCACTAAAGAATTACCATAATTCGGAAAGATTTCGGGGGACAGCCAAGTGTGGCCATTTCACACGTGTTGTACAGGAATTCAATGTTGTGCTAAGCTCGAGACAATAGGAAATCCCAGAGCACAAAACTATGATATCGCATCAATATTTACCCAATTTTGCGTTCATATTGGACAACCTTTTTCAATGTACATGAAATTTAGGGATTGTGTAGTGCACGGATCAATTGCAACCCTGAAAAATTTTAAAAAAATTTATCGACAAATTTTAAAAAAATCGCTGTTTTCGTGAAAGAACCCTTAGAAATTGTGACAAAGCTCAACATCGAGTTTCACCCTGATGAATATATTTTCATGTTTTTCAAAATCGCGCAAGTCTACTTGAGTATAACGGTTTGGGTATGGTGTACAAGGGATTTGTTCAAAGAATGAGTGGTAAAAACTTTCAGTGAACACCCAAGAAGTAGCAAATTTGTTTATATGAAGTCTAAGCTCATTTTACGCATAAATTATGCCCTTTCTAAAGAAATTCCAAAATATTTCAAAATTCCTCTTATCGATTTTCATGAAACTCCGCTCAGCAGAAGGCGAACACCCAAGGTATAAGTAGCGTAAAGCATTTCCAGAGAAAATGCGGATATGGGCTAAAATTTGATTCAGAGCTAAAACAATTGTGACGTCATTACCACGTGATATCCCATCCGATCTCCAAAAAATTGATATCATCTTGTGGTTCAGTCTATATGTAATCCATGTGTTATAATGGATATGGAATTGGAATCGAGCTGTTTCGGAATGGAAGGATCAAAGATGGAAGGTGGTCTAATGAAAATACTGGGTCAAGCCACCTTAAGTTTTTTGTGTTGTAACATCCTTTGACTTAAAACTATACTGTGTTATATGCAGTTGACAATGAGGTGTTTCCTTGCTGTTTCAGTGTGTGCTCCTGTAATGTGCAGAATGTACTGTGAATTTGGTTGGGCTAAGGGTCCAGATGGCTGCGATATGTGCAAGTGTAAGGAGGCACCATCCAAACCTGGCTTCTGCCCAGCCGTAGAGTCAGGCCAAATTGGTACATGCACACAGGAATGCAGCATTGACGACGACTGCAAAGGAAACCAGAAGTGCTGCTCTAATGGGTGTGGCCATGTATGTACTGCTCCAGAGTACAAAGGTATGCTGATTCATGGCTCAACATTTTAATTCTCATTACTGAGTTGTCATATGTTCTTTTAATAGTAGTTCTGAGAATTTGAGGGGTATAGAATGGTCCTTGAAAAATCATGGATCTCGGAAAATTTTAGGCGAGTCTCGAAATCAAACTAGAGTCTCAGAATCTCGAGTTCGCAAAAAATAAAGTTCGTCTCGGAATCTCGAATTTTGAAATTGAGTCTCCAAGTCTTGCAAACCAAGCGAAAGTTTTAATCAGTTTGAACCGCCACAAAACAACGGCCACAACAACAGCAAAGCAGAGAGCTACAGACCGTTAGACAAGCGTTGTAATAGTCTCACGCTGGGATTTCTAGATCACAGAGTCTCGCACTCAGATTTTTGAATCGTGGTGTCTCGGTCTCGGATTTGAAATGAGGATCCCGGTGTCTCGGCGAGTCTCGGATTTTACCATTCTATACCCCTAATTTGGCCTGAATACAAGAAAAATTATTAATTTCCTCCTTGTTTGTAAACACCATTCCTATTCTGTTTCCAGACCTCCCTTCCCCTATCAATTTTGGAACCTCAGATTATAATCTTGTGTGAGTAAGGTTCCTTATAAAGCTTGACATTGAATAGGGGAGGGGAGGGGAAGAACAAAAGTGCAAAGCTTCCCAACACTTTCTCTTAGCTACAGTACATGTATCTACATCCCTGTGTCCTTTCTGTTTGATTGAAAAGTGGCTACAATCATGTACCAGTACATGTTATGTCATACAATATACACAGGGTGGCACAACTTTGAAATATCCTTCCTCTTGCCCTTTTGTAAAATGAAATAGTACCTCACTTAAGGAGGCTCACAACGGTTTCCAGCAATTTCAAGCTCTTAAACTTTGATGGAACAGTACTACAAATCTTTACCAGTTGCTGCAACAATAATGATATCGACCAAATGTCCAATCATTGCTAAATAAGTTGTGGTCATTTTCATGACGTCACTGGTTACTATAGCAACAGTTTTACCTGTGAAAAACACCCTTATTTTTCCCTTTAAGTGCTTATAACTCAAAAACGAGTCAGGTGACCCCCATTTTTTATTATTGAATAATGATTGGCATGTTAAGATGCAACTTTTTGCAAAGTTAAAAAAATTTCTGCGGAGCAGTTTCAGAGCCACCTTAAATTTTGGAAAATTTAAGGTGGCTCTGAAACTGCTCCGCAGAAATTTTTTTAACTTTGCAAAAAGTTGCATCTTAACATGCCAATCATTATTCAATAATAAAAAATGGGGGTCACCGGACTCGTTTTTGAGTTATAAGCACTTAAAGGGAAAAATAAGGGTGTTTTCCACAGGTAAAACTGTTGCTATAGTAACCAGTGACGTCATGAAAATGACCACAACTTATTCAGCAATGATTGGACATTTGGTCGATATCATTATTGTTGCAGCAACTGGTAAAGATTTGTAGCACTGTTCCATCAAAGTTTAAGAGCTTGAAATTGCTGGAAACCGTCGTGAGCCTCCTTAATCCACTGTCAAAAATAGTGAAAGCTTAAATTGTTATTAATATTTTATTGATTCATTTTGCCATTCAGCCAAGCCAGGTCACTGCCCAGCAGTTGATATCCACCATGTTGGTATTTGTACAAGCGAGTGCAGTTCAGATCGTGATTGTCGAGGAGATAAGAAATGCTGCAGTAACGGCTGTGGTCGCACCTGTAGTGCTCCTGTCCGACAAGGTTAATACACTGTACTATACTCCACCTTTATGTTTGATGAGTAGTATTATATCTTCAGCAGTCAATTTGTTGTTGTTGTTGTATTCTACATTGTAACACTGACTGACTCAACTAGACTGAGTCAGAAAACACCACCCTGTCTTGCAATAGCTATGAGTACTAAGGAATTCCTTGGACAGCCTGACTTGATGCTGATGAGTATTAAGTTTAAAATTTATTACTAAACCAGAAGTTTGGGCATATTCATCACACAAGTGCAGAGAACATTTAAGAGGAACTATAAAATGTCACAATTTTAAGTCTATTTTTCAGATGTACCAATAAGTTGTTTTTAAGTTAATTGAAACCTCAAAAATGTTTTTTTTTTCAATTAGAAAACACCAAATAAGGAACAATAAACCAAAAACAAACAAAAAAACAAAACAAAAAACGTAAAATGGGTAACACTTGAGGAGGATTAAAGATGGATTACGAAAAGGAAACTTTTTTCATGACGTCTATAATGTACCTACCTTATTATGGTCACTCTATTCTGAAAATTTTCAATTCTAGTTATGTACAGAAGTCACTTGTATTTCTGAAGGTAATGATTCTACATTTGCATTTTATTCTTCAGCTTGTCCCCGTGGTGCCCCGTTCATGATGTGTATTGCAAATCCCTGTGAAGGATCAAGCTGTCCAGCCAACCCTAAAGCCAAGTGCCTTGCAAACAGCTGTGGCCAGTGCACACCTCAGTTCTTTGATGACAATGACAACCTTGTCAATTGTGCAGCAAGTAAGTATCTTCACCCCTCACCCCTTGTAGAAAGGGGACCAGGAAAACATTTATCTTTACCACTGTCTAGCTTCACTGATGCAGTCCTAGTATGAAAAACATGTTGCAAGTTGGTGGTGTAGTGTATGTAGTGGAAATTGGGTTGATGGGAGGTGGTCTACTCAGTGACTAAATTGAGTTTCCTTTTCAAAGTAGCTTGCTACGCTCAGTTTGTACAGATTGGGTAGCAGCTCTCAGAGGGTCCCATGAGAATGGCTTGTAACTTGCCAAGAAAGCAACATCTTCATCTGGAACAAACAACAGGAATAATGCCCCTAGCCCCCAAAACAATAGCAACTGCTACACAAGAGGACCAGTAGATTTATGAGCTTATGAGAGGTGCTACACAACTGCTCATTCCCCATTACCTAGAGTCATATATTTTTTGCCCTTCCACTTCTAAGTAAATAAGCTTGTTTTTTTAACACATCATACTTCAGATTCGATCTAGACAATCAGAGCTCTGTGTTTAGTTTAAATTAATTTAGTCCTTTTACATGTAGGTTCACTTTAAAACCATACTGCCAGTTTACTACTCTCACCTGGACAATCACACTTTACAAACTGCTGAATGGATGGATACTCCTGGGTTCAAACCATTTACTATATACTGCCATTGCTTAAAAAATGTGTTATTTGAGCTCAGTTATCTTGACAAGTTTGTTGTTTTTTTCACAGGTGTGACCAAATGTCAGAAAGAGTATTTAGATGCAACCAGTGGCCCCCCGCTTCTTGGCCGGTTTGTTCCAACTTGTCGTGCTGATGGTTCATATGCTCCTGTGCAGTGTCATGGTTCCACTGGCTTCTGTTGGTGTGTGACTAAAGATGGAAAAGAAATCCCTAACACCAGAATCAGGGGACGTCCTAAGTGTATGTATTTTTACATCGCATTACAGTAAGTTACAGTACGTCTTAATCCTTCAAGTCCCATGAGTGACCAACATCAAGTTTCCCCTCACAGTATCAATACCTCATCAGGAGAAAAGGTTATGAGAAGGCAGGGACAAAAGTCGGACCGGATCAACTCGGATCGCTGATTTGAATAAGAATAGCACCTATTCAAGAACGAGGAAATGCACAATAGTGCTATTCTTATTCAAATCAGCGATCCGAGTTGATCCGGTCCGACTTTTGTCCCTGCCTGTTATGAGAATATATAATGATCACCAAAGGGACATTACTTTTGATTTTTTAACACATTCTCCCAACTAGTACTATAAGAAAATGTATGCAGATCACTCAGGAGAATTTGTATTTTGATATTGGGGCTTAACAGGCGAAGACTGATTGTATAATTATAACAATAAATTGAATATGCCAAATATTTTCCTGAGCCCTTTGGCTCATATAGCCTGCTCTTAACTGCAGTTTTCCAAGGTTGAAGAGATACGAATGTAGCTACTGCACATTCCTTGGGGTGGATATGAAAAAATTATAGTTATCAAGGTGCATCCAAATTGATTATTGCTCAGAAAACGAGGGCAAGCAGTCTATAGTTGTTTTAGAAGAAACTCTAAAGGATTGCAGTCCAAAACTTACATTTAGTACAAGAACAATTTTCACTTTTCAGAGCTACACATGTGCATGTACAATCATGTTCTATCAGCGAATAGAAAAATACGAGAGAACCAATCAGATTTGTGGGATTATTAATAATACATTGTATGCTGAGTGTCTATACTAATGTAATTTACAAAACAACTGTTGGCTGATGCTTATTTAATGATATTGTTTCTTTTAGGTGAAGCAAGTGCAGTCCCATTCAGCATTGGTCCCAAGTGTGATGAAGGCTCAGCATGGAAACTCTGCACTGATGTTTGTAAGAAAGCATCTTGTACTAACAACCCTGATGCTAAGTGTGTAGCACCAATGGGAGGCTGTGGAGCAGATGCCTGTACACCCAAGTTCTACGACAAAATGGGCAAGGAAGTGCAGTGTAAGTTTTAATGGCCACAGAGCTAGACTAGAGCCAGTGGAACTGTTACAATATTATTACAATATTATTAATTGTTTCACGCAGTGCATTAATCATACTGCGAGCAGTCTCTTTTCTTTTCCTAGCGCGCAACGTGAAAACACAAAGGTCAATTATCGAGATTGAGAAGTGAGCGGTAGTGAGAAGCGTGGGCACGGGGTGAAGGTTTTTTCCTGTCTCGCCTTATTCCCTCCTCATTTTCCCCTGATTTGCATGATTTCATTTTTCCGGTAGAATTTAAGGAACAACAACCGACTGCTCATTATTATTAAAATACAACGTTAGTTAAGGTGAAATCAGCTTAGCTGATTGTCATGTGTGTCCTCTATCTTCTGGAATTTGGAAATGTTTGTTTGTCATCAGGGGGGAAAACTGGGATACCCAGAGAAAAACCTTCAGGGCAGGTCGAGAGCCAACAACAAACTCAACCCACACTCAACTCGTAACACTTAATTGTAAATCCCATCGTGTAGATTGAACTAAACAATATGTACACAAAGCAAGATCAGTGCACTTGTCTCGTTAACAAAAAGCCTTGACATTATTTTTCTATCAAGTGCACATCACCCATTGCAGTAGGCAGCTTATAACTGGAATGTTGAAATATTATCTTTCGTTGAGAACTAAATCTAAAATTAGCCCATAGGCTTATACGCCAGGGGCCTTTTGCATCATTTTTAGGCTCTAAGATGTGATGATTTTTTTTATACAGCTTGCATGATAAAGTCAAAAGTGGGACAACTATAAAAAAAGGTTCTTTTAATTTTGCTACAGTAGAAAACTGAAACATAGTGAAAGTGGAGTGAAGTAAAACAAACATCAACATTTCTTTCTGTCAGAAAAAAAAGATGGGCACCCAGGTAATGCTTACTTATACATCGTACTGTTTGTAGGTCTCACAGAATGTCAACAGAAAGCTTATCAAGCGACGCACCCCATGCGTATTGGAGCTTTTATTCCCCAGTGTAACGCCGATGGCAGCTATGCTCGTGTGCAGTGCTGGGGCTCCACTGGATACTGTTGGTGTGCATCAGAGGATGGAACTGAGTGGCCTGGGACTAGAATTAGAGGAAAACCCAATTGTGACACCAATGATGGTCAGTTTGTTGACGTGAATATTGACTACACTGCATAGCAAGAAAGTTTTTTTTAACCATAGTCCATTCTGAACTATCCTTGTTCTTTCGTAATTATGTTTTATTGCCGTTTAGTGTTGTTCATCTTTTGCTGTTCTTCTTGAGGTTCACATTAATTTGAAGGCAATTTTCTACTTGAAAAAATTGCAGCTATTACTACAGCAAATATGTCCTGCCCTAAAATGTGACGATTATTTGAGAGGCAAAATCTAGTATTTTAAGCAAGCTTTCCCTGTTATAAGCTGTACTTTAATTTTTATTGCCAAATGACTGCCCATTCAGACATCTTTGTGCATCCCCCTCCCCTCCCCTCCCCTCCCCTCCCCTCCCCTCAAATGGCAACCGAAAGTGGATTGTGTATGGACACAAGTTTTATAAAAATAATAGTTAAATATTGTATATTCCCCTTTCTACACAAGTTTTGCTTTTTACTGTTCATATTTGTTCCCAAAGACCAACCATCCTCATTTCCCTGACAACATTGATCAAGGGGGGGAGGGAAGGGGGATGTTTGTGAGTGGTTCTTGGTATCATAACACTGTTGTTGGAGATTGGCTTCCAGCCTCTCTCAAGGGAAATGCCACCTTTTTTAGGTTTTTCTGATATATTAATATATATTTTGATATAGAGCCAAATAAAAAAATGTAATATAGTAATCGCATTATAATCTATCGTACTTTAAAAAAAGTGACATTATTTTCCTTCCTTTCTTTGCAGGTCCACAACTTTTGTAAGTATAATTTCTTGGCTTTCCTCTTTTGGCGTCAGTAGTTTTAAACAATGTCGTGTGTTGTGGGTCATTACAACTGTTCTAAGACTCTTCTTTGTTTTGTTCCAACAGGAGTGTCCACGTTGGACTCACATTTAAATACAGCTTTAGTTTAGTGGAGAATGTTTCAAAAGATTTTAAAGAGTGAGTGAATCATCTGTTAGCTTAGAAGTACAAAGTGATAAATTCCTTTTATTTGGTCGAGAGAGAAGTTTCATTGGCAATAACGAGAATGGGGCTCTAGAGTAGGCTCGTTTTGTATGCCTGTGTTCCTTTCACCAGACCAGGACAACCAGACTCCCTAAACAGGCTTAAAAGATCATGTAAACGCTAGAATACAACGTTTTCTCATCCATGTAAAAAGCAACGAAGAAAACGAATTTGACGTTCATTTTGCTCGATTCGATTTCGTTCAGGAGAAAAACGGCATTTTCTTCAAAATATCAATTCAGAAAACTTGCTTTGCTGAAAAAAATATTGACAGATTTGACATATGTGATACATATACTAAACGAATATGTGACAAAAAGAAATAGCATTTTAGGGTTTACATGCCCTTTAAGAGGCCATGTTATGTTACAGTATCGCTGTGATTTTCAAACAAATTAACCTCAAAAACGTTATAAAAACAAGCTTGCTTAATAGCTCACTGAGGTTCGTTAGCGAGACAATAAAACAGAAAGGAACAAGGTAAAGATTGAGACGGTAACGTCGCGGAAAATTTAGGGAAGATTTTACAGAATATACCATTAATATATCAAAAACGAGGGAAAGTGTTTCACCATACTTCCAGACACAGAGAAGAGAGTTGAAAATACGACGCGCAGCGGAGAATTTTTGACGAACTTCGATGTGTTTGGAAATGTGATGAAACACTTTCTCGAGTGTTTGATATATTTTCTCAATCGAAACTAAAACTAAGAAGTATACAGTTTACATATTATTCTATGTGTTAAATTTCTAGAGCTATCAAGTCACAGATAATCAACATGTTTAACTTGAAAGAAGACCAGCTACAAGCCCTTCAGGTAATAAAATAATTATAATAATGATGATGACATTTTTATAAGGCGCATTATCTCAAACTCAGTGCGGAAAATAAAGGTGACTTGCACATGGTGGAAAACAAATATTCTGGACTGTTCATTTCTCATTTAGGGATAGTTACTCTTTGTTAGACTGACTGACTGACTGTCTGTCTGATTGATTGACCGACTGAGGTACGGACGGACGGATTGATTGATTGATTGATTGATTGATTGATTGATTGATTGATTGATTGATTGATTGATTGATTGATTGATTGATTGATTGATTGATTGATATTTTCCTGATGTTCTAACTTAGGTGCAGGAAGGCAGCATCTTAGTTGGATTTAGCGTTGAACCATCCAGCGGAGGAAAAGACCTGAGTGAATTTGCAGATGACATCACAGAAAAGGTTTGACTGTAACCAGACTTGGGGTTGGAGTACTTACAACTGATAGTACCCCCCCCCCCCCCCCCCCCCGTCCCTCCCGTAATTTCGTTGTTCTCTGTAGTTAAAGTTCCTATGAAGCGAAAGTTAACTATTAATTTTGAAATACAGAATTCCAAAGTTTGAGAATCCTCTGATAAAAACTGTTGATTTTACAAGCGTCAAAAATAACTAATCGATCGCACGGCCAAAATACCACGTGTGACGTCAGTTTGTTCGCAAAAGTTCGAGCAAAATATGGCCGACAGTAAGAAAGGAGAGTGTAAAGGAGACGATTTTGCGTTGCTGGTGCACCAAATAATCAACGTCACCAGGCTGATCTCAGTGACAGTCTGTCAAATATTTCTTTTTCTTATTTGCCACCTTGTTATTATTGCTTCTTTTCAGGCTCGTAAACACGAACTGGTGATCTACTTCAGCGGTATGACCCTGGTAGCTGAACCCGTCATGTTAGCCTCACCCATGTATGTTGAGGAAAAGACTGTTTCTAAACAACAGACGGATGGCGCGAGCAGCGGCGTGTCCGTCACTGGTGTTGTGTTTATTTCTGTCTTCTGTACTTTGGCTGTAGTTGCTGTAGCACTTGTAACATTTAAGGTGAGTATGTGTGATACTCGTAGTGCTCAAACCTTTAGAATGTGTCATAAGAGCATAGGAAGGCGGAGAATAGTGTGGCAATGTTGCTTGGTGCTCAAGAGCTAATTAATGTAAGGAAATTGTTCACCAGCTGAAACAAAATTGGAAAGGGAGCCAAAAATATCTATGATTAGTTTGAATCTTCCAGTTTTAAGCTTTGGCAGCAAATTACGCTTTTTAGTAATCATACGTTATAAAGCTTTATGAGTGTTCGGCGGTACAAACATTCTGGCAAAAAGTTATTGCATGGTGGAATGAAAAGCGATCATCAGAAAAAGTCATCTTAATTGATACAAATATTTTTTACGGTTATAAACCAGAATCAAGCAGTTTTTATGCCCTGAATCATTTCCTTATTATTGCTAAGTATCACATTTTTCTGTCCTGGCTGAATATGGTATCTCCAAGTCTTGATATCTTCCTTCTTTTACTCAACGAAAAGATCCTATATGAACGTACCATTGCTGTTAAAAATAATACTATGATGAAATTCAGATCAAAATGGACAACACTTTGCGCATGAGCTCCCCTCAAATATTCGCCCCAGAGGTTGTGCCACTATTTGCTCGTCTTTTTTATTATTTTTGTTTGCCTTTTTTTTTTCCCTTATAAACTCATTTTACTTGTTATCTTATTTTCTCTTTCGCTTTTTTTTTTTGCCTTCTCCTAGTAGTAGAATAAACTAATACAGTCAACGATACACAGTTTAGTATACAGAATTATTCATTCATATTTGTAAGTACATTGTAAGTTCAAGACAGAATTTTTAAAAAATTATTATTGTAAGTAATGCTATTCGTTATCTATTTATCTATTTATCTAAGTTTGTTTATTTACTTATTTCTATTTCTTTAAGTGTATTGTGATTTTGTTTGAATAAAGATATGGAAAACTGAAAAAAAAAAAAAAAAAAATCATACGTTATTGTATTTTTCCTAGTTGATTCAGAAAAAACGAAAGAACTCCGGTCTAGAGGAGAGGGTAAGTTTTCATTGTATTTTTGCTTAATATATTTAGCTTTTTTACTCGATAAATGCTTGTAAATCATACTGGTAAACCGATTGATTAGAGGGTTGAAAAGGAACGTATCAGATGCATGCAAGACAATTCCAGTCAACAGAAGTTGGGACTCTTCGGAAATTGCGATTTCTAATCTTTTGAAACATTTATACCCAGATATGGAACATAAGGTCCAACTTGTGAAGGGGTGGTTGAGGGGAGGGGAGGGGAGGGGAGGGGAGGGGAGGGGAGGGGAGGGGAGGGGAGGGGAGGGGAGGGGAGGGGGAGGGGAGGGGAGGGGAGGGGAGAGAGGCAAGATTATGAAAAGGGCTAATATTTCCGAAGAAGGGTTGCCTGAAATCGTAAATTCTCTTGCAATGAAAGAGAACGGTTTGAGATTAAATCGCTGCCACCCTTCATGATCGTCTTCACCACTTAAACCTATTTTGGGGCGAACCTATTTTAGACTGGGCCGATTGGGAAGATTATGTGGAAACCAGCCTTAAACGGGGACACTTTACCATCATGATACACCACCTACCATTTAAACGCTTGGTTGTTCTGTGTCATTAACTTGTGTGACGTCCTTTTCCTAGCGGTACCTTTTGAATTAAACCTGCTTGAGGTCCGCCTTATTCGCTCGCTCATCCTTCCCTCTAGGCCAGCTTTGTTTGCAAAGATGGAAGCGCTGAGTTGAACCCCACCACACTCACAGAAGCCTGAATTTGGACTCGACTCATAAACCGGATGTGTCTTAACTAGTGATTGTTCTACAGTGGACGACTCCGCCTTTCGTGGAGTTTGCTTGCAACCTAGCGGAATATAGCTAGATCATGCTTGGAGATCATAAACGTGATTGCGTGACATCACAAATACGATCAAGAATGATATGATTGACATTCCCTCATAGTGGGGTGTTTTATGACTATATTAATACAAGCACCAAAAAAACTTGTCATAATTAGAGATTTTTTAATGTGCAAAATGTCCTACAACTAGAAATAATTTTTATAACTAAAAGTACCATAATTATATGTTTTTAAACTTTTATAACTTAAAATAAAGAACGAACATCTATTTAGTTGTCTTTTTGTTTTGTTGTTGTTAATTGTCTTATTCTTTCTGAGCCCTCCTGTTTGTTACATTTATGCGCTATGAGTTCCGCTGTGAATAATTGTTTTTCACACTGAGAAGCCAACCCTGGTAATTTCGTGGAGGGTATCACTCGACTTTGCCATTTCTGGGTGGTCTTAATTTCCCCAATTTTCAGTCACTGGTTGGAGAGACCTTTCACTCTTGGAAACAAGCCTCCGTCGAATCCATGCTAATGAAACGTTGAAATGTTAGCATATTACCATTCGAGCTATAGACCAATTCAGTGAACTCTCGCTAAGTGGCATTTACGGTAGGCGAACACCGCCTGGGATCCGACTCCAGCCACGTACAGTTTTAATCTTCCACGAGATGACACCTTTACTATAAAGTGAACACTTCTTTGAGATCCTAAGGGTGATTCAACTTGATTAGTATATACCACACAAGTGAATAGTGCTTTCCGTGCGCGCTGATTGGTTAACTCGGAGGTGATCAGCAAAGTACTATTCACCTCCACTTCGGTGAATAATTGTTAATTATACAGAACAAGGTGCTCCCAACTTTCAAGTCGCTGGATAAACCCTAGTGTGTGATCAAGTGAAAGCTGTTGAGCATTGCTTTCATGTGGTGCCTCATGGGAAATCTGTGTCCAGAGCACAGTTACAATGAGCCACCCCTCCCTCCCCAATCCATGTGTGGTGAGATAGGCAACCGTAAAATTCCGGTTATAAACTCCCCCTCCCCCACCCCGCTTATAAGCCCCTCCTCTTAGGCCCACCCAAAACCCCTAACGAAGTTGTATAAGCACAGGGTTTTAAACCGGAATTTTACGGTATCCTCTTTAACGTCTTGTGTTAGACACAAAGCAATTGTTTGAAAACTTTTAAGTTGGAGATGCCCTCTTATTATGGCCCAGCGTAATAATTTGAGAATAATTTCCATAAGAAAAATCACTTAAAATGGTTCCCATAACTGGTGCACCTTTATTCTCTTTTGTACTAGTTGGTTTTCGAAAATATTTAAAATAAAACTTTGGTCAAGATTTCATACAAAATTAATTCACCGTAGATACCTCGCCGCGCAACATTTCCACGTGCGAAAACGAAGTTTAATTATTCTTGCTCTCGTAAATTCATTAGCATTTTATTCTTTAGCTCCTCGTGGTTAAAACTGTTTGGTTTCTTCGACGGAGAAAACTTGAGGTTAGAAAAGAAAGATCGTCAAATTAGGAGAAATTGTCTTGTATTGTGTACTTAATTTGAAGACTAGCTGTTATGGATAGATGTATTGGGAATCGAAAGCGCCGGTGAATTTGTTCACTGAGCAACGGAGAAAGCAAGGTAAGAGCGAGTTCAATTGCTTGGATAGCGAGGGACTTGAGAAAAATATATTATAAAGAAATAAACATATTCTATTAAAATGAAAACTGTGCCAGAAATTTGTCAAGCCTGGACAAATTTCCAGGTTAAATTTGGTTTTAGTACACTTGATTACGACCAAATAGGAACTTAATATTTACAGTAAGTTGGTACTGCATATATAAATTAAGTCATTTTGCTGTGTTGCAGCATATTTTCAGGATATCAAACGTCAGATAGTTGTTAACCCTGAAAAAAATTGACGAAAACTGCGGGCTTGATTACCTTTTACTAAACACATGCAACTGTAATTAAGGACGTTCGCGCGAAAATTTTCTAGTCGATAGATTTTTCTAAAATTTTTACTGAGGACGGATAATGAGTTACTTGTGTCAGAAATACAAAAAACAGTGGGGGTCACCGACTTCGTTTCAGAGATAAAGTCTCTAGAAAACTACCCTGATTTTGAAAAATTGGCGCACGTAATTTCGCACGGCTTTCAAGGTTTGTAGTTTAAATTATCGATGATGAGAAAACGGAGGCAAACGATCTTGGTGATATTTTGAAGAAGTGCGTCTGTTGCGTAAATAATTTTAAGTGTTGCCATCTTTTATGCAAAACTTAGCCCTGGAAGAGGCATTTGAACCCGTCGGACGACAATACGAAAAGATCAAAAAGCGGAATTCGAACGTGCGTGGGGCAAAAAAAATCAACCTTTTAATCGATAGATTTTTTCATTTTCTCACAAAACGTAGATAATCGTTAACAAAAGTGATCTGTTAAGAAAAAAAGTAGGGGTCACCGACCATTTAAGCTGGCAAACTGCAAGCGAAGTTATCGCAACGGCTACTCACCCTATATGTGATTGGAAAGTTTCCTCAGCGCGCGCCTGATGCATGACGTGGCGTAGCGACAGGAATTACGTGCGCAGTAAGGATGCGCATAAACAATTAGCGCGAACGTCCTTAAACGAGTCATTTTATGGCCCTGCATGCGCGTTATATATCATGGTACACAGTTATACTTCGGCTCTTACTTGGTGCAGAAGACACAGTTCATCTACAACAATAGAAAACAAAAGGACAAAAGAACGAGGAATACAATAAAAACAATAGGTTTGCGAGGCAGTGTTATATTGACGTGTCCTGTGTCTTCTACACCAAGAAGGAGCCTATACTTCTCACCAAAACTCGCGTTCAGTTACAACAGGCCAAAGACCAAACTCTTGAAAAGTTTAAATAAACCCGCTTACCGTTGCCATTGCGGTTGCCAATTAAACTTTTTTGTTGTTGTTTTTAGTCTAGTTCCATAAGGTAGCATGGCATATTTTCTCAACCAGTAACTTTTCATGGTTTCAGGCGAAGTGCTGCCATTGAAGAAAAGTCTCGGCCGACAAGCCATGACAAGAAGACGATAACTTTAAAGAATTCTACACAGGTGAGAGCTAAAACAATCTACTAGTCGAACACGAAGGTACACTATGTACGTAAGATAGTTGTCCATCACGGACAGCTCAAAACCAAGACAAAGATTTAATTCGGTGCACATCGACGAGACGAGAAAACCAAAACACCCCTAGGGAGATCACATTTTAGTTCTGCAACCGGAGGGGAGGGGGGCGTATGTCACTGACATCTCTGTAATTTCAAAAGTAGTAAATTTTTGACAAGACGGTGGATACTTTGTAGTGCGTCCAGGATTTTTCCTTTGTGATTCGCAATAACATGATGCAAGAGAGGCGTAGGAGTTTCGTAATCATTTGCAATAAATTCCAACAACCGCCATCTTGGGATTTTTTAATTTTTTTCATGGCGTCAGATAAACATGAAAACTGACTCAAAATCATCAAAACGAACATTAAGATGCCAAAAAGGTACTATTAAGTAAACCCTACCACAAAAAGGTGAAAAATTGTCATTACAAACAGGAGAATTAAAATTTGTAAAACCACGCCACCTCTATGGTTGTTGATTTAATTGACGGCAGAAAGGTTTACATTGTGTAATTTAACTTAAGTTTTCGATGCCAAATCCATTTTTTTGAAACAGTTAAGGTTTGAAATCAACACTTGCGGCGTTTATTCATTTGTGTGAAGTTAAAGAAATCTGTTCACAGGTTATTACAGCATAAAGCCATAAAGGCGGGGGGGGGGGGGGGGGGGGGGGGGGGGGGGGGTGGGGGGGGGGAGAGGAGTTTGATGGAATCCCCTGTGAGCTTTTCATCAACATTATTTTGCGTCGAGAAGACAGCCATGTGTGTGTGTGGTCAACAAAATGACAAAATGTTTGTTGGTTATGACGTCATATGATGATATTAGATCAGCCATCTTGGATTTCACCATTTTTAAGACAGCCGGAATGGAAACTGTCACAAAATCAAGCCAAAAATATATTGAATAATTACGCCAAAAAAACTCGATATTTATCTAAACTTGCATGCCATTATGCTGTGTTCTTGACACATTAAAATTTTCGCTAGAGATTAGTGAAGAGTTACTGAAAACTTGAGCATCGCAGAGTAAATCCTCTTTCCAAAATTACAAAAAATACTGCGACGGAGGGAATCTACCCCCTTTTCCTTGTACGCCGAGGGTTTATATATTCGAATATATTAAAATCTAGCTTACTCTTCAGCAAAGCATTTAAGACATAGTTATACAATTTGAAATTTATATTCAATTGCTGAAACGTTGTTTGATTTACAGTTTCTACCTGAGTCACCTATATACTACTTCAGCAAGCCTTCTCAAACTGCTTTATGATTTATCAAATTTAAACAAAGGAAATCAAGACTTATTATAGAAAACAAATTACGTAGTACGCGAAAATTAATTTACATAGGTGAACCAAACATTGACAAACGACACGAGTTGTGAATCCAAGGACAGATCTTGTGTGGAGGATGCGTTTTTTTTATTCGACTCGATTAATGCGTTATGGGACCTGTCTCACACTGTGACTAAACTAAAGGGAAGTTGTCTGAAAATATGTCTAATTGGATCCCCTCCACAACCCACCACCCACCCACCCACCCCCCACCCCCCCCCCCCCCAATCCCCCCACCCCCCACCCCCCCCCCATCCCCCCTCCTTCTTTCCCCCTTCCCGTTTCTACTCGGGGAGAGGAGCAGAAAGGGAAAAACTGAATCACTGAATCTCTGTTCCACAGGGTAACAATATCTGAACAGATACTCTACTCTTTCAAAATTCCAATTTTTCCTTACAACTTTTAGGTTAAAACTACTGTTGAAACTACTGGTTACGCACAAATCACGTTTCCGAGAGCTAGTTTTTTTTTTTCTTTTGCGTAATATTAGTAACATTCACTAAAGTTTTGAACACGTTTTCGTTCTTTTTCAGTGCCATTCAGTGCTGCCTGTTGCAGTGGATTACAACCAGGATTATACTTTTAAGAACAACATCGGCCAGATGTTAGGTTTAGAGTCACACGAAGAATATCTTCAAAAATGTACTCGGCAAGTAAATAGTTTATAGTAGTCACTCAATAATATTGTTTTTGTGCTTGAAAGTGTGCAAATCGTATTCCGTTCAATTTCCTGATTTTCAAAATTCTTTTGATTAATAGTTAAAACTGCCATTGCCTTCGTAATCCTGTATTTTAGTATCGAGCGATTTTTATCAAACCATGCCAGTGAAAAAGATACTAGGAAACGTGCAGCTTGATTCTGACGAACTTTATTTGTGAAATCATTTCTATGTGATAACGATAAATTTATCTATCACCTTCGCGGATTTGAAAAGCTGATGTAAAGCGCTTTAGTCGTTTGCCAGAGCATATTTAAAATTTGCTTCGACGAAGAACTGACGCTCAAACCGTCTGCTTTTGAAATTTGCTACAGCTTTTATGTTTACCAACTTCAGGATTCATAATTCCCGAGTTGTTTGCATAGATACAATCGTTATAGGAGGAAAAGATTAAGACAGAGATTTCTTCGTATTTTATTCAGTTCGAATTTATTTATTTTTCTTTAATGCCAATGCGACATTTTTACCTGATCAGTTTTTTTAATATTTGGTTGATAAAAAGTAGCAGGATTCGACTTACGTTTTTCCACGGTTTTATTTTTCTAATGATTCTTGACTTCATAGCTTGTAGATTATTGCCTAAATTAACTTAATAGTACGAAAAAAACTTGTAACAAGGTAAAGGTAAAAAACAAGAAATAAAAGCTTTTATTATAACTATTGTTTTTTTATTTTGTCTTTTGCCTTTTGTACAAATAAATGTAAAAAATAATGCGCTTCTAAAAGGGGCCTGGAAACTAGTCAAAATGTAGGCTCTCTTTTAATATAATTTGACTATGTAGGGTTCCGGAGAAGAAAAAAAAAATCTGCGCTTTTGAACAGAGTCTAGTCAGAAGTCAATATACAGCTTTTCTTTTGATGGGGTGAATTGCGCATTGCACAATTTTTCCCGCCAAAAGACTTAGTATATTTTTGACTCAAAACCAGGCTCTATTAAAAAAGGCAGACCTTTTTCTCACGGACAATATTTTCCCGCCAAAAGACTTAGTATATTTTTTATTCTTTACTTGGCCCCTTTTAAAAGCGCGAATGTTTAATTTTATTTTTTTTCACTGATCAGTTACGGGACCCAGTGCTTTGAGAGCAATTGATTATCTCTGTAAAACATTTTACATTCGTACAGAGCAACATTTTTTTCAGACGCTTCTCGAAAGATTTAGTTCCTTCCTGAAAACCATCACCGGGTCAACGGGGTCAAGCAAATTCGACGCATGACATAACAATCTGCTTTATTTGCCTTGCTCGTTGATGACTCCGTTGAACCTGAAAGAAAAAGAACAGAAACATCAAAAATATCCCTTTAATCGTTAATGATCAGATACAGGTTCGGTCAGGTTCTACTCATGTCTCTGTATCGTTGAAATTTTTTATCTGCTTGTAGCAAGATGCATGGCTCGAATTGAAATTGAAATTGGAATTGCAATACAAGAATTCAAAACGCTGATACTGAAAGTTCTTGCGCTCATTAAAAATAACTGACTTAGTTCCATTAAAAATAGTTAAGGTGGTTCTTCTATGGGGTCAACATTTCCAACCAGGGGCGTAGCCAAGGGGGGGGGGGGGGTGGGTGGGGTCCTGGGGTGCCCGTGATCCCCCCTTTGTAAGATAATTTTTTAAGTAAACAACAAACAAGCCTTATAATTCAGGTGGCGAAAAAGCACAAATCCGAAGAATCAACAGGCCATAAATCATTACTAGTGCTAGGTAGTTAGATACTACAGGACTATACTTTTCAGGACCGAACGTCTGCAGTGGACAATGTAAGTACTCTGGGTGTAACTCAGTGTGACTCCCCCTTCCCTCCTTGGAAAATCCTAGCTTCGCCCCTGTTTCCAACCCTATTTAGTCAAACCAGAGCATTTATAATGAGCAGAAAGAATTCTTATTCCAAGCTAGAACGTTATATTCGAGTGAAAAAAACAGCTGAAATTGGAACTAGTTAAGTTCAATCTTTACAAAGGTATTTACTCCTCGCTGCCCAAGTGGACCCAGTTATAGCAGTCGTGAAATAGCAATGTAGCAATCTGTGATAGTAATGACTAAAACCATTTACCATTAGCGTGGTAAACAAGAACGCTATAGCTGTAATAATTGTATCTCATTTTTGTCTCCAGCATCTTATTTTGTTTGCCTCCTGGTTGCTGCCGTCTCATGCAAACAAAATTTTTTATGGAAAGTTATAGAAAGGTTATTTATTCTCCAGATTAGTTTGATTTTGAGAAATTTTAAAATGCAAGCAAATTTTTCGTTCGCCGATAATGGACAAATTAACCTTGGTCTTTTCTGAGAAGTGTAATTTAACATGGCGCTTTGGTGGTTAAAGTGAAAAAGTAAAATAATCTCTAAGAATTAGGTATGAGATGAAGACACTCATTGTCCCCAAGATAAAGGTGCACTGTCACGGGGATTTTTACGTTTTGGGGTGAAAATGAGCTAAAGATCAAATGAAATGCTTTTTCACGTACACAAAATACTCCCAGAAAGTCAAGAGAAGGAAATCACTGCTTCAAAGGAACAACAAACAACAGTCAGTCACGGGCAATTTTTCCACAAAAAAAACCCCGAAAAACTTGAAAAAATCAGCCTGGTGTTTACAATTTGCAGCCATTTGCATCCTGGCGATACGCAGCCAAACACACTTAGTTATAGTCTCAGAGAACTTTGTTAGGTAGTTTTAAGCGAAACTGAACCAGTATTTTTGGGTCTCCTGTGATTAGAATGTCTTTTAGCTTTTCAAAGTTGTCTTCAAAATTGGTGACTGTCCTTTAACTATGTGCACAACTGTGTTAAACCCAAGACTCTACAGGCACAAGACTACGGGTATACTGCACCCCCTGCCCCAGTCATCCAACGTCCAGCTTTAATCCTAGAAAAACTGACGAATTGGCTCGCCCTGAGTGGTTTGGAAATGTAAAGGGTGACTCAGCTGTCCCCAATAAACACTTTACTCACAACTGTACTTACCTACTGCTGTTGACGTGGAAAAGTTCTTCTCCAATCCTGTGACCTGAAATTATCGGAAGAAAATCGATCAAAAAGAGAACGAACGAACGAACGCACGCACGCACGCACGCACGCACGCACGCACGCACGCACGCACGCACGCACGCACGCACGCACGCACGCACGCACGCACGCACGCACGCACGCACGCACGCACGCACGCACGCACGAACGAACGAACATCCCAGGACGTCCACAACTAGCAACAACATACAAAAACTAGACGACAAACACATGTATTTGTAAGAATATTAAGCCATTACCTTTCGAAGGAACCATACTCATGTTACTGTAAACTTGTAGCAGTCCAGAGCGCGGTTTGAATCCAGGGTTTTCAATGCCAGTAACGTCTAACCCGTAACTGCATTTCTTAGTAAAAACGTAAAGCAATCCTTGTTTTCCTTTTCCAGTTAAGCGTGCAGCAGAAAGACCATTCCATACCCTCGACGACTGCTGCTGTACAACGTTGTTTGTCGAGGGAACTTTCACGGCGGAGCGATTCTTGAATAACTTAATAATTTTGAATAACATCAAGGCGCTTGTAACGATTCATTGGTCAAATTCGACCTGCATTGTACTGACAAAGGCGCCTAAACCTGTTGGAATGAAACTACGTGCACGAATCGCTCTGCTCGTGCGATGTACATCTCGCTTTATTTCTCAATAACAAAACCTGAACAAAGGCGGTGAAAAATGCACGTTCCTATTTGAAAAAAAAATTGTTGTTTCTTAAAACATTCAGTTGAAAGACAGTTCTGATCTGTATAAACAGATCTGTATAAACTGGTCTGCGAAAGGCCACGGGTTCTTTTTCCCGTTGGGAACTCAGACTCGCTCATCACAGTAGGAAATAAGGTCTTCCTCGAAATTTCAGTATTGTTTTTTAATAGGCTTCGCCGTCCATGGGGTCGTCGTTGTTAGAGGCCAAAGCGAACGATAAGAACAAAAATCAGCACAAATGTTGAACAAAGAAAATTATTTTATTTCATTTGATTTTTTTTTTTTACACAAGAGATCAGACTAACTCGTACCAACAAAAAAGGAAATTCGAACTCAGAGGTAGAGTCCCTCGGGCGTTCCTTCGTTCTTTCTGTACAACACGTTTTCTTTGGACTTTCTAAAATCTTCATTGGTCACCTTCATTCTCCTCTCTCTCAGAGCCATTAGACCCGCTTCTGTACAAATGGCCTGTGTGTTAAAGAGAGTTTGCAGGTCAGATTGAAGCTAAAATATGTTCTACTGGGAGTCAGTCGTAGTGTTTCAAGAACGGAAGGAGTTTGATGATATGTGGATAATCTGGATAAGGAACAGCATATTTCCTCCAGTAATCGCCGTCTCTAAGTTATAACCACAATATGTAAAGGATTTTTTGAGGGTTCAATAATTTTGAAGCCTCCTTAATGAGAATAAAACCCCTGGGAACAGGCGTATAGTATATCGAGGACAAGGACCAAGAAAATATGGGATGTATTCGTAACGAGCAACGTTGAACATCAATACCTCACAGTTAAATGCTATCCTTTATAGAAGAAAAAAGAACAGGAAAGAGGCTGCGAAGTTTCGAGTGAAAGAATAAAGGAGCGGCGATTATTTCGTACAACTGGGCGAACACACTTGGACATGAAACGCAGATACTGTAGCGCCTTAATTTTTCCTTCGTTAGAACAATGACAAACTATCAGCTACATTTCTTTTGTCCAGGCAAACCCAGGTGCAATAGAAAACTCGTTACAAATTGAAGCGTACCTTGATATCAGCTCCAGAGAGGTCATCCTTGGCCATAACATACTCCTCAAGATTCACATCTTCTGATAGTGTCATTCGACCCGTGTGAATCGTGAAAATGCGACGTTTTGTTTTTTCATCAGGAAGAGGGAATTCAATCTTGCGATCAATACGACCTGTAAAGATCATATAGCGGTAAAATTAACACAAACACCAAATTTATATATTAGTCATTATTGTACATACTTTTAAACTTTTCGTGAATTTTGTAAGATAATGTAATTTTAAAGTTGTTGGGAAAATGTTATAAACACACCAAGTACATCACTTTTCTTTACTTTACGAAAGTAAAGAGCAAAAACAGTCGAAATAACACTGACTTGAAAAAATGGATTTTAAAAAGCTTTGAAACAGACTGGTATTTCTTTCACATAACAAACGTACCAAAAAAATATAGCGTTGGTAGTTAAGTACATTGGCCGACGTGTCGGTGGTGAGTCACGTCAGCCGAAGTGTCGGTAACGTGTCGATAATGTGTCGACCGACGTCTCGGCAATGTGTCGGTGGTGGGTCAGCCGACGTGTCGGTAAAGCTGTCGGTGGTGTGTCGACCGACGCGTTGGTAACGTGTCGGTGTGTCGGCTGACGTGTTGGTAATATGTCGGTGCCGTGTCGACCAACGCGTCGGTAACGTGTCGGTGGTGTGTCGGCCGGTGTGTCGGTAACGTGTCGGTGGTGTTTCGGTAAAATGTCGGTGGCGTGTCAACCGACGTGTCGGTAAATGTGTCGGTGGTGTGTCGGCCGGTGTGTCGGTAACGTGTCGGTGGTGTTTCGGTAAAATGTTGGTGGCGTGTCAACCGATGTGTCGGTAAATGTGTCGGTGGTGTGTCGGCCGGTGTGTCGGTAACGTGTCGGTGGTGTTTCGGTAAAATGTTGGTGGCGTGTCAACCGACGTGTCGGTAAATGTGTCGGTGGTGTGTCGCCCGACGTTTCGGCAACCTGTCGGTGGTGTATCGGCCGACGTGTCGGTGGTGTGTCTGCTGACGTGTCGGTAAACGTGTCGGTGGTGTGTCGGTAACGTGTCGCTGGTTCTGTTAAACCTCGAAAGACCTTTTGTCTCTTAATCCTAAGGGAGGGTTCTTGAAAATGCAAATCATCAACCATCCTCTCCAGGAGGGGGAGAGCGAAAGAAGATGGGGCTGTTACAAAATTGAGGTTTCGAAGGGAAGAAGGAGGAGTTAGCGTTTATGCTACAAGTACAAGTACTGTATGATCCATTTTTCAGAAAAGCAGGGTCAGGGTCAGCCGACGTGTCGGTAAAGCTGTCGGTGGTGTGTCGACCGACGCGTTGGTAACGTGTCGGTGTGTCGGCTGACGTGTTGGTAATATGTCGGTGCCGTGTCGACCAACGCGTCGGTAATGTGTCGGTGGTGTGTCGGCCGGTGTGTCGGTAACGTGTCGGTGGTGTTTCGGTAAAATGTCGGTGGCGTGTCAACCGACGTGTCGGTAAATGTGTCGGTGGTGTGTCGGCCGGTGTGTCGGTAACGTGTCGGTGGTGTTTCGGTAAAATGTTGGTGGCGTGTCAACCGACGTGTCGGTAAATGTGTCGGTGGTGTGTCGGCCGGTGTGTCGGTAACGTGTCGGTGGTGTTTCGGTAAAATGTTGGTGGCGTGTCAACCGACGTGTCGGTAAATGTGTCGGTGGTGTGTCGCCCGACGTTTCGGCAACCTGTCGGTGGTGTATCGGCCGACGTGTCGGTGGTGTGTCTGCTGACGTGTCGGTAAACGTGTCGGTGGTGTGTCGGTAACGTGTCGCTGGTTCTGTTAAACCTCGAAAGACCTTTTGTCTCTTAATCCTAAGGGAGGGTTCTTGAAAATGCAAATCATCAACCATCCTCTCCAGGAGGGGGAGAGCGAAAGAAGATGGGGCTGTTACAAAATTGAGGTTTCGAAGGGAAGAAGGAGGAGTTAGCGTTTATGCTACAAGTACAAGTACTGTATGATCCATTTTTCAGAAAAGCAAAATGGTAATTAAATATTTCATAATGCAAAACATATGTGTCAGGAAACTTCTCGTTTTTACAAATATATGAAATAATTTTAAACTGCAAGAAACTTTGTTCTTTATCTGCAGCTAAAATCATTGACTTTTTTACCTGGTCTGATCAAGGCAGGATCCAAAGTTTCAATTCTGTTGGTAGCCATGACAACCTGGAAACAAACACCAAGGTGGCACTAAGAAATGTGTTTTTTAAATGTTATCCCCAAGCAGGACTCATGAGCGTGTCCCACACTCATTATCAAGTAAAGAGGTCATGACAACTAGGCCCAAGTACTGTAACAACCATTATGTTCTCAGAACAGTATTAAGACAAATTTCTTCAGGACTTGGTGTTGGGTAGAATGTAGGATTTATGTGAGCAGGGATGGCACTAGACTGTTCACGGCCCTCTAATTTTTGGAATTTTTCTTCGATCGTTGAAGGCAGGGAAAGAATCACGAGAGAACTAAACATTTTTTGCATTGAAAAATAAAGAGGCTGCAAACAGTCTAGGATGATACAGCGATGAGTGCACTCTCCTCCCGCCAATGTGGCCTTGTGGCCTGGTTTCGAATTCCAGACACTGTGTCATACATGTATGTGGGCTGAGTTTGTTGTTGGTTCACGCCCCTGGTCAAAGGGTTTTTCTCCGGGTTCTTGGTTTTCCTCTCTCAACAGAAACTAATATTTCTAAATTCCAATTTCATCTGGAAACAGTGGATGAAGAGCAACTCTGTGTATATACGAATACCACTGTAAATTTGAATTTGATATTTTTTAATTATTTTATTTTACGCATACAATTTGCAAGCAGTTGGCCCAATGCACCTGTGACGTATTGTGATTCTTTGGTAGAGTTCTCCCAGTCCCTTTCAGTGTACTTCACTGGCGTGCTATAAATTACCTTCACGTCTCCTTTAGAGTCGAACCCATCCAGCTGATTGAGAAGCTCCAACATTGTTCGTTGAATTTCTCGCTCACCACCCGAGTTTGACTCGTATCTGCAGGGATTAGACAAAGCAATCATAATTACCTGTAGAGTAATCAAGGTTTAAAAGAAAACACTGAATTGAAATTAACATGCAAATCGTGAGCTTTTGTAATTTCCAAGAATGCAATTGACTCCACATCACTTTATTTGAAGCTCTGAATGGAGCACAGGGTGTTGACAATGATATAAATTATCAGCCTAAGGCATACAGTATGCAGTCAGCCTGCTAAACCGAGTTAGAAATCAACATTTTTGTCCGATTGTACTGAGAATTTACCAGTACCCATCTATACTCCTGGGATGTAGCTACGATTTCCAACAGGCAAAATTAATTTTGTTAATCACAGGTAGAAAATTTGGACCACATTAAATAGAAAGAGTTAACCAATTAACATGGTCTTTCAGCTGGAATTACTAGGAAAAGTCAAGTCCTTCAGGCAGTTCTTTTTTCTGCCTTCTGTGTATAATTTACATCCCTGAAAAAGACACTGTGAGAGTAAAGTGTCATGCCCAAGAACATAACACAGTAACCCCAGCCAGTACGTGAACCCAGACCAGTCAATTCTGTGTCCAGCAGGTCACCATGTCTCATTAATGTCAATATTTGAGTCACACCACATGTATTTTATTAGGCTGACCATACCTTTTGGTTCCAACAGCATCAATCTCATCAATGAAAACAATGGATGGAGCATGTTCTTCAGCCACTCTAAACATCTCCCTGACTAGTTTAGGGCCATCTCCCTAAGACAAAGAAAACCAAGGTGCAAGTTATTGCAAGATTGAATTAAAGTAAATGAATATAATTGATAGTTGACTTAGTGAAATAGTGTGAGTTTATTATCTCTCTCACCAGGTATTTTTGTATCAACTCTGATCCAACAACTCGAAGAAATGTTGCTGCTGTTTGGTTGGCGACAGCTTTAGCTAATAAGGTTTTACCTAGAAAAGTATATAAAAACGCAAGTTACATAATATTAAACAGACATGGCACACAAAAATCTTACTGCTCATTAAAATCCATTAAATATTTTTTCTTGTCCATGATTGGTCTAAACATGTCACACGACAAAGCAAAAACTAAGGTTTATCCAGCAATATCCCTTAAGCCATACATGTACTTCCCATTTTTCATAATTTGCATTCACATGTTCTGTTTTATCCCAAATAAACTGTCAACTTGAATGGGCTTTGTCACAGATTTTAACAGATTTTTGAACAGCAAAAATTCATATTTGTGTTGAAGGAAACCAAAAAATAATGGTCCATTTTATTAACAATTGCTATATTAGAGCACCAAAACTGTTAACAAGTGTCTTTAGCTGCAGATGGCTATAATGGAAATGGATTACAACTTGAAAAGTTTACCTAAACTTTTTAAGTTGTTTTCGCACGTCTACAAAGAATTGATATTTTACAGCCGTAGTTAGATTTCTATACACATATTAAGGTTATATCTTCTTTTAGATGTTCAAAAGGTAATGATTTTAATGGGTTAAGTTGCCTACCACTAATTTAAGAACAGCTTAGACCAAAAATCTGCAAAATCCCTGTGACAGCTCCTAGCTCCGTTAAAGCGTTAGATACTTATGCAGTAGCTACAGTAAATATTAGTACATTACCAGTATCATACATGAAGGACTCACCTGTACCAGGAGGGCCGTATAATATCACACCCTTGGGTGGTTTTATTCCCATTTCTTCATACAACTCAGGGTGAGTCAATGGAAGCTCTACAGATTCCTAAAAACCAAACACAACATGGTCACTTCAAGTACAATACTAGCCTGCGAATACAGCCGCCTCTCCACGCTCCGACCCGCTTGTTGCGTTCGGAGGGGAGAGACGTCGTCTCTCCCCTCCGAACGCAACAAGCGGGTCGGAGCGTGGAGAGGCGGCTGTATTCGCAGGCTAGTACAATACTGTCATCCTACAAAATGTATTTTTGCTTGCTCAAAAACTAAATTTAAATCAGCATTCAAAAACTGCCCTGTCTGATATACAGTAAAATTCTGAAAAATAAGTTCCCCCACCAAAAAAATAATAATTAATATTAATATAATTAATAATAATTAATTTTAGCTGCAAAAATACTTTTGATAATAAGCCCTCTCTAGCTCTAAAGGAAATATATTATAACTTAAATTCCGATTATAGGCCCCCGATTATTTGGTAGTGCTTGATATATGATGATATCATTATGTTTAGAAAGTTTTACCATGAGGTATTATTGTATGTACTGAAAATTTTTGAAAGCATTTTTTTTCTTTCAACCCGAGGGAATTTTGCACCTCTGGATGGTACTTTCATGAGATTTGGGGCCCAGAACTTAAAAGTCGCTGAACACAGCAACACACAAAACAAACACTGCAGTTGTCAAATAAAAACACCTGTACACTAAAAGTACTCCAGTGTTATGAAATGCAGAATGAGATTCTTTTCATATTGTGCTAAAATCTTATTGTAATATGAAATCCTACAAATTGAAGGGTCCAGTGGAAAAGCGACACATTGATTTTTTGGCCATTTTTAAAAGTGCTCAAAAAGAGCTGAATTTTGGCATGTGGGCTTGGTTTTAGTTGAGAAACATTGATCTGAAGTTTTTTCCGTTGGTTTGTGTTTAGTTTTTAAGATATAACGTATGCAAAAAACTTCGAATTTCGTAGCGGCCTTCTTTGTTATGCATTTCATGAAGCCGAAACAAAAGAAGCCTTTTGTTTTCTTTTGTTTCTACGAACAATGACCAGCAAAAATATGCATATGCTAACTAAATCAAGAGCAACCTTGCTTGTTTTGGGTTTATTTGCCCTTAAAAATACTGAAACAGCGTTCACCAGGCGAAAATCACGGCAGAATTACAGTGAAAACCACGGAGCCGTTGACATTGCTAACATTTATATGAAAACACCGTCGAAAACCAAAGTTTTAAACGGTTAAATCAGTGCCAACGCGAATGAATGACTTAACCTGGGCTTATAAAGCTTACCTCAAATGCTCATTTGCACAACTGGCACATAACCTTGATGTAAAGACGCAAACAGCGGCCAAAGTTAAAAGATTTTGCTTCGTCATTCGTTAGCTCGTTTCCCTGTATGCATGCAACAATACTCGGCACGTGACACAACACGTAATGTCGCGTTACTATTTGTTTACAAATTTCTCCTTGACGCCTTGTGGTTAGTCCGTAGCACAATGGGTAGAGCGGTGAACTCGTATTCAGGCGGTCGGCTAAATGTGTCTGGGATCGAATCCTATTACCTTTTAATTTCTTTTCCTTTTTATCGACACCGTACTTTTTATTGTTTATGTTCCTTGTTTTTTGTCAAGAAGTACTAACATAGGTTTGGCGATGGCAATTCGCTTTCTGTAACAATTTGCAATTTGTTTACAAAGTTCTTCGCGAAATTTGCGTGATGCATCCGTGACACGATGGGTAGCGCGATCGACTCATTTCAGTTTGCGTTAAATATGACAAGGTTCCTTTTTTTTCCTTTCCGTTATTATTCTTTCCGTCCGTTTATTATCGTTGTTCCTTGTTTGGTATCAAAGCTGCATCGGTTTGGCCGTGGCAAATCTTTTTCTGTAAACAATTTGCAAGCACGTCGCTCAGCACATAATGTGGCCTTACTATTTGTTTACAAAATTATCGCACTTTGTATTGTAGTGCGTTCGTAGCGCAATGGAGAGGACGATAGACTTGCACGCGCTCAACGCAGGTTTTCGATTAGATCGTATCCTCGGGTGAAAGAATTTTTTTCCTTCATTTTTCCCCTTACTGCTGCCCGAGCATTTAACAAAAATAAAAAGCCGCTCTTTTTTGTCGACTTTCATCGAAGAAATATAACAGGTCGCCTCCAAAGATTTCATAGATTGCAAAACAGTCGTTTTTTCGCTTGGCTAGACCACTCGGCTGGTAATGGGTGGTTTTTTGCAGTCTAAAGATTTAAAAAACCCTTGTTTCATGTACAGAAACACACGGATCTGTCAAACTTGACATGTTCACGCTCTGGTTCAGTTTTTCACAAGCACCGGACAGTATGTTTTCGAAAAGTCGTGGAAAACCAAAGCTGAAACAAAGTCGCGCACTGGATATTATTAAAATCCCCGTTTCGTCATCACGCAGTGGTATTTCCTCAGCAACGCATCGCCTGCGAGCACGGCTAAGCAACGCACTGTTCAATGGACCTTTCCCTGATCCTGAGCGGCCAACAAATGTGAAATGTAAACACAAAAATAGAAGCGTACGGTGTTCAAGGTTAACAACGTCAGCATGATTGCTGGGCAAACCCTGAGATTAATGTTGTATAAACGTGCTCTTGGACATTTCTTTCAAGTTACGAATAATGTTATACCACCAAACCGGAAACGAGAAGCGAACGACTTTTTAAAAAAAGGTCTTATTTAAACCGTCACGTCTGTCACTCATCTACGCCACTCCTGTCTTTGAAGTTGTTCTTTGATCTGTTTGATGTATATTTTCAATGAAATAACAGGACTCTAATAAAAGAATTTGAGGCTTCGATTTATGAGATGCCAGTGTTAAAAAAAACTCTTCTCATGCATGTGCCTGCATGTGATTCTTCTTCCTACAAGGACAGGCTCAGCCATTCTCAGATGTCAAGAGTGTTTTACAAGGCAAACTGCTGGGACTGTGATGATTTTTATACTGGAAAAACAAAGCGTTGATGCAACTGGTTGTTCGGATACACATTGTAAAATAATGGAGATCAAGCATTGTAGTCACGTTGTAGAACGTTGCGTGATGAGCCCAAACAACGGCTTCGAAGGAGACTACAAGTTAAGCGGCGGAGTCTCGCCTTAACTCGTTTCCTGCTCCCTCAAGAATTCCGCCCCCGGTCCGCGCTCGTTCTCTTGCCCCTATCCCGGATTCCCACCTCCTGCCAACAACCCACCCCCACCTCACCTCCTTGTTTTGTTGTATCATTAAAAATAGTTTTCAAAAAAACACAAGTTGTCATAACTTTTTTATTTCAAAGAGAAAAAACTCGAGAAAGAATAAAACATACAAGAAATTTCAATATTTACAAATACTTCACAAATTTGATGGTTTAAATATGAAAAAATATGGAAACATTTATTTATTACAATTTATGGCTTAAGAAAACAACAAAACAAAGGATGAACTGCAAAAGAGTCAAAGACCCCATATTAAAGCAGATCACCTAAGGTACGAAGATAAAAATACAAATGAAAATGAAATTATAATAGTAAATGCGTCAAATGCGTTAAGATGCTCCTCAGAGAACATAATTTCTCATTCCATAAATTGGGTGAACATACATGCATATAATACCGACTTTGTTTCAGTTTTGAACAAACATACTCATTCAGTGACAGCAAGAGATCAAACACACTATAATAATAATTAACCTGCTGCCCTGCTAAATGGAAGGTGGGTGCCTGGGATATCCAGGGGCTTCCACTGTGACAAGACAGCCCCTAGATAGAATACCGCTCCCATGGCTGGCAAATCCCCAAAACCCAGCCATGAGCCCCCATTCCAGGCACCTGTCAACACTCAGTGAAAGGAGAAAAAAGGGGAGGGGATGGGTGGGGGAACGCTTGAAGAGAAAAACCGCTTCGACGAACCCACTAAAAACAAATGCCAAACACATTGCACAAACAAAGCTGCAACAAACCATGTGAGCCTGCACAGGTGACCGCTGGCCAGTGCCCGCTAGCTCGTGGCGGTTAACTTTGTTAAATGTCATTTAACTACCGGTAAATTTAATATGTAGATACTGTACCTTGATTTCCTGTATTTGTTGATCCAGTCCACCAATGTCAGCATATGACTCTTGTGGAGCTTTCTCAAGTTTCATAACAGTCACCATGGGATCTGCATCGTCAGACAGTACACCCACAACTGCATGCACCTGGAAAAACAAATTATTATAATTATACAGTATTATAACAGTTCAAAAATATTATGCAACATGTTCAAGACTATGGTTCATAAATACAAAAAAAAATCTGTATGAAGGTTTTGAGGATAAAAAAATAAAGTCACACATACTGTTCCCAACATTCTTATTGTCATACACATATTTGGAGTATTATTATAAGAACTCAAATTGATTTTATATGATGTCCATTCTAATATTAATGAAAGTAGAAAAGTAAGGGAGATCTAGGGAATAATCTCTTTTCTTCAATGTTACATTTCAAGATACCATCAGGTTAAAGACTGCAACATGTGCACTGTACACTGTACAAACTATACAACTGCACAAAGGCTACATATATATTATTGTACAAAAACACCTTTGGATTTGCCTACAACCATATAATGACTAGTCTCCCTCGCAGCCGTTTTTAGTGTCGTCACGCAACGCTCCTCCCCATAAACGGCTGCTCACATTCGAACAACATTCCTTTCCTCCATTTCAACCAATCACCATTCGGGTTACATATTTCGAGAACTGTGCGCGCCAAAGAAATCTAACCAATCACTTTGCTTGTTTCACAGCTTTTAAAACAGTGACCCCTTAAAGAAGTGTTTGATGTTGTCAGAAAGACATTTCAAATTTCTAGCTTATTGTGGTTTTCAATAACATACGAACTCTGAAATTCAACCTCAACCAACGTTTTTATATTGGTTTAGGGTTTTCGCAACCGTCAACCTTCTAAGCGGACCTCTCAGGAAACAGAAGTTAACTTCAGCCGGGTCAAAAGGTCACGTCTGTCAGCTGGGATTGGTAGATTTCGATCCATTTTGTTTGTTTCTGTTTTTCAAGGTTCGTTGTTGACGACGGCTGCGAACGCACAGCGAAAAATCTGGAATTGGGAAAATCGTTGAAGAAAGAAAGGATGTTTTTGTCAACCTAACGACGGGTTTCGGAAAATCTCGGGCTGCAGCATCAGAAGAAGCATACGTGATATGATATCAATCGGGAATTGTAAAAACATTTCGACGCTTTCTCACGGCATGCATCTGCAGCAGTTTCTCCATTGTCATGGTCGTTCTCAATGCTAACTAAGCGTTTTGTTCTCGTAAGTTCACGATCCTTGTAGAGTCCCTTCAATTCATGTGTGAGCCCTCCAAGATGAATGCCTTTTTGAACATGACGAATTGTCTTTTTAGCAAAGCTTTGCAAACTGAACTCGCTGGTCGCTGAATAGCTGCTCACATTCACATCCAGACATGAACAAATAACCGCCGGTAAATCGAAATATATATAATCTTTTCTTTTTTCTGAACTACAGTGGAGCAAATAAAGCAACGATCACTTTGCGGAGCTTTCTTTGGCGTCTCAAACATCGGAGAAACTCCGATCCTTTGCAACGCTTAAGTACCGTACGAGGGAAAAACCATGTTGATTACAATCCCGTGTACTCCGATTGGTCACATAAGAAACAAAGGGAAAGGAATGTTGTTCGAATGTGAGCAGCCATTTGTGGGGAGGAGCGTTGCATGACGACACTAAAAACGGCTGCGAGAGAGACTATATAATGACAGAATACATATGAAATTTAGCAAATTACAAACCTTGTGGTTGAGCAGTACAGTACAACCAGGTTCAAGCATGTCTTTGTCAACAAACGACAAGATGCTGACATAATGCTCAGAGCCAACTGATGTGGAGACAATAGCATGGTTATCGTCTATAATCTCCTCCAGAGTTCCCACAGACATCGGGGTGCCTCGTAAGTCATCAACCTTCGACCTCTCTTCCTTTAATTAAAAGTATGATAATTAAAAGTAAGAAGCTTGTCAAGAGAGAACTTCAAGATTGTTACACTGTGCTTCAAGATTTCTATGTTGGTTTTAAATACTGTACACACTGTTCTTAAAAGTGGAAATGCTGCATGTATTTTACAACTGTTAATTCTCATTCTTCCAGAAAATGATTCTTAGGGGGTCTTCTTTACATTTTGTAATTCATGTACTACAGGGTTCGTAAACTTTTTCAAGCAAAAATTTTGAGGTGTTCAGGGGTTTCAATAAAATTTGAAGTAGGCAGCTAGTTCGAATAGAGTAGCCGACTGCATCAACAAGGTTTGAAAGGATCTTTCTCTAGTTTCTTCAATTTAGGGGAAAAAGTAGCCGACTTCGCGGAGCAAAGTAGCCGACACTTTTCGTCGGCCGTCGGTGCTTATTGAAAGCACTGGGTGTTTTTCAAGGACAATATTTTTAGCATTCAAGTACTTCTTTTTTAGAGAGTTTATATCAAACAAAGGGGAAATTTCACAACACTTGATCATGTTTTGCTAACTGCCAGTTCAGACATTAACAAGTCAATTCTTTACTGTTGAACTTCATAAAGAACTGGAAAAAAATGGTTACAAATTGTTCCAGTTCTCGAAGTTTTTCATGTAGTCCTGGTGTTTCTTGCCTTTCATATTGTTCACTAAAGCTTACTCAGTTAGAAGAGTTTGGGCAGTCAGTTCGCAGTTATCACTTATATGTGTAGTTTTTGATCATTTAATTTAATAAATTTTCAAGCTGTCATTTAGTGGAAATTTCAGGATTTTCAAGAACCAAACTTCTTCATAGCAAAATTCAAGTACTTTCAAGGCCTTGAAATTCAAGGATTTTCAAGATGCTTATGAACCCTGTGTACATGTATGTATAAACTTGAAGTAACCCCCTTTGTCCTAATGAACAATCAACAAACATTTCATTTCTGATTAGAGGATCAGACATTTGCTAATTTCTATCAAGTAGCCAGGAATACCAACAGTGGCTGTCTGAACAATTTAAATTAGAATCGCATAGCTCAAAGAATTCTCGCGCTCTGATTGGCTAGAGATGCGAGAGTATTCAGCGCGGTATTGCGACTTGAAAGTGAGGCTGCGCTAAAATTCGCAATATTCACCACATTTTCATTTTTAAAAGGTTAATATGCGATTCAAGGAAAATCAATTACCTGACTCGTGAATTCCATGTTAAATTTCACTTGAAAAACCGATATCGCACTCATTGCTTCGCGATTCGTGCGATATCGGTTTTTCGCGTGAAATTTAATGTGGAATTCCCTCGTTAGGTAATGGATTTTCCTATAAAAGCAAAATGCAAGACAGCAGATTCAACAAGCCAGGAACATGGAAAATCATCAACTAGGGTACAGTGTAGATAATAAACAGATGTTTGTATGGGAATCAGCAAGTGGGAAAGTGCTAGCAACAATAAACAGAGGAGTGAATATTTTTTGTACCTCATTTTTCTCCTCCTGAGGCTTAAGTCTCTCTTGATTTTGGATGAACTCTTCTTCCAGCAAAAGATAATCTTTTATCCTCTCCAGCTTCAACAGTTTCAATCTGCAGTTTCGGTGTGGTGTTACTGCACATTCAAAACACAAGGAAATAATCAGCAGTGGCTCATTAATGCTTTTTCCATATTGCTTTGATTTTAACTTTTAGGGTTCACAATATAAAACTGTTCTGTATTCCTCTCTGGAGGAATATTTAAGAACCTGCCAAACCAATCTTGTGGAGAACCAATATCATTAAATGGGTAGTGTGGAGTATGAATATTTTAAAATTTGAACTTGTTTCATGTGTTATTTGTACTCCACGAAGTGGAGTTGGATAAATAAGACTTTTATTTTCCCTCTGGGCCCCCGCAAGGTCAGTAAGCTTGTATCCAGGCTGGCTGGCAGTGTATGTAAGGTAAAGTCTGCATACCAGCCTAGTGGTCCATAAGACCAGAGCTTATTCCGGTTCCCAAAGGATGTTGGTCGTTTAACCTACAAGTTGATTCACCTACCCTTTCATGCAATTAGAACGAGGAATATACATTGTGTTTAGCATGTTTGGGCTCTCACGTTTTTAGAACCAAGAATATACGTCGTGTTTAGACTTCAGTGTAGGTTAAACATCTCATATAGTGTAGGCGATCAACTTGAATGTAGGCGAATCGACTTGTAGGCGAAACATCTTCCAGGCGAAATGGCTGGATTCCTTTCCATAGCATGAAACGACTAGGACTATTTCTACTCCCCCTGGATGGGATGCTAGTTCATTGCAGGGTTACCCCCAGTACTAAATTCTCTGGTACCCAGTTATACACCTGGGTGAAGAGAGGCACTATGAGAGTAAAGTTGAAGAACACAACGCAGTGCACTGGCCAGGGCTTGAACCCAGACCACCTAATCTAGAGTCCAGCGCACTAACCATTAGGCCACCATGCCTCCTACAACATGTATTGATAGATATCATTTAATACCTTGAGGCAGTTTGTTGGCTGCATCAGGCCCTTTGGTTTTCTTCTGTTTCTTTCCTACCCTTGTAGGGATCGGCGGCTCATACTTCTTTTTTTTATCCTGGTCATGAAATGTAGAACAGAAATAATAATCAGTAAAATAACCAGACCTAACAACAATACAAACTGTATACCATACCACACAGAACAGTTTCAAGGAATCTTCATGAAAACGTTTCAGTACAGGGTTTGTACAAAAAAAATCACAGCCCAAGTCCACATTCCCAGTCCAAGCTAACAGGTTCCTAAGGCTCCAAGGTCTTGCTCTATCTTCTTCTCTTCATTTTTCAGTTCATTTGTCTTTTCTCTTTATTAGCTGCTTTTACACTCAGGTTTTTAAGTGTTTGAAGTTGTTTTACACAAGAAAAGAATACCAAAGTCTATGCAAAGCAATTTTCTTTCAACCACACTACATTTAAAATTGAAGAAAATTCAAGGACTTTTCAAGGACTTACACAGAAAGTCAAGGACTTTTCAAGGACTTACACAGAAATTCAAGGACTTTTCAAGGACTTACACAGAAATTAAAGGACTTTTCAAGGACTTACACAGAAATTCAAGGACTTTTCAAGGACTTTTCAAGGACTCCCCCTAAAATTCAAGGACTTTTCAAGACTGTGTGAACCCTGCAGTAGTTTGAGGAACTTCACTTTGATATACTAAATTAATTTCCTTAGTTTCTGTAAGAAAGTTATGTCATTTAGGTACTTTAATTCAATAGCCTATATTTGTTGGCTAAAACACATGTAGTTTAGGCCTGTTTTCTTTCCTGTACCTTGTCACCTTTCTTGTCTCCTCCAGGTCCACCTCCACCAGACTGATTTTGACCCTGTGAAAGTTCCAAATAAAAACTAGTTTAGATAAATAGTAAATTATATGTCACTCCTGTTTTACATGCGTATCTCACATAATTTAGATATGCTTTTTCTTCAAAACAGCTACTGAAAACTTGATCGCAGTCAAGAACGATGGAAGGATCAGAGATAAGTTTCATAGACAAAGGCATTCCATTGAACTGCTCCTTGCCCCGTACTGGAATATTTTAACAATGATTGAACATAAAAAGCTAATTTCTACATGAATTTGACAGAAAACGTGATATGACCACCGTAGTACTCGGTTAAGTCTGGCAAGACTTTTTAGCAAATCAAACAAAGTGGCAAATAACTTTAAGAGAGAAAAATACTGAAATACACATTGATTTAAAACGAAAAAGAACCGAAAAAGACAGAAATTTCACTCACCATTCTGTTTCTTTTGGACTTTTCTTTGTAAAGATGTCGCAGGCTCACGTATGGCATGAGGTCATGCGCAGTTGAATGCTGACTCACTTGTCATGTCCAGGCCCCGATTCCCGAAATAATCAGCAACGACAGGGGCTTGGGACGAGAGTCTTAGTCGGGCTGAAAACAATCTTGGTAAAAAAGTTCTCACTAAGGTAAGTGCCTTGGAAAATGTTTAAGTTCCATACGTTTCGGGCTTAGCCCTTCATCAGTGGAAGTCAAGATTTCAGTTATAAACGCTGTCTTGCGCCATGAAAACAAATTTGAGTTCAAAAAGCGTGCGCGCGCGAGAAGAGCGCGCGACAACCTAAAGATATTTAAAATCCGAATTCAGACCGTGTGGCTGAATTGTGCCCAGCCAAGAGAAAATGAGGGGACAGAGAGGGACGCGCCCAGTCAAGGCCTTGGGATATGTCAATTTCACTAAAGTTATATTTAGACGCTGCCCTGTTTCCCTTGACGTCCGCACACGTCACCCAAGGCGTGAGAAATTTGAACAACAAAGGCGGACCGCGTGGAGATACGTTTCTTCGATAAAAGCGACTTGTGGGATGGTATTTTTTAAGAGATTATTCGGAACAGAAGAGAGATTCTACAATCTCTCACAAATCCAATGGCTCTAGGAAATATCGAATTTTGTCGAAGAATACGAGTCAACAAAGTTGCGCGAGGGAGGGCTTCATTTCAATCATGTGATGCCAGGACATCACGTAACGAGTAAGGGAAATAATAGAGCTCAAGTGTCAAAGCGCTTGGTCCAATTGATGCAGGAAACAGATAAAATTAAAATTATAGCTTTCTCGTTGTAAAGCTACAGCAGCTAGGGTCAGTACTAAACAACAACACTTGAGCTTTATTTGCGTGACCATTAAACATTACAGTATTGCGAAAGCATAAACCGGACATAGATGAATACCGATATGTCACCCGTGATAAGACACAACACACCTTGCAACAACAACTACTATATCTTATGAGGCAAATCAGTTATTTGAAGACACGGTTCTAAGAGAGAAACTTTGAAGACAATGGCTACCAAAACACGTCGCAAATAAAAAGCCCACGGTAGGGAGTCCGAGTAGGCCGGTCACGATTCTTATAACACTAGCGTCCTCAGAAGTCGTTAACGTCGGAGTGCTTTCGATGCATGCGAAACTATTTTTGCCAATATCGATATCGAAATCTGAACGCCTGTAAATTCCACTTGGAAAGACATGTTGAATATTCAACAGGACCAACAGTCGACAAAACAAATGTCACGCTTGCACGGTCTATTGATTTTTCCAGAGCCGGAAATACGTTTCCGTGGACGTCCGCATCTCTAAAAATAACTTTAATGGAATCGACATATCCCGGCCAACGCCCTCAAAGTCCCTCTCTGTCCCCTCATTTTCTCTTGGCCCAGCTTAAAAATAAGTCGCATTTCCTGGCGTTTGCGGTTTTTGTTGCCATCGCAGGGCATGACCCCTCGGACTTGTAGGGCATGTCCGTTTGAATTACAATGCTCCGCGACAGGAAATCCCGGCAGGCTTTTCTCAATGCTGCGGAGATGCTCGCCGAAGCGTTCCCTTAGAGTCCGGCCTGTTTCGCCGATGTAGACGGTGGAGCAACGGCGGCAAGAGATGGCATATACCAAGCCAGACGATTGACAGGTGAAAGCATCCTTGATGGTAATTACGCACTGGGGGCCCTGCAGGGTGCAGGGCCCACAGTGCGCAATTACCATCACCCCCCCCCCCCCCCCCCTCCCACCACCCACGAGGTACTTCTTCTTGCGCCTTTATACACAAAAACACGCTTAACCCGTCAACTTTAAAACTAAAAGAAAGACGCTGACTTCCACAAGGAGCATGTGGATTACAATAAGAAGATTAAGGCGGGGGTTCACCTGAAGCCCGTTTTTACACCGCTTAACTTGGGTTTAATGCGAATATCTCGCTCCCATTTCAAGCATTCCCAAAACCCTCCGCTCATCCCACAAAGCTATGTTTAGCGGTGTTTTGTAAATTTTTTGGTGATTTTTGGGGATGTTTGGGAAGAGTTAGTTTTTCTCAAAGGAATAGTAAAATTTGGAGAAATAAGAAATATTAAAGATTTAATGTGATTTTAAAATTAGAATTTGAAGTTAAAAATTAGTAGATGGACACCCAAATAGTCCCCTGACAACCTGGGATGCTCTTGCGTTGGGGTCAACTGTCTGGTGGTGTTCCAAAAATAATTTTCTTTCCTCTATCCCTTCTCTAAACCTCTTAAAATCTCACTCAAATTCAGGTAAAACCCCGCCTTAAACGATTAAAAATTTATCTATTTCTTAAATAATTTAATATATAATACTAACACAAGACTAACACAAAACTAATTACTAATGCCGCGGAGACCATTTTAACGTGGAAGGGCTAAAAAAATCTGGCCAAGACAAACACGCATTAAGGGGTCACTACTGTTCCACTATTCATTATACATTTGTGGGCCACCATCAAAACCAATAAATATAACATAGCCGTCCTCACTTGGTATACCATCCAATGCAGTAAATATGTTAAATGAGACTACCCTAGCTTGCCACTTTTTCGTCGCGAGAAACAAACTCTTGTGCGACGTCAGCTATACAGACACTGTCCTGCTGTCTGTTCTCTCAGTGCTTGTGGCCATTCAACACTACACGTAAGGCTAGGCTGCTAAAACTTTCGTCGCCCATCCTGGATCTAAACCACGTCAATATGGGCCAGGTAGATGAGAAAGAAAGCTCGGCAGCGGCACTGGCAGCAGGATTGACAGCAAGCAGCTTACAGATAGTTTGGACTTCCTGAACGACAAAATGTCATCGAAACACGATATCTCCCCCTTCTTCAACATAACTTCCAAAACACTTAGCTGCCCGGGTAGCGTCCCAGGATCAACATCTCCAAGAATAGACAATTTTTCGATCATGATTCGCGCAATGCACCGTCTGAAGTGAACACTTTTCAAGGCGAGACATGTTTCATTCGTGCTCAGACTAATCATGTTTCGGGCTAGTGTGAACACAACATTAGAAGTCAGAAAAAAACGGAAATCGGTACAAAATCAAGCCAAAATCTGATGCTTTTGGAATATGAAAATATGCGAATCGTACAATTTGGTTAAAGAACTGGAAAAATAAAAGAATTTTTGACCCTCCATGGGAAAGTTAAGTCACGGACGCATAGTTAACATATCAAAGTTTCCACAAGGGATGAATGAACAGCTACTGAAGGTTTCAAAACCATACACAGTCCCCGTTTCAAAATTTACGAAAAGACTCCCCCAAGGGGGTGGGGGTACGAGGGTGCCAAAAAATTCCCCCACTTTGAATGTTCGAAAAACCTACAAGCCGTGCCCACTCCCCAGGGAAAACGGGAGTAGTGGGTACGGCTACACGTCCTGGGTTGAAAATTTCGCTCCACTTTCCCGACCAATCAGAAGCAAGACCAAGTTTTCCCGTGCTTCATACTGATCACATGTATTTCCCTCAAGTTTTGATTGGTTCACCGAATTGTCTGCGTCCTTGGTGATTGGTCACTGATAACGTGTTTGTTTTGATTTTACGACGAAAGTTGGAGAAAAGTCCTGGACTTGATTTGAACATCGACACCTGAAACGCCCCAAAACGCCCGTGACGAGCGTGGGCCTTTGTTCCACTTCTGACGTATCACGGTGCTCAAGTTCCACTAGCCTGCGAGCAGGCTCCCAAAAAAGGAGGACAGGAGGAAGAATTATTGAATTGAGCTTCAAATAAGAAAATTGAAATTTGAGTGAAAAACTCCAAGAAAAATTACCCTCTTCTACCCCTAGTGACTCCATTGTTAGAATTTCACGTCAGGATGACGTTTTCTCTGAAATTTTTGAACTGAAAGCAAGCCTGTTGGCAGACCAAAAACTAAAAGGGAAAAAAATCAAAAAAAGCGAAGTGCGAATAGGTGGGTTAATTTTTCGTTCGAAGTCCAAAAACTTAATCTCAAAATTTGGATTTCTGCGTACGCCCGGGCGAAAATGTCATAAAATGCGGTACTCGAGAAACGCAAGGCACGTTTTCATCAAATGAGCTGAGAATGTCAAAAAGGTTTTTGTTTTTCCAAAAGCTCCAGGGTAGTTAAAATCCAATTCAGCACCACTCCTCTTCTTATGCCGACTAAACTTTCGTTGTTCTCTTTGTACACTCACTGTTTCTGCCTTCCTTTTTCTCGCCCTGAGAAAAACCTGAATATCACTGTACTGGCCAAGACAACAGTTACAAAGAAAGTATTCCAGCTTGTGCATAACATTGTTTATTTGTTTCCACTGAATACACTTTATTAGAAAAACTATAAAAAATAACTATGGATTGGTGTTTACTTGAAAAACTGATATGCCGCAGTACAGCAAGCAAGCTTTGCTACGGAAACGTGTAAAAGGCTGTCTTGATTGGCTAATCTTCGGTTTCCGTTGGATTTTTATGTGTGTACATGTGTAGTAAGAGGGGAAGGGGGAGGGGGAATGCCATCATAAGATGCAACAGGTGCAGTAAGACACAAAAATAAACATGGTAAGTGCATGTAGGCCGCACATGACTGGATTACATGCTGTCGGTATCTGCATCCATTTTAAAAAATTGCGGCCTCACTATCCTGAAAAAAAATTATTGCCTGAATCTTATCTATACCAAAAGTCTGGTGCAGCATAAATGACCAAAGTTGAAGACTTCCTCATTAAACGGGTATGAAGTAGGTCAAAATACAGGGATAAACAGCAAGGGAAGGAGTGGAAAGAAGTCTAATGCTCTGCCACTGAGCTACAGGGAACTTGTGGAGCTAGTAATCCAAGCAGTTAGTGGGAAGTTGTTGAACCAAGGTACTTGGCCTAGCTTCTACAAGTCTCCTCAAGCTCGGTGATCGAGCACTTGGCTGGTATGCCGGAAGGACGTTCATGCAGCTTTGACTTCTGTTGGGAAATTAAATCTCTTTCTCATTTCAAGGACGTTTTCGTTCCAACATTTATTGTCAGTCTCTTGACAGGAGTCGTGACATTTCAGGTACCTGCAGAAAATTAACAAAAAGATTAGCTTAATGAAATCGTGGACCTTGTAAATGGGCCTATGTAAAAAAGCAATGGTGAAAAAGTAAAGGATCTATTTCACATAAAGGTGCATCTTATCATGAAAAAAGTGAACAATGTATAAAGATTGATGTCCATTATACATCTTACAGTAATCTTTGTTTAACTTTGGTTATCATTACAGTGTGCTTCTTAAGGTTTTCTAAGTAACATATAGAAAAGTATGTGCATAATGTTAGTTTGTGCAATTTTGTACTACACTGTATTACACTTGATTTGTCAAAGTCAAACCCTTAATTTCCCGAAATATTCTCCTTTCCTTACTTCCACTGTAGCTTCTTAAAGTTGTCAACTTGGCATGGGAACAGCTGGTTGTAGGAGCCATATGACAAGTGCTTTGCATATTGTCGAGTCCAACCTCCTTTTCACCCTTGAGTGAAACATTTTTTCTTACCCCACTGCCAATCGTAATAAATTACTATTACTAATACCTAGAAGAATAACTAACCTGAAAAGAGTTAAAAGAATGATGTTACTTTTACACTGGAAGTTGGCTGGAATGTTAATAATTCCTTAGTCTGTCAACAGTTTTGCCAGAAGACTACCTGAAAGGTAAGAATTCAAATGCTTGTCAGGAAAATAGCCACAGACATGTTGGCACACTACCGGCCAACAGGAAATGCAAAGAGCAAATACTGACACAGTAGAACGATTACTTCGAAAATATTTGGCAAACAGAACATGCTTAAAGGCCTAGAACGTTTCGAACACGAGTCACGAGAAAAACATGAGAGATGAACACGTCGACCTAGTAAAACAATGATTCCTTGCGAGAAGACGACTACTCACGCTATCAACGATGGTAATGAAAAACGGCCGTCAGCTTGCGAAGAACGCTTCCGATTTCTGTAACGACGAGAACTGGAATGCCACACAGAACTGATCTCCATCGAAGAGATACACTGTAGAATAATTCTACACGCGATGAACCGCATACACCAGAGATGGAGCTTTCGGCAGCCACGACCTACAAGTTCTTTGCTAGATAGTACACGCAATGAGTATCCACAACGGATAAACAGTGTTTGCTAAAAGATCAGTTTTTGCGCAGAGACTTTAAAATCAGAGACAATAAAATGTTCTTGGCATTAAGGTTTTATTTCTTTCAAAACATGCTTGTTTGTCACTCTACAATTTGCATGTGTGAGGTGGGTAAATAAGGAGTGAAAACAAGTTATTTTGCAATACTACATGTACAAAAAAAGCTTCAAAAAACAAAATTCCAAACAATTTCCTTAATACAACCTTAAAAGCAATCATTCACAAACAATCTTAACTTACAAGGTTTAAATTCGGATTCTACAGTTTCCAAGCTAGTATGCCTTTACATGTATTAAAGAAACCCATAAAAAGTTGTTGCATTACAAGGAAACATCATAACTGTGTCATTTTGCTAAATCTAACGTAAAAATTATTATTCAATCCGCACGATCCACCCAAAGAATGTTCGGCAAGACATACAGGCACTGCAAAACCGACCGCACGACGAAAGCTATTCGGTCCGTCAACGGCTCGGGTATTCCAGACGCTTAATACCTAAGAAAGAAAAGAAACCTAATATGGAACATCTACAAAATGGATCTATCAATGTACATTAAAGAGAAGTTTGCCAAATTGCAGCTTGAGCAATAAACAACTTCCAAAATGTTGTTGAAAGTTTTTGACCAAGGTTCTCTTTGCACTGACCAATTTAATCTCAATCTGAACAAGGCAAATTGAGATAACGTAAATAATTCCCTGCAGCAGTTTCTTCCTTTCCTCAATAAAACCATTTGTAAACAAGAAGAGAGAAGAACCTAACTGTTTACAGCTGTTTTGGACCTTGTCAGTATATCAGATACTGCATAAGCAGCACTTATGTATGCTATGTAGGCTGATGCTGAAAACTTAAAACTTCCTAAGGAACTAGCAGTTGCAAGTTGCCGTTTGGGCTCCACCAGCATGGTATATGTACATGTCTTAAAAAGCTAGTGCTCCAAGGGCAAACTCTTTTGAGAGATGGTGGAACTCATTAGTGTTGGCCACGTAAGATGAGGCTATAAAAACTCCTTGGCTTCCAGCAGCCACAGACAGCTGATTTGACCTATTGGAGATCATCGGCACATGCTTTTTAGGTGGAAGGAGTGGATGCTACCAACTAACACCACAGAGGACTTTAGAACAAACCAATCCTGTAGTGTAAAGATATCCTTCACTGCACAGCAGCATCAAAAGAAGTGCCAGTTGTTTTCATTTTTGTTGATTTTATTGACAAGGAGGAAGAAACTGCTTGAAGGTAACCCAAAATAAACAATACCATACCTGCGAGCTCCATATCCATCACGAGGCGCTGGGTAACCTTCATAAGCTCCAGTATACCTGAGCAGAAAAGACATTGCAACTGGTTCAGAAAAAAAAAGGCTTGTAAACGTGGGTAGAAGTCTCACTACAAGTTCCGTTGTCAGCATGCAAAGCCATTAGCCATCTAGTGGATTTTTCTTTTCTTGTGTATGTGGACAGAATCCATGACATGTTTTATGGGTAAGCAGCATTTTCAGGTTATTATGGTTGGCAGATGAAGTATTACAATCAAGAAAGGCCATTAGGCTACCACACAATGGCTCTAACTTGCCCAAATGGCAATTTGGAAAATTTGTTTTCTTTGTACTCTGTTGTGTGATCAATTTTTACCAAAACTTCCTATAACAGGGCTTAAATTTTGATTCCCAAAATTTACCTCTTTGATTCAAATTGTTCATGTAACATGTCTCTGTAGCAAGTGGGTATGCCTTGTATTGCTTCCTGCAGAATTGCCCCTGCTATGTGAAAACCCCGCCGATATTGCAGTTTGGGAGTCGCAAGTGGTCAGGTGCTGGGATCAATTTGTGGTGTCCAAGACACATTACTCCCACAGACCTTTCTCCACCCTGGTAAGGTGATACAAAGCCCATTAATTTTTCCAGTACCTTGGGGGAGACCTTCCAGGACTCCGACTTCTATATGAGTAACCACCACCATAACCATAGTAGTCTCTGCCAGGAGCAGGGCGTCGGTCCATGTAGGGGTCATAATAGCCCCGAGGTGGGGGTCGGTCATATGGACCCCGTCTGGGTGGTCCATAATCATATCCACGATAGTCATATCTGTCTCTGCGGTAATTGTCATATCTACACAAAATAACACATTATAACACAACTTACCGGAGAACTGGAAAGACAAACTTACAAGCTAAGATGTTCTTTAACAATGATACTGCTACTGAAAGGAATTACAGCTATAACTTGAATTTAAAGAAACAAATTAACCCAATTTTGTACCCATAATAAGAAAAAATGCAAAGTGATGGGATGAGATAAAAATTTCTTTCAGAATCATGACACTAAAAAAAATATAAAATAGTACTATATAAAATGCTTGCACAGTTGCATAAGAACAACCACTATCCATTCCACATGTAAATTACTTGATTCTTTGTACATTTAGATGCTCACCTTCTTCTCTTTGGACAATCTTTAGCCCTGTGTAAATAAGTATTCAAAAGAAAAACTCGGTAAGTTTCTGTTCACATAAACTGACCTGCAGAATTAATAAATTTAGAAAGCAACAAATAGCAAAATTTTGGTGTAACCTTTACAAATTTAATACCACAATCAAGAATTACAATGTGTTGGACATGGCAGGCTAATGATCAAGCAGTCTAGCTTCACACATTGTCTGAGGACAGTGTTTTGTGTTGTTACCAAGATACTCACATGAACTCTCTCGTTCTCTTATACAGACATTTTTGTGTAAACGGTGTTACTTACCAGTGTCCATGTTTCCCGCATTCAAAGCACTCATCTTCAGATGGCTTCCCTTTGCTTTTTGCATACTACAAAATAGAACATTCAGCATACGAGTTTTAAAACAACTTGAAGGAAACAAGTCTCCAAGGGGGTCAGTCACAGTGTGTATCTACCAGGGTTCAAAATAGTAGCCAGCTGGTGGCAGTGACTGGCACTTTGATCATACTTGCCGACGACTTTTCACCAAAGAAATAGAAAATGTCATGCTGCAAAGTTTTTCAAGGAAGAAAGTGAAAGTTTGATACAGGAAGATTTTGATCATGCTAGACAACAGGCTCTTGGCAGATTTCCATTAAATGGTATACCAGTACACATGCAAATAGCCGGGAAAAAAAGAATCTTGACAAAAAACCTACAAATTCAAGCTTGACGTTGTAATTATATTGTGAACCCTGTCTACTGCACTTAACTGCATTGTTACCCTAGACTGATTGGTACACTGCAACCTGTGTTCATTTTAACCCCTAACAGTGACCAGCACCTAATTTCTCCTTACAAAATCACTGCTGAATCAAACAGACAGGTGAGGAGAATGAATAAAATAATCACTAAAGATAAAGTGTCCTGATTTGTAAACAGATTCTCCTTATTAGTTCTAAAACAAATGTATAGAGAACAGTTAAGAGAACATGCATTTTGATATTAGGGTTTAAAGGGTTAAGACGGAATCCACCAGGAAGTCGAGTAATTGCGTTCGACGATAGGAGAACGCATCCTAATCTTGTGGTGACCTGTGGTCCCGTGGTTGTCCTGTGAACGCGCAAGCGAAAGTCGTTCTATGTCGGTATGTATGTCGGTATGTCGGTATGTATGTCGGTATGTCGGTATGTCTCATGCGAGAAGACATTAGAAGGCAATTAATTGCGTTACGTCAACGTCAACAATGACAACAGCCGCAAAGACAGCGCGCGCAAAAAGAATTCTATTAAGCGGATAACGATAGGCTGTAAACAATTCTTGCGCTCAACGGTAGCAATACGCATCCTAATCTTGTGGTGGCGTGTTCTTCAATGGCAAGCATGGCGAACGCACTGCATAATCTATGATTACTCCTAGTATTTATTTAAGTTGGACAAAAATCGAGTACCAGAATAATTTAAATCCTATTGCGTTATTTTCTACCCTAAATAAAAGGTAAAGATGTAAGTAATTATCACTGATAACACTAACAACAATTTCTTATCAGAGCCTTAGAAAATGAATTTCGAAGTTCACAAGCTATCAGGAAATTCTCACGTGCAGCCATTTTGTAAAATCGTCTTTAAGCGATTCAGTGGAATTCAGTGAAATTTCAAAATTTGTTTTCGGTGTTTGGTGTTGTTAAAAAAGATTTCTTTTGCAATAAGGTGTAAATAATTTTGGTACAACAATTGCTTATCAGAGCTTGAGAAAATGAAATTTAATGTTCACAAGCTATAGGCAAAAGCTCGCGTCATTTAAGCGATTTAGTGGAATTTAGCGGAACTTCGAGATTGGTTTTCAATGTTTGGTGTTGTTGGAAAAGATTTCTTTTGATAAGATATTTGAAGCAGTGACACAAAAGCTTGCAATAAGGTGTAAATAATTTTGGTACATAATTTTTGGATTCCGTCTTAACAAAATTTGTCAAGTTTAGCCGAATCTGACAAACTGTGTCAGATAGAGTGACAGAAATTTTGTTCTCTTCAGAGCAGAGATACTTGGCATTTCATGATGATAAGCACAGTGCTCGGAATTAGCAGTTGCCCGAGTGTTACCGCGCTTTGCGAATTTTCTATTGTTTTCGTTTCCATCGTGCTATTTTTTATTAATATGCATTAGCGTCGTTGTAGATTTCGTTCTTCATTCTAGTTTACGATTTCGCCGGTATAGTTTGCGTCGTTTGAATCTGTGGCGTCGTATCATACAATTTTCCTTCATGCCTTATAGTTTCACCGATAAGGTTCGTAATAGTTCTTCCACTGACTGTATTTCATTTTGTACATTTTCTTAGGATTTTGTTGTTGTTTTTTGCTAGAACTGTCATGCTGGGACGGGCCCGTTTATCTTCCCAAACAGCAAGTAACTTGTCGTGTACTCCGAAATAAACATGTAGTGTATGCTAGATAATTAGCGGCTACATATTGGTTCTTTGTGTAGTGTGCGTTAGATAATTTGCGGCTACACCGAGACAACTAAATCTTCGTTCGGGCAACCATTATTTAGGAAAAATATAGGGCTGGTTGCCCGAGAAAAATTCGCCAGACAACCCAGGGAAAAATTGAAGTACTTTGTCTTACATTACTGTGATGCGTAGCAGAATAAAGAACAGAAGCAATGAACTTGAGACATGAAAATAGCTCTAAATGCAGGGCTCGATACGGTTGCCAGTGTTACTAACATTTCGTAAAAATTCTGCTTTAGTCGCCAAAATGGCGACTACACTTACACTGTGTGTTGACCATCAATAACAGTCATTTCCTCAGATATTGTACCCTTCCAGAAAGTTTCATCGGAAGGTCTTTGCTTCTAAAGCATCCAAAATAAGAAAAGAAGTCAATCCATCCTTTTCCTTCGTTGTAAAAGATCAGAAAACTTGCAAATACAGGGTCCGAAATTAACTTTTTCCTAAGGGTGCCAACTGGCGACTAACCTAAAAATTTTGGTCGCCAAATGGAAGGGTTTGGTCGCCAAAGACAAGTGTTTTATTTTGGTTTCTTGCGTGCCACGCCACAATCGCGGCTTCGCTGCTCAATTTGCCGCAAACCAATGAAAACAATCCCTCTGGAACCCAGGGTATAATTTACCTTAATTTACAGTAAAGCAAAAAATTTAACCTTTCAACAAAATGTTTTCATTTAACGCAATATACATACAGCTATTAAAGGAGACACTCACAAAAGCCGTGCAACGGTAACAGAGTCACATCTAAATGAGCGTGTTTGTCAACGTTCTTGTGACGGCTTCAGATTTCTTATTATTTCCATTTAGTTGAAAATATGCGAAAATATGCTGGTATCCTGTTAAGGTCTGTGTATAAGACATATGTGGGCCCTCTTATAGATTCAATTAAGTGTGCAACTAAAGGATCTGTTCTTAGCCGAAACAGAACGAAAACGATTTCGCCACGCGACGTTTTCGCCCGCGGTATCCGTAATGAGAGAAGCCGCTGAGTCAATATGGCGCCGGGTAAATATTGCGATCGTAGAATCATCGCTTCATTTTGCTACAATTGTCCGCGGGAGCTTTATGTTTTCTTTTAAAAAAAGCCCCTTTACCTTGGAATTTCAAATGCCGAGGGGACAAAATGTTAGTCGCCTACTGGCGACCAGTTTTAAAATTCTGGTCGCCAACACTCAATTTTTGGTCGCATTGGCGACCAGTGAGTCGCAATTTCGGACCCTGAAATAGCTGACCGTGTTTGAAATCACCCTATAATGCTTTGCAATCCCTTCAAAGTTAGTGGCCACAAAATCTTGTATAATGTGTTTGTTGTTTAAAACCTTTTTCTTTTTGAATATTTATGTATTTAGGCCTATTTTTGGAATAAATTTCTGAAAATGATTTTGAACACTTTTGAAGGCGAATCCTATTTGATTTTGCAATCTGGCGACTAAACTTTGCATTTGGCGACTATTTTTACCTTTTAGTCGCCAAATGCTAAGGACAACCAAGTCCTCATCAGGGCAACCAAAGTCAGGGGTTAGGTTGTCTGGCATTTGCCATAAGGACAACCTGGATTTTTTCTAATTTGGAGCACTGTAAGCACAGTTGTTATAAGTTAACAATATCAAGCAAAGGAACCAGATGAGTGTATTTTTCGTAGTGTTTCGTCTGTTCCATTTTATTGTCTAACTTATGAGTGAATTGATTCGCAATTGACGTATTAAACTGGTTTACATGTATGCAAGCCAACACTCGTGTTTGCCATTTCCATGTTTTCTTTCGTTATTTTGCAGTTCTTGATATTCACCTCTATTGTCAAAAAAAAAATATTCACCTCTAAAAATTATACTTTGTGGAGGGGAATATTTGCCGAGATTCACTGAGCTGGAGGGTTAGGCGAATAATTGTTATTCATTACCAGCTCTGTTTTTCATGTGTGATGGCCTCACCTGTACTTGAATATGAGTTTCACTAAATTCTGAATCATCTAAATTATCAACAGCCTCCTTTGCCTCCTTTTCTCCCACCATGTGCTGGAAAAAAAAACAAAAAAAAAACAGGCAAATTGAGGTCGCACATGTCCACTGTTTGCTGGTTCGCTTCTAATATTTCTGTTTATATATCTAATAAGTCAATACACCTGTATTATTTACGTTTTAACCTCTTTATTTACTGTTATTTCAGGCCACATAAAATAAACTAATTAGGCAGGAACACACAACTTTTCACGCGACAACTGCTATTTTTCAAACCGGTACTTCTTCAAACAAACTACATGTGTTGGCAGCAGCTGGCATTAATTTTTGGCAGGGAAATATATACATGCCCGAAGCACCGAAACTGTAGACTTACCACGAATGCGAAGTTTTTCACTATATCACACTGCGACACTTTCCCGTACTTTTCGAATAGCTCCTTTAGAGATGCTCGCCTGCATTGGTCAGGAAGATTTCCAACATACAGCTTGACTTCTTTTTCTGCCTCGTCCCCATCTTTGTCTCCCTTTTTGTCGTCGCTAGTTTCTTCTTTAGCATCCGACGTCGCAGCGTCATTGTTTTCCGTCTTCTCTTCACTTTCATGATTGACCTCTGAAAGATCCTTTGTGTCCTCTTCGCTAGCCATCACTGAAAAACACAACACGTTCTTTGCTAAAACAACGACAAGATGGCGGGCCGCGTGGTGGAAGAAGCTATCCCATCTGTGCCTGCGCGCAGTGTATATCCGGATGAGACTGGAACCGAGTGAATGTAACGCCTTGAAGAATTTTCATTTTCCACTCGCAAAATGCCAAAATGGCACTGCCTGAGTGTATTATGTGTTTAGATGAAAATTTCGCCAAGCTTCCTTATGATAAAGAGACCCAAGATATTCAAAAGTCCATAGAGGAAGCAGTTTCTTTGTTGCTCAAAAATGTCGCTTCTACTGACGAAAGATTCGAGAGCAAACTCACACCATCCGGCAGTTTTTACGAAGGGACGAAAATTAGACACGCTGATGAATTCGATTTTATGGTATGCCTTTCAAGACTCTCGGAAATTTGTGATATTGTATACCTGGACAAAAGGAAGCGTCATGTTTTGATGCACGTTCTTTCACACGATGAAGCTAATGTCTTGCATGTCTGGTCAGAGTTCTTTGAAGAAGTCGATACGAAGCCTTTCAGCCGTACATGTTCAAGACAAGGAACTTTTCTCTGCTTGGACGGCAGCAAACTCAAGCAGAAGTTTTATTCGTTGTTGAGAGAGGAGTTTAAATCGATGACATGGCCTTCGAAACTAAAATTCCTGACCTCAACTGGCCTTACTTTTGATCGGCTGGGTTTAAGCGGTGCCACGCAAGCCGCTGCGTCAGAGAAATTAGATTTTCTTTGGAAAGATCATTTGAAGGTGTCAGTCGATTTAACCTTGGCTATAGAATGCAAAGGGTGGCCATTACTATCTGGGATATTTGATAGTTTCATAGGCGAAGGACATCCCGCCTTCCGGGTCAAAACCGAAATTAAGGGTTCCGGATTTCATGTTGTACCAAAGCTTGGAGCAATTTGGAGAATTTCATGGTCCCGGGCGGAGGCAACTTTACTGAAATACATTTTCGGTCAAAACGAACAAGCTGCTGTGAGCTATCGCGTAGCAAAGCTTATAAATGAGACTCACTTTGTTGAAGCCAGGGGCGATAACACAGATGTACAAGTACCCGTTAGTATATGCGACAGTTTCTCCATAAAGCATTTGCTCATGTTTCTTGTGATATCAAATTCATCATACTTCGCAAGAAACTGTGGTGAAATACTCATGGATCTTCTTCAACTTTTGCTGGATGGCCTGAACACTGGCAACTGTCCAGTGGTTTTCCTTGCTGATTTCAGTAGTTTGAAACCCGGTCCCTTACTTCAATGTCATGCCATAGCTTTGAAAAAGTGTATAAATATTCTACTAAGCGTGCAGAAGACAGAGATCTGTCAGGTTCCAAGGGCATGTGATGATTTTTTCAGTGACAAAATACCGGTTGTGTTGCCTGGTCCAAAAAGAAGCATCTATAGTTACAAAATAAAGAAGTTACAGTAGACTGAAAATGGAGACAAACGAAAATGTATTTGTTTAATGACCAAGTCCAAGTAAATGTTGCTCGTTCGGGTATTAAGATAATTTAGTTTTTTTTCTTACTACTTTTTACTGTTTTTCCTGGTGTTCGATTTGTTGGCAGAGACGGCTTAGGGAGCTATAGCTCACTCGTATCATGATTTCTAAAGTGTGCAGTAGAAAAAGCATAAGCAATTTTAAGATAAATCGAAATTTTTAGGAATTCTTAATGTATCATGGAGATTGCCTTTGCGACGAGATCAATGCTCGTGTGCGTTTATTTTGCTTGATGGGTGAAAATTACGTAATACAAAAATTCAGGTGCTGTCAAAATACACATAAAGTCACCAGAAAGTGAAGAAGAAAACATGTTCGAAAGTCTTTCGGTATCTCAGGAACCACGAAAAGTGACCTCTACGGACCAGTTTACCAGGCCTACAACTCTTTAACTTGTCAAAAAGCTGTCAGGGTGAAAAAAATGGTGAGAGATCGCATTTAATCTTTTTATCGCTAGCCGTTCTTTTCGCTTATCCTCAGCTAACCCGCGAACTCCTGGGACAGGCCACTCACCGAATTGTGAAACAGAGAACAGTCTGAGATATAAAACGGGCAAGAATTCAGTAGCGTTAATTTTAACAACGTTTTTCATTCTCAGTTTCGATGGATTGTGGCTGGATCGGAATGGAAAATAAACGACCTGAAATTCCGCCGCTTCCTTGCCGTTCTAGAACGACCAGCGGCTGATAATCAAGCCTTTCTTGTAAGCCTTTGTCTTACCAACTACAATCGCGAAGTCCGGCCTCAAATAGCAGAGCCTTTCCTCCAGGTACACATTATTATTATTATTCTATGTTCCCGATAATTTTGTTAACAACGCTTTACAGAAACGGATCCGCACGCATAGCAGATACCTTCACTCAGGGTGCCTTATTTCTGCTTACTAGATTTCGTTTCGCCTGCCTGACGGCAGTGTTTCATGCTCCCAGATTACGGCGGGTCGGGCCAAGTAAGTTAACGTGCGTCTTAGTGCGCGCAATCGAGAAATATTAAAGGGACAAGGAAGGAAAGCGTTTGGATCATGTTGATGGGCAAAATAGAGGTGTCTTTTCACCCACGCTCCCCAGTACTAGTTTTTATCCCTCGCGTTTTCATACATGTAGTTTGAGTGTTTTTATTTGAGAGTCTGGTCGACAGCAATTCATTCAGAGGTTATTATTTTTTTTTTTTTCTTTTTGGAGAGAGAAAGGAGGTAGAGGGGTTGTTGCTGGTAAAAATCAAATTGCTTCTGCACCCAACTATGCAATTTTTTTATACTTCTTACGCGCCTTAATTTGACGATAAGTTTTTCTCTTCTTGGCCTGTGACAATGATCTTTGCGCTGTGCCGGTAGGTTTTACGTGCCTACTGCGGACTTTCGAATTTTAACGGGCGACGGTCTAACTGAATCATGTGGGAAATTGGCTAAGTAAAGCGCCACTTGGTTTCCTAACGGAATTTCGTAAAGAACTCCTGATACACAGAGATCTACTTCAATGGTTTTCTTTACGGACGTCAGGGTTGAGACAGCACTTGGTTCCAACAGTAGTTTATTGCTCAAAGGCATAACTCGTAATCGTCTGATAACACGTCGAGTATGTATTGGGCAGAGTATCGACGTTCCATGTGGTACAATAATTTCAGTTCTCGCGAAAACGCAAAGTGAAACACTTAAGAACACTTCAATTTAGGTTAAATGGTGCATTCAGCAAGCATTGGAAAGTACATATTTTCATTTCTTGGCCAGGAAAATCATGTCGCCAGTATCGTATGTATTCGATCTGCTATCAGTCGATCACTCTTTGATGTTGTTCAATTATTGAAATGATGACTAGCCTGCTCGCAGGCTAAATGATGACGTAAAAGCTTCAAATAACGTAGGCGGGTAGCAGCTATGGAGGCGTTTCGCATGAATGTCTCGCTACTCTTCGAGAGAATAATAAAACAACCGCTAGAAACAATGTCCCTGTCATGCCCAACAAACAATAGCAACTGCTGCACCAGAGGACCAGTAGAATTACAAACTGGCTTACGAGAGCTGCTGCATATATGTCAATAATCACTAGCGAACCAATTGTTAAGGCGGGGGTGTACGTGAATTTGAGTGAAATTTTAAGAGGTTTAAAGAGGGGATAGAAGAAAGAAAATTATTTTTGAAACACCAACAGACAGTTGACCCCCATGCAAGAGCACCCCAGGTTCTTAGGGGACTGTTTTGGTGTCCATCTATTAATTCTTAACTTTAAATTCTAATTTTAAAATATTTTTGTACTAATCCGGTTCCTTTGAGAAAAACTATCTCTTCCCAAACATCCCCCAAAAGTTTACAAAACATCGCTTATCATAGTATGAGCGAATGGATGTACAGGAATCGTTTTGTAAGCAGGAATTTGCTCAGTTCTACTCCATTTGACAATTTTTGGGTGGATTTAGAGGAAGGGCCTCCCCCTCCCACCTTTTTTTTGTCTGGGAATTTCGTCTCCAATGATCCCATAATACAGGAAATACTTCTTAGAGATCCTAGATTTTTAATTTTCTGGCCGGGCTTTGAGATACCATCGCTTCTAAGAAATTAGTGCTTGTCCGGTGGCCCCGTTTCTGTATCTTCAGTTTAACATCAGATTTAGTAACAGTTCGGCGCATCTTCAACTGCATTGCTGCTAGAAGAAATTATAGCTAATCTTAAAAACTTGCAACGTCACAAGATGGCGCGCGTTTTTATGTCACGCTATTACATTTCACGTCACGCAGTTATAAACTGGAAAGACAACTTTTTTTGTGGAACAGCGCTAGCCTTAAGCTATAATTCACCGTTATCCGTGAGACAATTTTTCGTGAAGTGTGATCATCATGATCTGTGGCCACATCCCCGGGCTCTCACGCGCATTTCAATGTGAACGGCAGGTCTGAGTCACATAGCGAATTTTATTTTTTTCGGTGACCTCTACTTAACATTTCGGATAAAAAAAGATATTACTAAGGAAGCTGGTAACTATGCGGAATATGCGTTGTTTCGAACGTTAGAACAAGTCAGTGATTTACATTGTAATATCTATCCCTGACTGCAATTTTAGTATTTTCAGTTTAACAAAGTCTTTCATTTTCGGACGGCCGGGTGAAAACTTTCTTCAAGCGACCGAGTGGGAGGTTGGGGCGAGTCTTAGATGACGTCATACGGCGGCAATGGCGGCGGCGTGAGGTGGGCATATCCGGTGCAACACACCGCAAGATAAAGACTCTCATACTTTCCTTGTTGGCTTATTTTCGGAAGTGAACGTCCTGACTGGCGTTCTACTGAATGATTGTGGATCATTTTTCGTAAACGCGGAACTTAGAAGGCATCCCCGTCGATTGGAATCGACTAAATTCAGCCAAACAACGCTTGGGTGCGGCGATTTTGAAATAGACGGGCTTCAATTTCCCAATCTTCCGTGTTGAAGTTATTCATTGAACAGATTTGGAATTGCAGTCGTTTCGTCGAGCATTGGATAGTTCAATTGCCTCGTAACGATTGCTGTTGATTGTCATATTTCAGTATGAGGTAAGAATCCATATTCTATAAGCTTATGATCTATTTTTAACGTGACTTGACGGGCGATGAGTCGAGCATTCCCAATAACATACAAACTGCCATCTCGTGAAAACTGTGCAAATATTTCTACCTTTCATGTTTGTATATAGTAGATTTGTGATCCCCACTGGTTTGTTATTCGTTAGTTCATTGCCAGCTTTTTTCGTTTCAAAACATCGAGTTATCTTTCCGACAGTATTTTGTAAGCAATTGATTGATTCGGCATTGGCATTTGAAACATGTAATCGCTTCGAAAATACAAACTTGAAGTCTAAAGCATCCCCTGAATTTGCAGTGCCCCTGGGGCAGTCTTTGTATAAACTATAAAGGCGCGATATGGCAGGGGGCTACGAGGAAGTAATCTGAGGGAATGTATTTCCCTGGTGCTACCATTACTTTTGTTAAGATTACATGATTAAAGTGACTTATTCTACATGGATCAAGTTCGTCCTACATTTGAACGAATGAAAACATGCGACTTATGTAAACGTGCATTCACTTCAGCCAGCTGGATTTCTCTCGTAGACTGGAACTGTTAATCATTGAATGGAAGCAGATGTAAATATTTTTCGCTCCGTCGTACTTGGGACATTTTGCATTTTTCAGGTCCGAAAACTGGTCAAGTTGAATAAGCTAAAGTATTTACAAGCAAGCTTCACGTAGAAAAACGACATTGTTTTCATATTCGTTCGCGGGGTGGCATTTTCAATTGGGTTTCGTTTTGCAAAGGCGCGTTCTTGTGAAATCTTGTAATCTATATTTTATAAACTTGTCAATTTTGTTTAGGTAGTTTTTTGGTGTTGTCTTTTACAAAAGAAAAAGGAACTGAGCTGCGAATTTGTTTACAAACGAAGCTGGGTTTTGTGGCGAAGTTCATGCTACCTATGATCAAATCCCCAAAAATGTCCGAACTCTTAAAAGCTTACTTTACAAATGCATCTCAGATTTTCGCTGTAATATTTACTTGGCGAAAGGGCTACCTGGTTCTTTTCGAGGTATGTCTATCAACGAAGGCATTGCACGACCTAACATGCTCGCGATTGAGAACAGACATTTTTTTTTCGAGGTGGATATAAGTGTTGCAAGCAAAACAGAAATTATGCTAGCATTTTCTCAGCCCAGACGGTGACGATTACAGTCGATCAGGGTAAACAATATAACTTTCCAGTAGCGTGACTTTTATATTACGATTTGTCAAGGTATTCGACTTCATAAAGTCATATTGTTCTGCTTAAATTAATTTGTTGGCAGATAACATTCAAAATGATCCAAGTTTCAAGATGCTATCTGTTCGTAGAACTATTCTTAGTTTCTTTTCTCTCTAACATGTAAAGTTCTTTGCTGACTTTTCGGTTTCCTTGTATAAATTACACGATGATTAATCCTATCAGAACATGGTGGTGTGTTTGGACGTGTACAATGTTGTGTTTAATACAGTGCACACGAATGGAATTTTCTGTGTGCCATATATTTGATGACAACAATGGCCCCTCTTGCTATGTAAATAAGCAGGCATGCAGTGGGTCGTATTCTCCTAAGATATTGTTCTGACGATTTGGAAACATGCCAAAATAAAAATTTTCAATCTGGCTGTGATTTCATGTGAAGAAGGAAGCTTACAATCGAGTTTCTTACTGCTCCATAATTTCCACTGCATGGCAATTCGTTATACGCGTCAGAACACGGTAGTCTGAGTTGTGCTTTCTTTGTAAAAGTGTTAATTGATGTAATCATAATTCAAATATATAATAACAGTTCTGCCATCCATTTAATAATATCAATAGGCAATTATTAATGATATTCATTCTTGATGACTTTAAAATTATTCAATCTCAGAAATTGTCATCAAATTGTTTTGCACAAATTAAAATTCCACCCAGTACAGAAGAGAGAATGTCATTTTGTGATACTGTTTTGTTCATGGTTCCACCAGAATAATTTTCAATGGAATATTTTCAGACAACATATAATATTTACAAAACTTTGCGAGTCAAATTATACAGTATATATTTTTACTGAAATTCTATGAAAACAAAACCTCCATTCACAAGGACCTGCAAGATGTGGAAACGAACTGCTACTAGTTTTGTATTTGTGGTGTTTGTTTCTCTGTGAAATGTGGTTTGGTCATAGTGCTACAGTCAACTCCTGCGGGTTTACCTTCAATGCGGGACATAAATCTTGGGACATGTGCCACAATTGTGGGCACAACGACTGCTTGCACCCCCCTCCCCCCAAGCAATGTTGAGATTTGCCTATGCCACACAGCAAGTTCAGGGCATTTATGTTTTTCAACATTGCTTGGGGGAAGGGGGGCGCTTGGGAGTGGGGAACGGGGGACTTGGGAGCGTATAGGCTCTTTTTTTAAATCCTCTAAGGATCTCTTGCACTATTCAATGCTTTTTTTTAGAAATGTCCCAAGTATTTTTGACCTCCATTGTCTGAATTTGACTTTTATAGAGAAAACAAGAATTACATTACATTTCAGCACGAATTATTGAAAACTATTTGGCGGTGCAACGAAAAAATGTTTTTCAGAGGAAACTTTATTTGCAGAGGTACAAAGTAACTTTTTTTACTGAACAACGGGCAACGCATAAGTACGCATACATTAGTTGACGTCCTGCATCTTAGTAATTGGCCGCGTGAACATTTTAATTGAGGGATTTTTCCAACGCCTGTCCAAAAGGCGGGATCTGTGGACAGTGTAAACACAGCCATGATGAACTGCAGATGGTTTTTTTTTACTTCTGGAAGCAAATTCCACAAGATGACCAGCTATATTTACAGCCATGTGGCCTTTGTTTGTCCAAATTTATTTTGGAAAACGCTGATGAAGATCAAACCAATTAACATGGCCATGACTAGTCATTCTGGCGCGCGATGTGAAACGTTGTTTATATCACCACAGCTCTCATGCACAGTTCTCACCAAGGAAAAGTGAGTTTTCCTTGCTTTGTTTGAAGTAATTCGCTAAAGAAAAGCTTTAGAGTATTCTGTATCATTTCCTTCGTGCAAAGCATATCTAATTTTTGGAAGGTTTGTGCAAAAAGTGCTCTTTTCAACAGTACTCGGCTATTGTTAAATAATGAACTAACAATCCTATATTCCTTTTCAGCTGTTTAGGCCGAGTACTGTTGAAAATCATACTGTAATTGTGTTTCATACACATATAGCACTTACACAGATTGCAGAAAAAGGTTTATTTAAGTTTTCACACATTGTAACTATAAAAAAGGGTTTCAAGGTTAAGCTATAACAACTTAAATGGCCGAGAACTGAACGCGAGTAGTGTAAACATACACAGTAACACAGTGTAACGCACTACTATCTGTTTCTATACTAACACAGCGTAACGAAAAAATGAACTTCTTTATACAAGAGAATTTAGCAATCCATCTGTTTTTCTAATACATAGAGTAGTTTCTTTAAGACATATGAAACTTTCACGCTATGAAATCAAAGAGCAAAATAATGAAAACATAAAATTAATACCATACGTAGTGCAAGTCCATATCCATTTTTCATTGCGTGACGCGTGATTAATATTTCGTTCTGGCACCTTTAGAAGAAAGGATAGCTTGTATCCTGTTGCTCATACTTGCAATTGTTTTATCTATAGTCTCAATGGAAACACTTTCCAGAGCTCTGAAAACGCGATTTTGAAATTGCTCAAACGACTCCCATGTGATATTTCTAGATATCGCTTCGTTTTCTAAGAAAAGTTTCACCAGGTGAAAAATGTTCTCTATTGGGTTTAGGTCTGGTGAACGCGGCGGGATTTCATGAAACTCTGCTTCAATGTCTTCAAAGGCTAATTTAGCTGCTACACTGGTCTGGGATGGGTCATTGTCCATAACAAATAATCGTCGTCCATTTGTTTTCGGACCAGCTTCGGCGAAAGTCCTATTGAAATGCTCCCTGACAAACTGTGAAAAAAAGCGACCTGTCATTTTTTCGTAGGGAACTTTCAAAATCACTCCCTTGCCATACGCAATCGCCACTACAATGTGTAACCTTCTTCCACCAGCCAAATCTTTGGCACCTTTAGCAGTGACTTCAAGTCCTTCTTCCCGTTTTCTCCACACTCTTGCTTTGTTGGCCGCTAGACCACTGCGAGGGTTATACTTGTGTACGAACGATACGCCATCCAAATAAAAAGCAATTTCATTCTTCCAGAAATCTTGATTCCTGGAAACTTCTCGTTTCATCGTACGAGCAAATCGTAAGCGTAACTTTTTGTCCTTTTCTGTAAGTACCCCCTTCCTCCTAGCTGAGAAGTAAGCGTACCCCAACCGATTTAGATAACGGGAATATGTTCTTCTACTTGCTTGTGAAAAGCTTAGTCCACTTTCTTCGACTAAACTCTTAACTGTTACGTGCACATTATTCTTTCTGAAAGTTTTCAATGTGCGAATAAGTTTTCTCATATCGCGTGTGCTTAATTTATTCGGTCGACCAGGTTTCTGCTTACCGCCTCTGTTGTTTGAAGAACTCTCGACTTCAGTGGCGCATATCCTTTCAACAGATGATTTGGAGATTCCACATTCTCTTGCTGTTGTTCTCAGGGAAAATTTCCCGTATTTATGTAAATACAAGGCTAATGCTCTTGTCCTTGGTGGTATCTGTTTCTTGAATACCATTGCTACTGATATTTCTTCTTCCGAAGACGCAGAAAGTAAAGTTTCACGAGTCTTCAGATAAATTGTTGAATACTTTCGCGTGACTAATAAACTACGTAACAGTAACAAAAATAGCTGTATCGAACGCGCGCGTGCGAAACGTGTAACGGCATTTTTTGTCACGCCAAAAATGTCACATAATGCTGGAGAGTTTTATCTTAACGCAATATCTGAAATTTATTTGCTGTTTACGACGCTAGCAGCATTTTAGTGGAAATAGTAATTTTCAGACAATGCGGGACATAAATCTTGGGACATGTGCCACAATTGTGGGCACAACGACTGCTTGCACCCCCCTCCCCCCAAGCAATGTTGAGATTTGCCTATGCCACACAGCAAGTTCAGGGCATTTATGTTTTTCAACATTGCTTGGGGGAAGGGGGGCGCTTGGGAGTGGTGAACGGGGGACTTGGGAGCGTATAGACTCTTTTTTTAAATCCTCTAAGGATCTCTTGCACTATTCAATGCTTTTTTTTAGAAATGTCCCAAGTATTTTTGACCTCCATTGTTGGTGTAAGAACCTGTGATATTTTTCTTTGTTTTGGAGCTATTGTTTTCCTTCTCTATCTTTGTTTTGCCAGCTCTTTGTTGTATTGTTCGTTCTTTGTTTTACGTCACCGGTGAGTTTCACAGGTTCTTACACCGAGGATGAGCCACTCCTGCCTTGCAGACACCTTGCTATTACGGACACCCCGTTATTACAGAAGTGTCTGTAATAGTGGGAGTCAACTGTACATAGTATCACTGTTCAATACATACATGTACACTGTACCTACATGGATGTGCAACTCAATAAATGGTTAGCTAAACATGACAAAAAGATTTTAGAAATATTGTGCTACAAATAAAGATACATAAATAAAACATAACAGAAAAAATGACCTTTAACAGTGTTAGGATCCTATCCAGAAGGACTGCAGTGTACGTGTGAACTCGTGTGAACCGACACAAGATAAGCGCAGGCATAAGAAAAAGATTTATCGATTTCCTTTTCTTCTGCTTGTGCTCATTTCACCAGAGCGTGAATAGTTCAAACAATGGAATTATTTGTCGAATGATTGTTGTTTTGTCGTGGCCAAAAGCCAGTCAGATGTGCAATAATAAATGATAAATGAACTACGAACCCTAACAGTAGTTATCCAGCTTGTGGTTTGATCTACCATCTGATTGGTCACAGAGCAATCAACATGTGATCTTACCATGTGACTTTGTAAGTCCCATGATAAGATGTAAAAATCTTGTGATTTTTAGAGATACTTGGGGGTTTACTCGCCTGAGTTAAGTTTTTTTTTTTTAAGTTTTTTAAGTTTTAGTGGAATCTTGATTCCTTGAACCTCTGAGTTCAAGAAGTTGCAGGTAATTTACAGTGTTCGACTGAGTGAAGCAAACCCAAGGTAAACAATGTTTGGTTCAAGTTACTGGGAAATTGGAAATTGGACTCTACTGTACCAATAAATATTATGATTTTTTTTAGGGGGGGGGGGGTAATTTTTTCTTGGTGAGTATATTTGGGGTACTGTAACTATCAATGGCTTCATTATGTACAGTGTGTGATGTCTCCATTGGAGTTTCCCCTCAGTTATTTCCCCCCACCCCCTCTTAACGTGGGTTATTGCCAGTCTTGCACTTAATTCTTTGTTTTTATCTCTCATTGTAGTGAACAGTCTATTGCCCAGGCACGGGCATCTGTAATGCTCTACAACAATGAAAGAAAAGAATGGGAACACTCTGGCGGTTCTTCAGGAATCTCCAGAGTTCATGTTTATCACCATCCAGTCAATAACACTTACAGAATAGTTGGCAGAAAAGTTCAAGATCACACGGTATGTTATAAGTTGAAAACTTATGTGATGTACACATTCACATGCTTTCCTAGAGTAAAAACTTTTGTGGATTATTGTGCAGTCTCCCAGTTATATATAGACCAAATCTCCTAGTTTCCTGGAGGTGAATTTGACAGACCTTGTTAAAATTTTGGTCTGTGGCAGTCTCTGAAAATTGGTGATCCATAGATTTAGATTTCTTAAGTTTGCAGTTCTGTATATGCATTACGGCTTTCTGTTTGTGATGTTTTTAGTTCTTACACCTTGGATGTACGATGATTTAGGCTGTACTTTACCTTTTTATTCAGATGGAATTGCTACTTTTATGATCATATAATTTACACGAAATTGGTGTAAATTATAATTATAATTATTATAAGTATGAATTATTATAATAAATATTGTGAATTATTATGATGCTCTTCCAAGGTCTAATTTATGCAAGATCTCAAGTTTATAAAGTACATCATACAACAAGCTATGTTTGTTTGTTCTTTTAATTCTAGGTGGTAATAAACTGTGCGCTAGCAAAAGGATTAAAATACAATGAAGCGACTCCAACATTTCATCAATGGAGAGATCAAAGACAGGTCTATGGTTTGAATTTTCCAAGTAAAGAAGATGCACAAATCTTTGGCCAGGCTGTAACTAATGCTCTGGACAACCTCAAGACTGGTGGCTCAGGTGTGTCGATAGAAAATTAGAACATGCGTCAATTGGCAGATTGTTGTATTTCTGCCCTTTACTCTGTTGCATGCATAGCAACTATATTTTGGTTGACCTGGTCTTAAGGTGATGTTACACGGGACAACTTGCAACAACGATTTTTCGCGCAACAATGTTGCGCGAAAAATCGTTCACCGTGTAACATGGTACCGGGGACGATTTTTTGCGCAACATTTTACTCGGCAACACGTTGCGAGTTTTTGAAACCAAGTCAAAAACTTGCAACGCAAGATGACGAATATTCAGAAAGTTGGCTCGTGTAACAGGGCCGCCGTCGATTTTTTGCGCAACGCCTTCCCAGAATTCTTGCCGCTTCCGATCTCGCGCGAAATTTAACGAGCCCAGGGAAGTCCCAAGGGACTTGGCTTGTAAACAAACAAAATGGCATCTGCTGTTGATTGTGGCGACGAAGAGATGCAGATTTTAGAAGCCCCCGAGAGTAATAACTAGTAATGTGACATTAAATGACGCTGAGAGGATGAGCTAATTGTAGTAATAACTCTCTCTCTCTTTACCTTTCTCTCCTCTTCATCACAGTCTACGCCATCAACTAAAAGAAGCAAATTAACAAAGTTTTGACGCCGCCACCGACAACGTCCATCGGCCGCCAGCTTTGTTTACATGGCCTGGACGCGCGTTGCTTGGATACGCAAAATGTTGCGAGTCGTCGGGTTGCGTGAAAAATCGTCTCGTGTAACATGCATGTTGCCAAGTTCATTTTGTACGATGTTGCGCGAAAAGTTGACTCGTGTAACATGGCACGAAAAGTTGACGCGGTGTTGCGCGAAAAATCGTTGTTGCAAGTTGTCCCGTGTAACATCACCTTTAGACATCCATTTTTCAACATGCTTTGTCACCAAACATGCAGGGGCAGATCTAGGGGGAGGGTGCATGGAGAGTGCACCCCCCCTCCCCCTGGAGATGACTGGGCAGCTTTCTAATACAACTGGTATTCTGCAAAAATGTCTCATAATGATTTATGGTCACTGAAACTGTGATTGGAAAGCTGCTAAGTTTAAACCACCTGTTCAGGACCATGTGTTGCAACAAACAAGTTAATGAGGAAATTTGCTTGATTTGCAAGCTGAGTCACAACATATTGAACATCATCAGTACCAAAAAAAGGAAAACATTTCAACACAGTACAACTGACATTTAAACAGCGTACTTTTTGTAGAAAAGACCTCTCTCTCCTCCCTCATATTGTTCATTGAGTGGTTGACAGTTATTCCATATTTCAATCTAATTAATATGAATATTTTTTTTCAGCTGGAATCCCGCCACAACCACCCATGACCCAACAGCAGCAGCAGTTTATGCACACAAGCAATGGCAGAGGAAATGAGCAGGATGAAATGCTAGCACAGATTCGGGATCAGCCACATTATGATGGCCATGAACAGTATTCACGTGGGAGGACCGCCCCTTCTGCTGTTCCAGACAACAGGTCTTACCGCCCTCAGTATGATGGTCCTCATGAGACAGGAAGCCCCAATGTAAGTGTTGTGTTAATTACTGTAGTCTGTTTAATAATTTGGATGACCACAGTTTTCTATGGTACATGTATGCACTCTACTATACCTAGCAAGTCAAACCTGACGTGAAGTAAGTGGTTTCACTGCAAAGTTTTGGACATTTTACATGTATGGCATTGTTTTAATTGGTTTTTTTTTTTGCAACAACATTGAAACTTTATACTGCAAATCTAAGGGAAATCAGCAAAAATTCCTGCTAGAAGCTGATGCATTTGTTTGAAATTTCTCTCTAGAGAACTTCCAGGTTCTGTTAATCGTAAAAGCTGTGGCCTTTCATTGAGTACCCGAATCATTATTGCCTTGCATTGCAGCATAGGTTCATAATTTCCATGGTCTGGGCTCACATAAATCGTAGCCCTCAGTACAGTGCAAGCATTTTGCTAGTAAATGTAATTCAGATAACCAATGTGAGAGGCACAGCAGCCTAGCTGATGGTTAATAGGCCATTTTTGAGTTGCCCTTTGTCTCATTTTCAAAACCAGTCCTCGTGCAAAAGCATTCAGACAAATGAAAATGAGTTTGATTTGCATGAAAATGGACGTGCAGGTGAAACTTATTTTTATATGAATGTTTTCGCACAGACAAGTTTGTTTTGACACAGAGGCAAAAGGTAACTGGGAAATGGCCTATTCTCTGGATCAAAGGGCCAAGTTCTGGATCAAACGTTCATTGCTGATAGTTAATGCTGTAGATCAAAAGGTCTGAGTTTGAAACAAACCTGTCTTTCACAGTTCCTGTTTCTATCTATTGATAAGTATTAAATGTGTTATGGGTACTGACATTATTTCAGTATAACCTGATAAAACTGCTGGGGGAAGGGGAGGGTGGGAGGAGTAGCGATATTTCTAGTGTTCCCATGTTTAGGAAACCGTAATTAAGTGCTGGTATGGTAAACCAGCATAGACTTTTTTGAGAAAAAAACTTTTTATCATACTTGAACAAAGTGCTACACAGCAACTTATTATTATTTTTATAGGCTTACTAAAATATTGGTAATGTATTTATTTTTTTAGTCAAGTACTGCCTCCTTATCAACATCCCCTGTGCCACAGCCAGTCATACAAAGTAAGTTTCATGTATGACTTTTTCAACTTTTTGCTTAGGCCGCTTAATTTCACATAGTGCATAGACTTAATATTCAGATAGCTTCAAATCAAATAAAAAAAATTGTGACAATTCTTTAATAATTAAAGGATGTCACAATGTTTTTAATTATTAGTTGTCTTCATTTTAGAACCCATAAGAAGATACTGCATTCTGTCCTCACATGTGTACACTGGTGTAAATATCAAGTTAATTTCTTGTGTAAATGCGTGTTGTTTTCTTTTTTATTAGGCTGTTTTACACGCCATCGTTTTCAGCCACAGATTGAAAAAAATTAATCAAGTGATGAAACGAGGTTTCCTCAGTAACATGACCATCAAATTCGTCGTCACATGATCACTTGTTTTACATCCGTGACTGAAACCAAATAGGAAAAATGCCATTTCAACAGACATCTGGGAACAAGAGATAGTTGAAATCCTATTCATTTGCTGCTTTCAAAAAGTATTCTGTTGCAGTAGTGACTTTTAAACTCGGACTTGGAGTTATAAAACAAATAGATAATATAAATAAATAATATAAACAATAGCCTCCAATTGGCATGAAAATATGCATAGATACCGGTATTTGTGTGCGGACATTATCTTTTCCAAGAAGTGAACAGTTTTCCGAGAGTGAAGCTCAAGGAAAACTGTGAGCATCAAGGAATGTGTTTAGACCAATGGTACATGCAAAAAATATTTGATGGATTATAATGATTTATTGATCCTTGATATTGATATTTATGACTCAGTCAACTGATAAAGGTGGTTGTATTATTGCCATTGTTGACCACAATTTTGATTGACAGGCGCACCACATGCTCCTCCCGTCCCAGCTGCTCCACCAGCTCCACCTGCTCCTCCAGCTCCTCCTGCTCCGCCCACTCCTCCGGCGGCACCCCCTGTGCCTGGCGGGGGACCCCCTGCACCTCCTCCTCCACCTCCAGCACCAAGTGGGGGTGGTGGTGGGACATTAGCTGACCAAATAGCCGCAGCAAAGTTAAAGAAGGCAGCTAAGGTAAGGGTAACCAAAAGTAGGCGTTATTCATGACGATGTTTTACATGTATGCTCAAAATCAATTTACGTGAATTATTCCTAACCCTTTGCTGCTTTGGGAATTGGTTCATGATAAAATGTGCAAATTTGCACTTGAAAAGCAAGGCTTGGTTGTGAAACTAGCCAGTCTGACATAAGCATGCATATGGGCCGTTGACAAGTACATGGTAACAGTATGGAAAATAAAACTTGAATTCCACCTTTTGCTTGCCCACGGCAGAACTTGCTTGCTTGCTCATGCTCTACCAGATAAATCACTATCCAGTGGAGAGTTGTGAACACATCTGTTGCAATTCAGTTTTATTACCATGATACCCAGAAACAAAAAGTTTACAGGAAGTGACAGATGGACAAAAATTTGTCCTCCTCACTATAACCTTGCAAATGGCTTTGAAAACAATTTTTTTGGGTTAAAAACAAAGGAAATAAAATTTGAACCAAGGATAAAACTGACCCACAATGTCTACATATCCTATGAATAACTGGACCTAGAAAAACTAAAATAATTCAGAATTCAAACTTATTTCATAGCCCACATATATATAACTGCTGTAGAATCCCAATTTCTTGAACCCTCAGTTTCTTGTCTAAATATCCCGATTTCGCAAAGCAATTTTCATTTCCCTTGGATAGTACTTGTCTGTAATTTTACCCCCGAATTCTCGAACCAATTTTCGCTTCCTTTGGATAGTACTCTGTTATTTTACCTCCTGATTACTCAAAGCAATTTTTGCTTCCCTTGGATAGTAATTATCTGTTTTTTGCCCCCTGATTACACAAAGCAATTTCCGCTTTCCTTGGATACTACTTCTCTGTGATTTTACCCCCATTTCTCACACCAATTTTCCCTTACCTTGGATACTACTTCTCTGTAATTTTACCCCCGATTTCTCCAACCTTCCGACTTCTGGAACCAATTTTCGTTTCCCTGGAGGTTCGAGAAATCAGTATTTTGTAGTAACAAAGTAATGCAAATCAATTTTTTAAAAATTTTGTATGAGATGTTTTTTTATGTCCTGTGCACAGTCACTCGCTGTCCTTGAGAGAAATCTGAGTAAGGGCATCTGTGTGTTTGTGTCAATGGCATATAAATTATCTTCCCGTTAAAACCATCTCAGCACTGCAATGTGTCTCTGGAGACACAGAGACAACAAAACATTTGCTGTTTGCATGTGATCTTAACATAAGACCAGATATGATTAATGACCTTTGATTGTTAATAGATAAAAAACACACCACCCCCAAATATTTTTTACCTGTGAAATGCTCATTACTTTCAATTAGCCAATCTGGCTTTTAAAAATTCAAAAATATTTCAAATTAAAAATGTAAACAATAGCCTCCCATAATGTAACAAATTCACCGAGTCTGTACATGACCAATTTTCATTTTGACATGAATTACTATATTTAACATTAATAAGCGTCTGGCACTGATAACCTTTTTCTTCAGACTGACAGTGAAGGTCCCAGAACTGACAGAGCAAACTCAGCAAGTCGGGGCGGCAAGGCAATGGGAGGAGGAATGGACATGATGGCAGAAATGCAAAGAAAGCTCGCCGCAAGGTCTGTTTACTTTAATTAGATAATATACATTATTATTAATGTTAGGATGATAACTTTTATTAATTAATGTGGTTGTTTTGACCTTGACAAATCTCTTTGAATGGTTACTTGTTGTCAGTCAATCTTTTCTATGGTTTTGGTGTGACCTCGAGGTTAAACACAGCAGCAAACAACAAGAGCTCGCTGTTGGTTCTGTTTGCTTTTACTTGAATTCTTATTTATCAGTAAATAGATTAGAAAATGGATGAAGTTCACACATACAAGGCGAACATCAGCAAAGGAATGGAAAACAGAAGACAGAAAAAGTGGAATTTTTGATGCTTTATGGATAGACAAATGTACTCTTCATGTACCTTAAGTAAATGGGAAATCTTCTTGTAAACAAAAAGGTCCATTGTCATAGTAGTGTTGTTTATTGTTGCTTCATGCACTGTACAAGCCATCAAAACGAAATTAAAAATAATCTGCTTCATTCTTGCAGAAAAGCTAAAGAAGAGGGCAGAGAAGTGGAGGCAAGGCTTTTAATTATCTTTGAAAGTATTCCCTGCAAATAAATTATGATCTGAAGATCATGCTTAATTTTTAGGTTTTATTATAAGAGCAATCAAAGTCCAAGTTAAGATCATAACATACAACTTCAGGACAAGTGACATAATTTTACTAATTAAAAGTATGGTTCCAACCAAGTTTTCCACCTTAATCAACATGGACAAACATTTTGTAAAGTGAAGTTGCTACAAACCACGTGTTTTGCTTGTGGGCGCACAATACTGTGTCGGCCGACAACTAATTTATTGAAACTATACATCCATGTGTTTGTGCTGCATCTCTTAAAATACATCATCAGGAGCATGTGAATTGATATGAAGCAAGGACGGAACTTTCTTGACCCTCTGTTAAATTAAAGTCACTGTAAAGCCGGCCGCTTGGATTTGGCCACGGGTGCACTGGTGTTTCCTTGCAGTACTAATTATCAATTTTTTTCTTTCCCCTTGTTACAATGAGTATTAAAACGATTGTTGGTGATATTACCAAGTTAAAGCATGGCATTAAATTAATGTATTGTTTATTTGTTTTTTGTCAAGGGGTCATCTACTTTTGTCTTTTGTTGTAGTTTTGATTATTTAATGCTATGCGAGTCCTTATAATTACATTTTTTAATTTATCCCCAGCCTGTTAGGGAAGAAGTTGAAACAAGAACAGAAAGAGCACCATCTGGTTAGTAATCTTCCTTTTGTAATCTAGTATTGAACCTCTCAAGCTTACAAGACCCCAGCTCTACCAATCACAGCACATATTAACAGATTGGCCAATCAGAGGCTATTGTTGAATATTAGGCATTGTTGGAACACACTTCTGGTCACTGATTCGCAGGTGAACTGTTCTACTGGTCACTGAGTCGAAGGTGAACTGTTCTAAAAGTTGTACTAGTTGCGCAATGTACATGTACAGACTGTTCATGAACACCTCTCTTGCACGAATACCTCTCTTTCCCTGTCTTGCCCAACGATTTATAGCCTTTGAACCCTGACTGTACGATCCAGAGTGAAACACTCCAACCACTAGGTCAGTGAGGGAGCATGTAGCTGCGTTGATAGGGAGCTTAAGCAACGACGACGGCGACGCCGAGGACAACGCCTGGTGAAAAATGAATTTATATTTTACTCTAGAATCTCGCGATTATTCAGATGTATTCAGCATATCTGTCGGTTTAACAACTGGCTCAAGCTAAATGTGTAAAGAGAGCGTTCAACTCGAAATAGAAAAATCAAAAATTTGCTGTCGTGGTTCACGTTGTCCAGAATACGCAGAATTGGGTCATTTCACGTTGTTGATTTGCAGAGAACGGCTAGGAAATGTACCAAGACTTCAAACGCACATGCAGAGCTATTGTTCTGCTCATTAAGCCTTTTTAAGCCTGCTTAAGCTCCCTAATGAAAGCATGTTTGAAGTGTCAAACCTTGTCAGTAGTCAATTGCAAGTTGCCCCTCAGTGTACAAGGAAAACGTTGTTTAGAACACCCCCTTTAAAGGTAAAAAGTTCTGCATTCCATGGCTACCAGAGCTTACGTAAGTTTCTGTAGTAAGAAGCAACTACAGGTAGGAGTGTTTTAGCTTCTATGCTAGTCCAACTCAGGATTACCCCCCCCCCCCCCCCCTTCTTCCTCTCCCCCTTCTCAAGGTTTAAATTTGCTTCACTGGCCCAAGACAACAACAGACTGGAAGCCAGACTGCTTGATCCTGAGGCCATTGAGCTAACCATTATGCCACCACTGCTCATTTCCAAAAACCTTCCTTAGTAAAAATAATGTCAAATTTTCTTACTCCACCTTTAAATTAGATTACATGAAAGAAATCAATAAGTATAGTTGCCTTACATGTACATGTGGTGTATGTTTAAATGTGTATCTCCTTGCAGCATCTCGCTCAAATATTAGCAATCCTCCACCGGCCCCTGTGTTTGGGAACAACAATGTCAAGACTAACTTCTTGTCAACAGCAAAACCAACAAGTAATGGGGGAATCAGGTAAGAAAAACTTTGTTACTTCATTGTCAGTTGTCTAAACTCAGGACCATAATATTATTGTTAAGTTGATTTGTTTTTGTGATTTAAGTAATGTTAATTAAATAAGATAAATATTGTCAATACTGTAAGTAGTGTTAGCACTGTAAGGCTGTTAGTAATGTCAGTATGGTCGGGCTAGTAGTATGGTGAATGTTTTTAATATTGTATGTTCTGTAAAGCATTGTTAGTGTTAGTATGTTAAGTTTGTACTGTTTGTAACATGAGTATTGCAAATAAATAAACTAAATTAGTAAATAAAAGTTGATTTGTGTTTGCTTCAGGGCTTAACAGTCAATAAACTACAGCATAATTATATACTTGTATACTCTGGTTTGCAGGAAAAATAGCAAGAGTGAATCATCAATAAGCAATGATCAGCTAGAAGAATTAAAATCGGTAAGGCCATCTTTCAATTCAGTGTAGCTGTTGCACTTTTTGAGGACCCTGTTTCTTGAGATCATATTTCTGAAAGACAAATTTCATATGCAGCAAATTTTGCATTTTGAGATTAAATTTTACCTCCTGTCTGATCTCCCTAAAAGAGCTTATAATATTGTGTATTTATGACTGCTTGGCCTTCCTGCTTTGAATGGATGAATGGATAGATGGACATATAGATCTATGGATGGACAAACAAATCGACAAACAGATGGATGGTTTTACAGACAGACAGACAGACAGACAGACAGAGGAGCAGAAAAACTGGACAAACAGAGGGATGGACCAATGGCTGCCTGACCAACCGACAGACCAACTGAAAGATTGACTGACTGACTGACTGACTGACTGACTGACTGAATGAGTGAGTGAGTCAGTGAATGAATGAATGAATGAATGAATGAATGAATGAATGAATGAATGAATGAATGAATGAATGAATGAATGAATGAATGAATGAATGAATGAATGAATGAATGAATGAATGAATGCATGCATGCATGCATGCATGCATGCATGCATGCATGCATGCATAAATGACTGACTGACTGACTGACTGACTGACTGACTGGTTGGCAGATGGGCAGGCGGATGGATTGATGGACAGGCTGGCTGGCTGACTGACAGATCATAGACTGATAGTGATTGATAGAGCTACATGTAGTCTACTTTTGGATTGGACAAGATAAATGAATATATGCTAGTCTATTGTCAAGTTCATTCCCTAACAAGGTGTTTTCATATCCAGGAATTACTTGCTGAATTTAGACAAGAATTGGATGCTGCCAAAAGAGAAATAATTGAAGGTAAGCCTGCATGGAAAGTGGACATAATTCAGAAATTTGCTCCTGAAAAATGCTGATTGCTCCTGGAAATTGTGAAGAAAGTGGGAGTAGGGCTTTATTAAGCGCCCATTCAACTCCCCCCCACCCTGCCTCTTCCTTCGTTACTCAGCTAAGCAATTACTTAATACTTTTCTTCCCCTTCCTCTGTGATAAGCTTCTTTTTTTTGGTTGTCGTTTTTGAAGAAAACCAGAATTACCATATTAATTCGATTAAGCGGCCTGGGCACTTATAAAATTTTTGGACCTTGAGAGTGGGGGCTTATTTGAGGTGGATGGTTATTCGAGGCTGGGTGTTTATTAAGTACACACCATTTTCAGCAAGTTTTAATTTTTTTTTGGCATTGAATACCAACAAAACGTGAAGATGTACAATTTGAAGCAGAATTTGAACTATTCATTGGAAGCTTCTTAAAAAACTAAGAAAAGTAGGTCCTCGGGAACTCTCTTGGCAGTGCTAAGTCAATTTCAATCTCATTGCTACTAAGCGGTGTAAGTTCAATTAGTGAACTCAAGGGGGTCGATGTCAATTGGGGCTTTGCCCTGTTTCTGCCCCCTGTCGCACAGTTTTTTGTTTTCTTTTCTCTTACTATTAATTTCTTGTTTTTCTGTAAATTGGTGTGAAAAAATAATCAATACTCCTCTTGTGCACTTCAGTTTTTTTTGGGTGGGGCAGAGGAGTGGGCACTTGTTTGTGGCTGGGCATTTATAAACTTTTCCTACCTACAGAGTGGGCACTTATTTGAGGAGGGTGCTTTTTTGAAGTTGGGTACTTTATCAAATAAATACAGTATTCTACTTTAATTTTGCTTCAATTGGTACAGAAATCTTCCCAGGATCTAAATAATTCATGGTATCTAAAAGGCACTCGTATATGATATGATACCATATGATACGATAACTTTATTTAGACACAGTACAGTCAATTCTCTCTTAACGGACACCTCTTTAAGACGGACACCTTTTAAAATGGACACCTGGTGTTGGTCCCATCCCTGCCGTTTTTCAGTCATTTTACTGTAACTAAACTCCCTGTAAGACGGCAACCTCTCTAAGACGAACAGTTGGAGCCGGTCCTGACAAGTCGAATGGGCTTTTTGTGGTTTTTATGACACTTATGTTACTTTTCTTGCAGCTGTGAGACAAGAAATCTTGCGACATCGGTGAATGACCTTCACACCACCCTCTTAAGATGTAATTGAATAAAGGGGTGAACCTCTGATTAATGGAATGGAACAAGATGCTTATTCCTTGACTGTCATGATAAAAAATTGTTAAGGAAAAATTGCGAGGATACCCCAGACAGTTGACTTCTAAAGTAGAATTTTTACTTCGTAAAATTTTGAAATATCAGACATAATTTTTTGGGGAATGCCAAAGCCCCTTGTAATAAAGGATGATTAAAACAATTAGTGCCTTAGACACGTAAATAAAAATATGTACGTTAATACAACAAGGTGATTTAACCTCAGATTACATAGGCCATTTAGAGAGTAGAGTGAAAAACGAATAAATTCCTTTATATAGATGTATACAAGCTTGCGGATCACTAGATGTACTCCGTGTTTCAAGTGTGAGGTGCTGACGTTTTGTTATGCATTTGGTCCACAAGTTATGTGGTGGAATACTTTCTGTCGTGCTTGAAATTCATTAATGGTCAATTTTGAGGATAATTAAGGGCCCCTCCAATATTCATTTTACTCGATCTCAGTGTTTGGTAGACACTTGTATTTTGAACAAAATTTGTATGTGAATAGCTCCTACAGATACAATTCATTCCATGCTAGGAAGTTTAGCATTAGTAGTAAAGATTAGTCTGTTGTTATTGAGCAAGTCAGTCATGCTCCTACAGATACAATTCATTCCATGCTAGGAAGTTTCAGCATTAGTAATAAAGATTAGTCTGTTGTTATTGAGCAAGTCAGTCATGCCACATGGAATACCATAGCACAGTGTTTGCAAGGCTGCTGCCTACCGGGCTCCCGGTAGCCTGGGGCGCCTAAGTTACGAGTGTGGGCGACTAAATTTTTGTTCAAGGAGCCCGGATGGGCGTCTAAGCATCTATTTTCCATTGTCATCTCCTTGTAACTTTGTTCCACTGGCGTAAGATATATCCCGTTCAAAACAATAAGTGCTTCATTTCGAAACGGAAATACTACAATTTTCCACAATCGAGATAATTTTAGCGTATCAAATACCTAATGATATTTAGCCACATTAATCGAGATAATTTTAGCGTATCAAATACCTAATGTGCCTTTGCAAAATTCGGCAACTTCAAAAGCCATTTATTTTCAAGTGTTTAGGACTGGGACCGACTCCCTAAAGTAATGGCTTGGGCTCCTAACTTTTGATGTTAGGAGCCCGAAGGACTCCTTAGAAATTTCCTTAGGCAGCAGCCTTGGTTTGTATTGGTTCTAACAGGTTATTGGATTTTAAAACAAATGTTGATTATAGGGTTACTTTCCCAAGTTAGTTTTTGTCTGGACCACAACATGGAGGCTTACTCTGTTGCTTATGCAGGTACAGTGTATGAAACTTTGAAATTAATGTACTGCTCTTCTCTAGTTTCCATAAAGATTTTAGCTTCAACTTCTCATTGTTAGATTTTTTACTTAAAGTGCGAGCTACTCTTAGTCTAGGCTCTTTCTGCACTTGACTAACCAATAGGAAATTAATTTTTGTTATGTATTGTGAAATCGTTGTTGAGGTTTGATTCTTATGTAAGATAATTAATTGCGTTAATTTCATTGTTTGATCAATGAGAACGTTATTTTTGATTTATTTTCCTATCAATGGTATTCCATCCTTGGAAACCCAGGGACAGATAGTTGGCAACACAAAGTAAACTGAGCAAAAAGATCAGTGTGAACAGAACTTCTTACTTTGTGTCACCCTGGCTAAACCCCCCTCCCCCCCCCCCCCCCCCATGGGTCTCTAAGGGTGATAATATTTTAATGTTAGACCAAAACTACCTGCTATTGTTCTAGTTTACTTGTTGTAATTTGTTATGCCCCCTGTATCATTATGCAAATTCTCACCACCAGTCTCCATACAGTTACATTGTACTAGCTAGGAGAATTTGAGTTATCATCTCAACTAAATGTACATCCCTGTGGTGATCAGTTGTTTTCTCTCCATACCTACATAATTTTGATTTTGTATTGGAAATTTGAAAATCAAGGAGAAATATTCTCCTTGTAGGACAATATCTTTGCATCTTGTATTTAGAAATCTGGATTTTAATGCAGTACTAGTTGTCAATTTCCCCATGGTGATCACGAGCCTAGCTTTGTTGTAATACATGTATCTTACGAGAACTTAGCTACCAATCTGTGATAGGATTTTGGGTTACAGAGGTACCACAATTGGTTTTAAGGTACATGTAATTATTTTTTTTGTTCAACAAAACAACAGTGTTCTTTTTTGTATTTGTAGTTAATATTCATAATCTCGTGGGAATGAATCATACCCAGACAAATAAATTGTTTCAAGCAAGATTTGAGATTCATTTATTTTATTTTCGCAAGCTATTGTAGTCCAGTTTTGGACCTCTGCATGGTGTTGTGTGACATTGTTGCATTACATTGCGTGACAGAGTGAACTTAAAATTAAAGCTGCTTTCAGTGTTACGTGCATATCGGCGATCTTGCTCAATGTTTTGTTTTGTCCTTTAGTAGCTTGACTCAGCAGCGCCAGCATGAGGGAGTAACAGCCCGGATAATTCGCCCTGCCATACAAATACAGCTGCCGACCACAATAACAACTCAAATAACCCTGATACAAACCAGGGCTGTAGGCAGGATTTTGCTTCCGTGGGGGCGAGCACAGGAAGCATTAGCGTCTAGGGGCAATGCGGGGTATATTTTCCCGGGAAATTTTGAAAAATCAAGTTGTTGAAGTCCACTTTTCCTGCATTCTGAGAGTCATTCGTTAATTAAGCGGACCTTTGTGGCGCGTGAGAGGGTGTGGACGCACCCATCGCACCCCACTTCCTCCATGCCTACGTCCCTGCAAGCAACACAAGTTCCTCAGACAACGCCACCACAAACAAAGCCAAGCTGGTCACCAACCTCAAATGCAACCTCAACACCCAAGAAATCAATGTAATATCTAAAGGACCCAAATTCAGCCTCTCTTCTGGCGCAACCTTCAGACTTCCTCGCCTTTCCACAAACCCGACACATTTAAAGACTCGAATCCAAAGACGAACTTGAAAGCAAGCTCCAGGGGATCCACCACAAACTCTAAGCCACGCTCTAAGGGCACTTTAACCATAACAGAAGTGGTCGAACATCCGCCACACACACAAGGAAGCTATCAAAGGACTCTAAGAGAAGAACTATGTTTGCCTTCCCAGCGATAAAGGCACAGAGTTCTGAGCAATACAGCAAGACACAACAATAGCCCCAGATCACCTCAGCGACTTCAACACCTATCAAAAGCCAGGGTACCCCGCATATCGGCCAGGCAGTTGAGAACAAAGTCAACTCAACTTGGAAAGACTGTCCAAAAAACTTCCTTGCCTCGAACACCCATCTCCTTAAGTTCTACCATCTTATCAAGACCCACAACCCACAACACCAGGTCTTCTCCAGGAGCGCTGTGTGACGATCGAGGAAGACTGGGCTGCACGGCGTGAACGCCTGGGGGTTATTAGACCTTCGTGACACCAACAACCGAAAACAGTGAACTATCTTGCTGGCAAACCCAGAATGACCCAATTTAATGCCTAATTCCTGATGTTTATGAACATGTATCATAAATAGCGTGAAACATGCACATACATCTCAATGAATCAGATTTTATTTTGCTTTATTTTCCATTTTTTTCAGGGAGGCACGTGCGTACGTACATACAGGTAGCTACCCCCGAAATGTTTTGGTTTCCTCCACTAGACTGGTTCTGCGGTGCTGCTCGGGATGCTATAGCAAAAGCTTCAAAGCCATAGAAACTTAAGAAAAATACTCCAGAAAAAACTAAAGAGTTTATAGTGAGAGGTTGTAGATTTCAATGCGAGAATAAAATTCCAGGGCTTGTTTCCATTGGAAACATCATGTGCTATTGACGTCATCAGTCTGTTGTGTGCGCGGAAACTTCCAGTATGAGCTCTTGGCGTTCTCGTCCCCAGAGGCCGCGATCCTTCTGGTCAGCGCCAGGAATTGCTGGCGCAGACCAGAAGGATCGCAGCCTCTGGGACGAGAATGGAGCTCTTGAGCGATGCGCGATGCGGAGTAGGACTGGGTCGAGCGCGCTTCACTGCAGCAAAGTTCAAAACATGGCGGCAAGTGAGATTCGATGGCTGGTGGAGAAAGTGATTGCTACGCAAAAACAGTAAAAGAGTTCCGCAAAATTCTTTGGGAAATGAAGTAACGATATGTTTCCTTAACTGTAAGAAGTTAGAGAGACTTTGATTCTGTGAACGCAGTGTTCAATTATCATAAATAAAACCAACTTGCTCGAGAGGTCTTTTACCCTTTTTTAAGCGATGACGTCATAGAATGACGTCATCGGTTAATGCTGTAAAGTGGAAAAGTGATGGAATTTATGGAATTTTTGGTGTTACGGTGTGAGCGCGATTACTCCCTGAATTGAACCGAAGAGCATTGGGAACTAGGTGCATGGTTTGTGTTCTTGTTCTTGTCGTCGTGCGAGTGGACGGAATCTGTTGTCTGTTGCAATCGACCGATCTTTCTAGAACCGAATAGAATTTGGAACTTACTTCAGGGATAAACGTCAGTAGAAAAGAATTCAAGTAAAACTCAACAAGAAATCACGGCGTAGAACTCAAAGCAAAATACTCCCGGGCAGTTAGAAAGGACCGATTCTATGTATAAACGAAAGACACAAATTATATTTGATGTGTTTTATTAGATTTAGTAAACAGATATCTTTACATTTTTAAAAAGAAAAGGGCTAAACATTTTCAAGACAGCGTTTGACCTTGTATCGTATGTCGTCAGTATCGGATGTCGCGCTACAGGATAACACAGCTTTTGTCAAACAGTCATTCAACACAGAAGTTGTTCAGGAATAAACGTCAGTAGAAAAGAAATCAAGTTTAACTCAACAAGAAAGCACTGCATAGAACTTGAAGCAAAATACTCCCGGACAGTTAGAAAGGACTAATTCTAAGTATAAGTGAAAGAGACTTATTATATTTGATGTGTTTTATAAGATTTAGCAAACAGAAATCTTTAATTTTTTTAAAAACAAAAGGGCTCAACAATTTCAAGACAGCGTTTGACCTTGTATCATATGTCGTCAGTATCAGATATCTCCCTGCAACATAACGCAACTTTTGTCGAACAATCATTCAACACAGAAGTTGTCAGCTATTTTTATTAACTTTCTTGAAATTTTCTGTCAAATTTCCGGAAAATTCTTAAAGACCCCTTGTGAAACGTCATCGCTTCTGCATGCATTGCGTGCCGTTTATTTTCCAGGACGTAGCATGTCGATAATTTCGATAGTCGATAAAATTCGATCATTGTCGATCGAATTCGATACTAATCAATCGACAAATATCGGAAATCGATAAAAGTCGATCACGCAATTCCTCGTGATTATCGACTTGTTCGATTTTGATCGGAAATACAAAAAAACGATATATGGCGGGAGGAAAGACGTCAGTTGCCGCGCACACTTACTTGAATTTCGTGGCCGGTTGAAAAATGTGTCTGCTTTTTTGTCGATAAAATCGATAATCAGTTGAAAATCTTGTGATTATCGACTTTTATCGATAATTTAAACTTGTCGATTGACAATTATCAACAAATATCCAGTATTATTCGACAAATTCGCGCGATGGCCATATATGGTCAGAAAATCATTGTTATCCGTCATCCGTGCATGACAGATATCCTGCGATATACGTAGGTTGCCAAGATTCCGGCGAATTCTTGCTAAGCGCTTCACAACCACAGTTTTTCTCGCTGCAAAAATCGTTTCGTTGACAATTTGTTGAATAATAAAACAATTATCCTGCTCAATCTTGCGGAATATCGTCTGATTTTAGCCAACTCGGCCTACGGCCTCGTCGGCTAAGTATCAGGCGATATTCCGCGCGATTTCGCAGGATAATTGTTAACTATCGACTTATCGACTACGTTTTCGATGATCGACTATGATCGAGAGGTTACGTCCTGTTTTTTCGGACGCTATAAAACAAGCACTTATTTCAAGACAAATTTGGTAGGAGATGGCTCAATTTCCAAGCAGTAAGAAGAGAAGGCGTTCATTCGATTTTTTTCCGAGTCAGAGGCTTTGAAAGTTTATACCGTTAGTACTTTAGTACTGTTATAATGACAATAGGCATGCCTTTTCAAGTTTCCAAGGTACTGAATGCTAAGTAAATAAATGTGTATAGGTTTCAGGCATCCTCGAAAACCCAGGGCTTCAAAGGGGATGGGAAGGGAGGGAGAGAAAGGGAGCGGGGAAAAAGGAGGGGGGAGGGGAGGGGAAAGGAAAGCGGAAAGCGGAAAGCGGAAAGCGGAAGCCCTGGGAAGTTTCTCTATACAGATCATTTCTCGGTCGCAGAGCAAACAGCAAGATATGTCTACTGACCAGATTTCGTTTTCGGTGGTTTTTGTCCGCGAGCATAACAGATCAAATTGTCGCCGCTCTTCAATTTCTTGCTTGCGTTCCGACCATTTAGAAATTTTCAGTCTGCTTTTCTTTGTTTAAGTTTTTTGTTTAATACAGTTTAGATTGGTAGGACTGAAATATTCGAGTAATAACGGAACGACGTACTACGCCGAAGAAATCGGCACAAGATCTTTGCCAAATAGCAAGCTAAATAGTCTAAATTTTGTTGTTCCTTTTAGGTCGATGTCGGCGCTTTCGCCTATACACGCTGCCGTGATCTTGTTATTTCTCAAAGACTGGACTTGTTCCATCATATTGGACTTGAACGGACATGCGGCAAACACCAAAGGAAATTTTGGGAACGAATCTTTGCCAGCCTCTCTAAAACCTTTACAAACGCCAGGCAAAATTTGGTCCGAATCCTGTTGGCAATTCTGCATACACATCTCTTCCCTCTACAATTTTCCGGACGATCGTGCTTTGTTCCTCTTTCATTTGTCTAACGCTTGGAAACGATTCCAGTGCAGTGCAAACTCCTTGCTCGAAGAACTCCATCATGCAGCGAAAATGCGAACATCGAAAAGTGAAGAAATAAATATAGTGTCCGCGTGATGTCAAATTCTTTTGTTTTGAAGGTGTTGCAACGCGTGGGCCATGTCATCCGCTGATGTTTACAATGCTAATTCGTCCGTAATTCGAGAGTTCGTAACGACTTCCAAATCAGCATGTGATCGCTTTTCATTGGCCTCATTTTAAATTTAATTAAAAATGAGGCCAATAACGGCTCAGAAAAGTAATTGATCGAGAAATGATCTGTATAGAGAAGCTTCCCAGGGCTTCCCCTTTCCCCTTTCCCGTCCCCTCCCCTCCCCCGTCCTTTTTTCCCGCTTTCAGTCTCTCCCTTCTCTTCCCGTCCCCGTTGAAGCCCTGGGTTTCCGAGCATTTACATGAAATTTTAATGAATTGATTATTCGAAATTTGAATCCGCTAGTCAATTTCAAGAATGCATTCATCTTATTAAAAATAGAAGCGCCGATCATTGTTCGGATCAGAATTTGGTTTCTGATGACAGCCGCCCGATTTGAATTAAAGAGAAGGCGAGGGATTGAACTCGTCTTACCATCTGTTGCATCTATAAACATTCGGTCACTGAGCTGGAAAATGAGCTGCCATTTTCTCAGTGGAAATATCTTACGCATGAGCAGGCTATGAGTTGAAGCAAAATCACTGTCAAACGGCAATGCACATGAGCAGACCATTATTTGTAATGATGTTACAAAACAGTGAAAGGCGAAAAACGACTCCTATTAGACAAGATAGGAAAACGTTGACCTTCAAAGCTTAACTCTAACGAGTACGTCTTTCAAGGAAAGAATAATATGCTGAATATGTATCGAATGATGACGTGACCTACGTTGTTTGTCAGCCGTGAATATTAGAAAAACGTGAATTAATTTACGAAAAAGGTTAGAATAAATGATCTATTTGGGCTTCAAGTGTTACGAGATCCCTAGAGCTTTCTGAACAGGAAACGTTCAGTTTGCTGGCTTACTAAATGCCATACAATTCAAATTACAATTGAAAAACGTTGAGCGGAAAAAAACATCGACCCTTTGATATTTTAAAGAATCAAGGAGGTCGTTGTTTGTATTATGAAGCGAGTGGTCACGGATTAAAACAGATAGCCAGCAAAGTTATTACAATTATCACAAGAATCGAACCGATGGCAAGAAAACCTCTCTGGACTTCCCTATTCACTTGCCGACCTAATCTGGTCATTGGAAATGTCGCGGTGATTTCAGCATTGATATTTTCATGTGGGAAGGGAACAGTCGGGACCTGGCACTCCAAGAAATCACACAATGGCTTCCATCCTTGTTTTACGTTGTACACCAAGAGCTTGTCAGCGGGGACAATCGACTTTACACGGTGGTTGTGGATACGATATCGCTTTCGGAAAACATATGTGGACTTGGGGTTGTCATGAGAGCCATAAACGGCATCAAAGTAGGAACTACCAACGTACGACATTTTCCTCGCTGTTGGCGATAACATGACCACAATCTCGGATCGCGTAGCCTTTAGGGATTCCAGTTGTCGAGCCCAACTTTTTACCCAGGAGTCTTCCTCTCTTTCGCTTAGAATCACTTTACAGTCAGGAAAAGCTTCCAGTATTTCTTCGTAGAAAAAAAACCCGGGCATATCCACGGCTGCATCAGCATTCTGGTAAACTCGTTTCACATCTGGCTTGGTGCCATTTTGGAAAACATCGACCCAGTGATCTACGAAGTCAAACGTTTGCTCTTCCCAGTCAAATACCGTAAACCCAAGGTGCCGCAAGGCTTTGCAGATTGATTTAGTACCTGTTTTACTGTACCCTGCACAAATGACCTTCATGATATAGCTTAAAGAGTGACTTCCTCCTCTGCTGTGATGTCAAGTTAAGCGTTGTGGAGCTACCTCACTATCGTCAAGACGCGCCTCCTACACAGACACTCATTGTGCTCGTCATGCAATCTCCCCTCCGGCCACGAACGTCTCCGTTCAGATAGATTAGCCAATCATAGCTCGTGGAAAATGGGACTTCGACCGCACGCTGAATACCAGGTAATATCAAAACTTCGGGCTTCGTGACAAAACGCTCGATCAAATTGATGCAAGAAACATAACCTTTACGACTCAACGTCTCTCTAAAACAGACTTACCGCTTTCTCAAATTTAAGTAAAGCTACAACAATCTCTGGCGCAGCCGGCCCAAGATAATATAATCCGTGATAAGTTGCAACACATCTTGCAATAGTATTATTTAAACAGCCAGGCCAGCCGTCACAAATATTTACTGTTTAACATTGTAATATTTTTTTAAAAATCAACGTCGTCATGGAAAGGTTCTGACCTTGTCATGATTGGATTCTTCAAAACAAACACTTGAGCAGACGTTCGTATGGGGAGGGAGGAACGCGTGACGAACGCAAAGAACGTCTTCGTATTACGTTTCCCTTTCGTAAAATGATCTATGCCGTTTTAGCGTTACTTAGAATTTTTTTCACTCTCATCATTTTTTTTCTGCTAAATGAAAAAGGTAGATTACACGTTACACAGGAATCGAACCCGGAACCTCTGGCATGCTAGTTGATCCCAATTTATTTTTAATTGACAACTGCACTGGCGGATCCAGATCTTCAGCTAAGGAGGGGGCCCGCTTTTAAAGGCTTCACTATGAATGTTGAATTCTATAATTCCGGCACTTCAAAGAAAATGTGCTATTTCCGAAAAAATAAGGCAGGGGCTCGGGCAACCTGGGCCCCTCCCCTGGATCCGCCATTGAACTGTGTACTGCAAAATTGTGCAGATTCTGCAGAGATTGAGTGTGGAATATCGCTTGATTCTTAGCTGAGGCCATAATTGCCCGAAAATAGGACGATTGAGCAGGATAATTTTCCGCCACAGTTGTTTTAGTAGTCATCAAATTAACAACCAATCGCATTTTTACAGCTAGACTTTTCGACTTGGAAGCTATTTGCCCGGACCTAAAAACAAACCCTACATGCTTTTAGAGAATCGCTATATGTACGAGGAATATTGATGGCCAACTCTTACTGAAGCAGGGGATTTGTGACTACACCAGTTCGCCGTCGATTATTTAAGAAACCAGTAGATTCTCCGTAAAAGTCTACGCCAAGGTTCTCTGTTATTTTTATATAGAATAAGTCATCTGTACGCTAGTTAAAACGCGCCGACTACGATCGTACGCCAGTACGCTGCAAACTTTTGAAGTCCACGCCGAAGATCTTAACCTACATAAAATGCAGCCTGGTGTAAACGCAGTGTTGCTTGGTGGAATTTCCTTCAAACCAGCACAAATTTCTTTTTTATTTATTGACGCAATAACTGACAATTCGAACTTTAACAGTACACTTTACCAGATCAAATCAGGGGATTATTTAATGTTTTAAATACGCATGTCTATTTTTCAGAACTGAAAGTAGAAGTTCAAGATGGTGAAGACATATGGATATGAAATTGGCAGTGGAGAAAGGTTTTCGGAAATCGACAATCCGGCGCTCACTAAAGATGGCGAGTTTGACGGGGTCATAGACAAGATTGGACTTAATCCTGTCAAGGAAATTAACCAGGGACAGAAAGGTATTATTGACGCTTTAATGTAAAAACAAATGTACACACACACAAAAACAGCTATACTTATTTAATACTGTACTGAACCAATCCAGACCTGCAACGCGCGCAGCCAGCGCTAAACGCGGGAAAAGTCTAGAATCCAATTCATGGCTGGTTTTGGTTTTGCACCTGATTGGCTGAGAAAACGACATGTTTGCTCAGATTACACTGCGCAAAAGCATGAATATTCTAGCGTATTCTAGCCTTGGATACGCAATCGTGACGCGATTGAATCCTGGAGTATTCAAGACGCACACAATACGTGATATACACCTGGAATATTCGTATCGAATATGGCCGAATACGCTCTTTGCAATATCGTTCGTGGATTTTCTTGAGAATCGCATAGCTCAAAGAATTCGTGCGCTCTGATTGGCTAGAGCCGGATGCGAGGGTATTCAGCACGGTATTGCGACTTGCGACTCGTGAATTCCACGTTAAATTTCACTTGAAAAACCGATATCGAACTCATCGCTTCGCGATTCGTGCGATATCGGTTTTTCGCGTGAAATTTAATGTGGAATTCCCTCGTCAGGTAATGGATTTTCCTATATTATACCACACATCTGGCGGGATCCTAGAGTATGAAGACGAATCCTTTGGTATAAAAAGTCATGAAACGGAAGATAACTGTTTTGTATATGTAGTTATTTTCCTTGAAGTAGAATTTTTGCCCCAAATTCAAACAACTTATTAGGATTTTTACCCGTCTGTCGTGCGTATAAGTTTGCAACATTAATAATATACAAGCAACAATTTCTTCATTCTGATTGGCTAAGAACACGTCAATTAATTCCAAACCAGTGCAAAAAGCGAAATTGGCAGTGCAGAAAGTGAAATATTGGCAGTGCAAAATGGTGAAATTGAAAATGATTGACATTTACGGCAGCTTCATGCAAAATCCATCTCGGGCAACCAAAATGGCGGACAAAAGTGAGACAAGGTTGTTTGAACTTTGTAACGCAATTTTAATGAAAAGCTTGAAAATAACGCAAAGTAAAAGAGCACAAAAAAATTACCAATTGTCGAGAAGTGTGAAAGACGAGGAATAATCACAAAAGCAATGAGGACAAAACATAAACTTGAAATTAAACTCAGGCCGACGGCCAATTACGCTAATAGCGACACAATCCTCGCCGAAATATATACTCTGAATACTTCACTTCTCTGAAGAGAAACGCGAAGAATTACTAACCAGACTGCCTAGGAACAGACTACTTCTTATGCACTTATCATTGGCTTTCCCGGGGGTTGACCCCGGGGACACCCCCGGGGATTTGTTTTCAGGTTCAAACAAAAACCTTCTAAATCCCTGGGGTATGGGGCAAAAAATTCACACCAATTTCCCCTCCCCCAGGGGCTAAGATGAAGACAAAATACCTATATTTACAAAAAGGACAGACCAATCTGTCTATTTTTGCCGCTTTCTTTGCACTGAGTTTTAGCAGCAGCATCCTAGAGACTTCAAATGCTGTAAGCATTTTAGTCGATTTTTCTCTTCCCTGTTCCTTCCTTCCTAAGACGGAGTCAAGTTGACTCCGTCTTAGGAAGGAAGAGAGAACAGGGAAGAGAAAAATCGACTAAAACACCACTTCAAGACGCAAACCAGGCAAAAGGACACAGCAAATGGCAAAAGTAAGTTTATTTTTTATATTTACTGTATTTTAAGCATAAATACGGCCAAAATCGACCCAAATCCCATACAAAGCCTTATAATATTCTCAACGGTCTAGTGTTACGCAACACCAATTTATACCTACCAACCGCTCGAAACGTGAGCTTGGGCTGCCTGTGATTCAACATTCTTTCAAAAGCTATTATGAATCTTTCGACAAACTTGAGCCGATAAACCTAACGAAATATGCCACGGAGCTAGAAAACACAATGGCATAAAGATTATTACTGTATAACGTCTCTAGAGAGCGTAAAATCCTCCGTTAACAGACTGAAGGCTTACATTTAGCGACCAGCGGGAGCCGTTTTTGGATCTTTTTGGCCTGTCCCATTTTATATTTTCACTGCTGACCAATGTCTAACAAATCCCGGGGGTGCATCCTGGGGGTCTGGCGCGTTCGTTTCAAAAACAAATTAAACAATGCCCCTACCCCGCGGGACAATTTTTTTTTTCAAAAATGCACCATTCCCCGCATCTTCCCGAGGGTTTTCCCGGGCTCATTTTCCCGAAAAAGCGGCTGGAAATCGAGCCTAGCTTGAGCACGTACGTCCTGAATAAACATGTTCAAGTGATGGGTTTTCAGACAACGTTCTGCAAGAGCGATCTGCCTCCAGAAAACAAAGTCATTTTGAAAATTTTCCTGGAACTTTAACTTCGGTTTTTAGTGTTCTGCGTTTGTAAACCGCATGAAACTGGACGGTTTTGAGATCTTTTCGGAAAATTTATTTTAGGATATCGATCACGAGTTTAACTTCATGATCGCTCGTGCAAAACGTTATGTCTGACACCCCAACTTTGAAGTCTTTGAAGTTTGACGACGAATCATGCACCGTTTGAAACCAATTTGAACAAGTCTCTTTTTAAGATGATTCAATTTATTATTTCTCGCCTTCTCTTTAATTCAAATCGGGCGGCTGTGTTCAGAAACCAAATTCTGATTCGAACATAGATCGGCGCTTCTATTTGATGAATGCATTCTTGAAACTGACTAGCGGATTCAAATTTCGAATAATCAATTCGTAGTCTGGAGGTGTACGCTTCGCTTGTCACGACTGTAATAACTACAAACTGTACTGCAACTGCAAAAACGAGTACTTGCCTTGGTGCTGCAATTTTTCAAGTTGAGATCGGCGACTATTTACGACTAACTATTCAACGACTATATATGTAGGGGACGTTTATGCGATGGAGTCTTTGCAATCTCTTGCCGTTTATTTTTGTTTCATTTCAGTCTTGCTTTCTGCCAAGCCCTGCTTGTCGAGCTACACGGGTGCAGTTTACGAGCATGTAACATTCTTTGTCGTTGAAAACAAGACTGAATCTCGCCCAGCAGCTTTGGAAATCATGAACAAGAACCTCCCTGTTTACAAAACAAAGGCGGTCCTGGCGAAATCCAAGGGTGCCGACATCATAGTCTTTCCAGAGGATGGGTTGTATGGCTTTTACTTCACACGCGAACAAATCTTTCCTTTTCTTGAAATCATCCCGGATCCATCGCAGCTGAAAATAAGTTGGAATCCCTGTACAGATCCTGATCGTTTCGACAACACTGAAGTGTTAAGAGAGCTGAGCTGCATTGCTCATAACTCTTCCATCGCAGTGGTTGCTAACATGGGCGACGTGCAATACTGTAACAAGTCAGATCCAAACTGCCCCGAAGATGGCAGATACCAGTTTAACACTGATGTGGTCTTCGATACAGACGGCACATTGCTAGCAAAGTACCATAAGCAACACTTGTTTGATGAAGATCAGTTTAACACGCCTCAGAAAGTAGAAATCGTGATTTTTGAGAGACGTCATTTGGAGTCACGTTCGGTGTGTTCACTTGTTTTGACATACTCTTCTATGATCCTGCCATTGTGCTTGTTGAGAAGTTTGGTATTCGCAACATTGTGTTCCCAACTGCGTGGATGGATGGCTTTCCTATCCTGGCTTCAGTAGAGTATCAACAGGGATGGTCAAGACGGACATGTGTCAATCTTCTAGCAGCAGATCAGCATTTTCCCCAGGTGGATATGGTTGGGAGTGGGATTTACTCTTGCGGAGAAGCAATATCGTACGTCTATGACTTGAAGACTGATGAAGGGCATCTTTTGGTGGCAAGTTTGCCAAACTTAGAGATGCATCCAACACTACCTATGGAACATGAGACCTGTCAATCAAATAATTTGCCATTCAATATGCCACCGTATAACACCAAACAGGCAGCACCAAAACTGCTACATGACATCTACATGTTTGTGAAAATTGATGGTGCTGAGGGGAATGCCTCAGTTTGCGCTAATGAGCTTTGCTGCCATGCAAGTTACATCTTGCCAAGTCAGCAGCCTTTGGATAATGAACTTTTTGCATTAGGAGCTTTTAATGGCCACCACGAAACAAACAGCTACATCATCCAGGCTTGCGTTTTGATAAAATGCAACAGCATGGAAGAAGATTCCTGCGGGACACCAACCCTGACTTCATCGACCATATTCAATTCATTCCAGCTCATGGGAAACTTTTCATCAAAGGCGTATGTATTTCCTGAAGTTCTGGCATCCAACGTGGAGCTCATCGCAGCCAAGGAAATTTCAATCTCTGGGAATGTTATGAGTGTTAACTCATTTGAAAAACCTTTGCTGTCAGCTGTTTTGTTTGGCCGGATTTTTGAGCTGGATCATGTTGAAATTTAATTTTGGACCTGTTTTTTGGACATTAAGTAGACCAAACAATAGATGAGCATGGGCAGATTTTCAGGAAGAGACCAAGAAGCTCAGAATCCCCTTTTGCTTAAAAATTGAAGGCAGAATGGACCAGAAAAATTTGAAGCCCTTCCCCCACTCAACCCATCCTGAAGCAGACAAGGGCCCAGTCAACTCAAGGCCAATCAGTGAGAAACAAAGGGAAGTTATATGTAATGAGCTCCCTTTTTAAGCCTTCCCTTCTATATTCTCAGTAAGCTGCCACTTTTTGTGTTCGTAAATTAATCAGCCATTTTTGACAGGGAGAGGGATTAATAAAGAAAATATAGTACATGACTGAAAATAAAACCGTACACAAGGCTGCTGCCTAACGGGCGCCCGGTAGCCTGGGGCGCCTAAGTTATGAGTGCGGGCGACTAAATTTTTGTTCAAGGAGTCCGGATTGGCGCCTAAGCATCTATTTTCCATTCTCATCTCATGACTTCAATTTCCTTGTAACTTTGTTCCACTGGCGTAAGATATATCCCGTTCAAAACAATAAGTGCTTCATTTCAAAACGGAAATACGAAAATTGTCCACAATCGAGATAATTTTAGCGTATAAATACGTAACGTGCGTTTGCAAACTTCGGTAACTTCGAAAACCATTTATTTTCGACTGTTTAGGACTGGGACTGACTCCCAAATATGGAATGAAGAATGAATGGTATTATGGGCTGCTTCACATTTCGTTCGCTACGTTGACGTTTTGGTGGAGTTTTACGGTAAATTTGAAGTAAACATTTACGGATACAAAAGTGAAATCAATCTCCTGGCTATCAATGCATCAGGTCTGATCATGACAATTTTAATCTGCAAAAGCTTGATACAAAAACCTTTTCTACAAGCCTAAAATAATGTGCAGAATGTTTTGATGTTACACTTAAGCTTAACTCAAACTTGAGAATGCTTAATTTCATAACAACAGAAAATATGTGCCTTTTCTGTGACATTCTTATCAGCTACCGCTTTTGTGGATCAAGTTTGTTTGTTTGTTCATTCGAACTGTTTGGTATTTTATCTCAGTCATTGAACCGTGACAAGGAGAACATTACTCTTGAAAATAACAATGTGCTAGAAAACTTTGCTGAAAACAGTTTGAATAACATGAATTGTTTTTAAAACTACTAAAATCTATTGTATAAACAACTCATTTGATAAGCCTAGTAACTGTTTTTTTTTTCACAACTTAATTTTTCTGGTCTATTGTTGACAACTGATTATGAAATGTAGATAAAGATCATAATTTAATTAAAGTGTTTACACAGGTGTTCTGACTTTTTATCACCCTTGTCTTAACCTTCAAATAGACCTGCTAAATTGTAATCTTGGTTCTGTTAAACCTTAATTACTAACAATAATTCAAGTTCTTTAGTGAGCTTGCTGTGCAAAATTGAAATAATAATTTTGCTGCTTCATGCTTCATTGAGTTTGCTTCAAAACTTTGGATGTTCAAAACTCCTTTTAAACAATGTTCTACACATTTTTAACTTACTTTATCTAACATTCATCACAGCACAATATACTGGTTGGATTTTCAAACTCATTTTAAGACTACAGAAACTTTCTAATATACACACTCCTGTTCATGTCACCCACTCAGTGTAAAAAGGGATTTATCGAAGGAGAGGAGAGGCTAAATAAACTTTCAAGTTAAGAAAGCTAGAATTTCTGACACAACTATTTGAGGGAGGTTACCCTCAGAAAAAAATCTTGTCCGAAGGAGTTTTCTGTTCACTTCTGACAAAACAATATGTGTGTGCATGTGGAAAGGGACGGGAGGGGGGGGCTGCTCCTCAGGCCCTGCCCTAGATTTGTTTTTTCTTCTACCCCACCCCCTCCCCCAAGGATCGACCATGGCTACTTTTAGGCTGGGCTCCTAAAGTAATGGCTTGGGCTCCTAACTTTTGATGTTAGGAGCCCGAAGGGCTCCTTAGAAATTTCCTTAGGCAGCAGCCTTGGTACATGCATACTGCATGTGATGTACATTTGTCACTATTGACGGCAAATCACTGTCAGGAATCAAATGCAGAAAACGGATTAGCAATGTTTTCAAGAAATAATTAATTTGTGTCGTCATAAACAGGGTCAGAGTTTGACAGCATGAGCAGCATATGTACTCCATACTCCTCCTCAAACTTACAAATTAATTTATACGCCCGATTCCGTGTTTATATAAACATAATCGCAGGTATAAATTAATTTCCTAGTTCACGTTGTCTGTATAAAACAAACTTCAACATTGCGCAAATATAGCTAATTCATTTTATTGCAAATGTACAAGCAGTAAAAGCCGATTATAGGAAGCTTAAATATTTACAATAGCAATAAGGGAGAAACGTTAAATATTTATAGGGGGCAAATTGCTATGATCTCGCAAACATAGGAATATGGTAAGCTTGTGCTCTGATCGGTAATGGGCTCCTTCCAGTCTGAAGCCATTATCAATTATGAACAACTACTTTACTGGTACCCACAATTGAGTACATGGCTGCCCAAAATAACCTTATGGGCTAATTAAAGAGGTCATGTAAAAATAACATCTACCTGCAGAAGGTGGACACCTGGTGATGAATTATACCATGTCAACTATAACTAAAATTATTATTTGTGGTTTAGTGTTCAGTTAGCCTTAAGTTAGCACTCCGGTTAGCCTAACTAGCACTCCGGTTAAACGTTAGTTCAGGTTGCTTGTTTAGCCCTTTAAAATTTTCAGGTTTCTGGCAGCTGGTCATTAGTGATCTAGTGGATATGATCCCAGGGGGGGTACTCAAGGCATACATGACAGGAGGGGGTCCGACGGTGCATCCTATTGCAAACCCAAAAAAATACACAAGCCTGTAATTTTAGACCCAAAAAATACCTGGCATCAAAATTTCCAACCCAAAAAAATACAAGACTTAAATACCTCAATGTACATTGTATTGTCTTCTTAATATTAAACAGTTTCTCCAGAACACAGGTCGCTGAAAAAAAGTTCGAACAAATATTTTTCTGATCCACTGATCGCAACGAAAACTGGAAAGGAAAAGTTCGCTCGGAGATAAGACCCCAAAAACTACGATGTATTTTTTTTAAGACCTAAAAAAATACGTGATAGATCTCTTGGCCCAAAAAAATACCGAGCGTGCAAATTTTCAACCCAAAAAAATACATCGGACTCCCCCATCACGTATACTTTGAGTACCCCCCCTGGGGATATGATTCCCACTTGGTAATCCTACAACCCAGGTTCATTATGCTTTTGGTGTTATCTTTTTTTAACTTGAAAAAATGTTAAGTGTGATTTATACCTCATGCATGAAGATTTTTGCACAAGAAAGTCTCGCACAAGAAAACATCCTGTAGGTAGATGTTAACTAGCTTCAACCAATCAAAGACTGGGCAGCCAAGCTCAGTGATTGCATCTACTTCTGAAGTCATTAGCTTATTAGAGAGGGGTGTCTTTAAAAGAAATGAAATAGAAATAATTTAGCCAAACAGTATATTCTATGTCTATAGTATTTACTGGTATTTAACATAATTTATAGTAGTGCACATAATAATGGTGTTATTTAAGTAGTGTTAATTTTGAAACTTGTATTTTATTCCTGTGATTCAGTGTTTTAAACTGCAATGGTGATTAATAAACAGTTATTATTATTGTTATTATTATTATTATTGATATTATTATTATTATTATTGTTATCATTATAAACTTTTTGTGAGCTGAAGTCAGGGTCAAGTTGAAAAAAAAAAATGCCAATTTGAGCTCAAGTGATACTCAACATGCTTGAAATAACCATGGAAAACAACTTTTGCGAAAACTTAGCCCTGTTGAAAAATTTGAGAGGGGATACTGAGTTGCTGTTCTACACACCAATGTAGTTGTGTACCTCAGAGTAATGTAGTGTTCCAGAAAATATCCATACTCCCTCCACTGACGATTTTTTGGAAATTCCAGTTTTTGTTCATATTTTCCATTAAAAGTTTTGGGCCTTACCCACAGTGGGGTATGCATACTTTCTGGAATCCAACAATGAAGTTGCAAAGGGAAAGGAATGTTGAACAGCAAAGAAAGTGAAACTTAGGGAATAGTTAGACATTCCTGGATTTATGGTGATGGTCTTAAATTCGATCCCGCCCCCCCCCCCCCCCCCAAAAAAAAAAAAAAAACCCTGAGACTTGAAGTGGAACCCCCCAACATTCCCCAGAATCAAATCAAACTCCCCAAAAATCCCATGCTGAATTTTTGAGCTGTAAAACTGCAACTTTTTTTTCCCTTGGCAAAAACCAACACTTCTTAAATCCAATTCGATCAGGAATCCAAGGGCCACAGGTTTGTCAGTCACAAGACTGTTATGTGCATCCCTCACTAAACAAAGTTGACATCTGTTTTATCTAAAAAATACCCCGGAAGAAAGGGCAACAAAGAACAACAGTACAAAATGGCTTCTTTAGCTAATGAAGTAAGGAAATGAGTAAGGACAGTAAGGAAAGATTGGGCGTCTTGTCGTGAGGCCGTGATAAAAGATAAAGAATCGTGAGACTCACGGCAGAACCGTGAGAGTTGGTAGGTCTGTTCCCCCTCCAAGTGTGATGTGGGTTTGTATTCATAAACAAACTATGACATTTGAACTTCACAGCTTTTATTTAAATAATAAATCAATTCTGACACACAACTGATTAATCAAAATCCATTTCTTTGTGTGTGCTCCTTCAACACGTTTTTGCTTTCTTCCAACTCAAAGTCATTATGCTATAACTGCAACAAGATGGCAAGCTTAACAATTCTTGGTACAAAAAATAACATTTATTTAGCGTTTCCATTGTAAAAATCAAAATGGACAAACAAATAATAACAACTGAATTGCAAAATAAAACTGAAGAGAGTAGAATGACTTCTTTCAGTTCAAAGTTTTTGTTGCCATTCTTTTGCCGACTAGTGCAGTCATTCCCAGTGGGGGGGGGGGGGGGGGGGGGGGGAGGAGGGGGGCTCCCATATAGAAATGATGGGGATGAAGTCCAAACTGAAAGTCAAAAATGTAAACTGTGGACAGCTGTTTCGACCTGATTGGGACTTGTTATTTCTACGTAGTGTCAGCCTTGCAGTTCCTGTCTTTGTATTTTTATTTTTGGCTGATTAGAGCTGTTGCCAGCTCCTACGTACACCAGCAGCATTTTCGTTTGCAGTCCATTGCTTTCAGTTTTCACTTTCAGTAAAAATCAGCAGAGTCAAACAAACTTTTTGTCATTTTTTGGTACCATGATAACTGTAACGGCACTAATTTAATTCTAAGGGGACAGACCACGAACACAATAGTAGCTCCTGTAAATATCTAATTGTTGTAACCGTTCATCAGTAGGATACCTAAAATGCGTGCATTTCTACAATTGGTTTCGGCTCCATTAAATCCTATACCAATTGCAGAACATTTTAGGAGGAGCCACCCACGATGTGAGCACAGTTACTACAAAAAATAATAATAAGGAAAATAACGCACATTGAGCAGTACCAATTGTCAAATTTTTACACCAAAAGGTATGACAAGCGCCCCCGTTACTTTTTGGGGGGGAGTTCCCCCAGCCGGGGATGGGGGGAGGGAAGGCAGTCATACAGTGGATTCAGGTTGAGTGTTTAATGGCCTCAGTTGTCGCATTCGTTGTAACGGTTGAATTGTTACAACGTGCTTTTTCCCAGACAGAACATCGTCATTCCTGCCTAGCAACGTCTGTCATTTTGCCTCGCAACGCAATCAATTCAACCGTTACAACAAACACGACAACTGAGGCCGTTAAAAGCTCAACCTGAATCCGCTGTAATTCTGCTCTATTTAAACAGTCTTCTTTACAAAAATGTCCAGCTGTTATTTTTGGCACTTATTCAGATAATCTTGTTTAAATGAGTCCTCAGGAGCTTACTTGCAAAATGGAGAGTCCTTAGGCAGCAGAACAGACCAGCCTTGGAATGGCTGTACAGACACTCCTGGGGTGTCGTCAGTGTGGACTGTGAAACCCAGCATTCCTGCTACAAGTGTGGCAGTGTCCTTCACACCAGAGATAGCGTCTTCAATGATGAGTGGAACAGTAACAAGACCAGTCGTCATGTCATCGACTGGCACGGCGTGTTTTCCCTCGAGAAACTCGGTGATCCAGCCACTGTACTTTGAGACCTCCCCTGATCCGAAGGCGTGGTGGTAGCTCATGATATGACTCCACCATTCCTGATCGGGTCGGCCCTGGTAAGTAGCCAACAGCTCGCGGAACACCTTTTCCACTAGATCCCACCATTCCGATGCCAAACCAAGATCGTTCTCAATGGGTTCAAGCAGTGTTCGCAGTACCTTCAGTTTGGATTTTAATTTGCTCCAGTCGTCTTCAGTGCCAAGCATCTCCACAGCAGGGATACCGCACATAGTCATCATCTTGTAGCGAAAATACTCTTGAACTGAATTCATCAATGTGATCTGCGAGACGATCTTCTGCACTGCAGTTGTGGTGCTGAAATCCGCCGTCATTCCATCCACGAACTCGGGCACTTTGACGTTCTCTTGTATTCCCTTCGCTATTTGATCAAAGAACCAACTGTAGTCGACTGTGTAGATGCTTCGGTCAGACACTTGCACCTCGATGGTTTTCTTTCCCTCGTGATCAACAAACATCTTGCGGACGGATTCTTTCTTCGCGTTTTTGTCGATAGCGAGAGCGACTCGTTTGATAACACAGAACCACCAGTCGTCTGGGGAGGTTCGTAGTTTCCAGTGGTGGTTGTAGGCTGCCAGAACGGCGGAAAACAATCCGTCATTTCCAAACGAATAAATGTTCTCCGTTGATCCTAATGCAGCAATCATATTTTCACACTCCTGGAGCAACTTCTCTGGTTCATAAACATCATCTTCTTCTTTCTCCATCTTTCTTGCAGCAATTCTTCTCGTCATCATTTCTGCTTTGGCTTTTCTTCGTAGGCTGTCTTGCGCACATTTCTTGAGTAACTCCTTCGCTTGGCCTGGTACAAGCCTAATGTCTTCAAACTTAGAAGGAAGGAGTTTTTTGGCCAGTTCAACATAATTAACTTTCATTCCATCGACCGTTGGACATTGACTTATAACAGGGGATTTGGCCATCGTGAAAGGAGCAAGAAAATCAAACACACTACAAGAGCTCTCTCCTCCGCAGAGGCTCTGAGGTTTTAGGTGGGGAGAGTCCGCTGTACGTAGTGAGTGCAGGCGCAATAAAATGGCGAGAGCCTCCCCGCTCAGTGGATCTCGTTCTTTTGCGCCTGCACTCACCTTGCCCAGCGGATTTTTACAACGAAAGCCCCATTGGGAACGATTGGGAACCTCTGCGGAGGAGAGAGCTACAAGAGCTACTTGCTGCACGGAGAACGAGGAAGGAAATCTTCGCATATCAGCTGATCGATACAAGAAATTATCCAATCACTACGCGATTTTGGCGTCACGTGGTACGGGGTCTATACGAGGTACGAGGTCTATGTTTACATCATCATCATGACAGCGCATCATTATTTCGCTTTGCGATTCGTGCGATATCGGTTTTTCGCGTGAAATTTAACGTGGAATTCCCTCGTCGGGTAATGGATTTTCCCGTAATATTTCATTCATTCATATTAGCTAGCTTGTATTTGACACTAAAGTCTCTCGTGTTCGGTCTTTCCTCCCAACAAATTTCAGTGTTGCAAGTTGTAGCAACATGTTGCACAAAGTAGAACCGAGTTCTACTTTTTGCAACAATTTTTTTAACTTGCACACTGAAATTTGTTGCGAGACAAGTTGAGCACGCTGTAGTAATACGGGCACTCGTTCAACTTGCAATGCAACAATGTGCGAGACAAGTTGAACAAAAAATGTTGCTCGTATTACTGGGCCTTTATGAGAAGAAAAAGCATGACTGTTACAAGCGTCCATTTCATAAACTTTGCTTTGTTGTGTTGAACAATTTATTTAGGGCCGATTCGCACTAGCGGACAAGTTTTAAATGTCACAACATTTTTGACAAACAAAATTCTCGCGACAAGTCAGAGACATTTTACAAAAGGTGTAATTATTAGTACAATAGCTCTGCACGTGCTTCTGGCATCCTGGTACTTTTCTCGGCACGGCCGTCTTGTGCAAACATCAAATAATCAGGCAGGTCCACGTGGTGAAAATTTTAAAACGATTTGCATTTGAAGTGCGCGTGTAGTGATGTTTTTGTGCTGACCTGCGGAGAAAATGTGGCAAGTAAACTATTTCTTTTCCCCTCCATTTATCGGGACAAACTGGTTCCCTCCGCATTCATTTTGTTCCAACCCCAGTATTACCATCCTTCCACAACCTCACCTCGGCACACAAACATGTTTTGCCGCCTTTCGCGAAAAATTTCGCGTGTTGTTTTTTAGTACAATCCAGACCAAACACAATAGCCAATCAACAACGTATTCCTATCTGGCATTACGAGGGGCGTTGGAATGCGACTTGTCATGACTTGTCCTGCCTTGAGGCAGGACATCGGTCCCTTTGAAGATTTTTCCGTTTTGACAAAATTTGCCCTTGTCCAACAAGTCGTTCGCACTTGTTTTTGCGATTGTTTGACAAAATGTATCGCGCGTGCAACGCGGACCAGTCATAAGACAACTGTTTGTTTGTTTTCCTGAATTGTTTGACAAGTTCTAGGTCTCAAAAAACGTATTCGCACTTGTTTTCTGTGACAAGTGACACATTAATGATGAAATCTACCAATTGTTACAAAATTTGTCCGCTAGTGCGAATTGGCCCTAAGTAGAGCATTATTATGTCGTTCAGATCGAATAAACTAGTGTAAAACGATTGCGAGTATTCTTCAGCTTGCTGGTTCGTCTTCATTTTCGATCGGAACACTTACACCTCCAAAAAACTTTACAGGGGAAAGGTCGGGAAAGTTGTTATGAACTGATGAAAGAACTTTACACAATGCTTCCCGTCGCAACGTGATTACACGGCAAGTGATACATTAATTATCTTTGTGTGATATAGTAAGATTCCGGTTTTAATCCCCTTACGGCTTATTAGCCCCCCCCTCCCTCCCCAGCCCATCTACCTGGAAACAAAAAAAAAATCTGGTTATAAGCTCCCCCTATCCCCCACCGGGATATAAGTCCCCCTCAGCTGACTGACAGTAGTGAACAGGGCTAAATGTTGCTTGCTTTATTATAACTTTTAAATTTAAAAACAATCAACACTTCCGTGGCTCGTTTCGAAACGAGGATGTTCTCCGTTTATAAGCTTAACTAAAACCCCTTACGAAGTTGTATTAGTCCAGGGGTTAAAATCGGAATTTTACGGTGTTACACAACAGCCACGCTATCAGCTATCACGTTTGCTACACAAAAAGTGATATTCTTGAGTATAGTACAACGATTTGTCCGCTAGACTATAGAACTGTACTGCCAAAGTCAGAGCCGACCTCATATGTTTTGCTAGCGATGCATATGAAAGTGAATATAAACTACTTTTACTTCATGTTACACCCGGTGAAAATAGCTCGGAACGTCGTTCCGTGCTTGATTAATATAATCAATCATTTTGTTTCGACAGCTTAGAGGGCCAATATTTATCAGAATACTTTATTGCCGGTCCAATATTTCAAAGTATTGGGAACGGGCAAAGTTTCTGCAGCTGTTTGTGTTTGGTAAATAAATGCGATTATGCAATCGTGCATGAAAGACGTCAACTCTAATCGAAAAAAATGACACTGCACGTTATCATGGATAGTCAACGCAAAACCCTTCAAATCGCTCACATTCGCAATTTCGAGTAGCCTCTTACGCACTCGCTCTTAGCTACATTTTGAGGCGCAGAGAAGACGAAATAAGCACATGAGGTCGATTTACGTTTATTTTGAGCTTAAATGTAATCACTACTTGCACTATTTTTACGACAAAAAGCCTTTCCATAGTCCCGTACATTTCTTTATATGTCGAACATACAAACCGTCACAATTCTTGTATGGGCGCCCTGTGAATACTGTAAATAAAGTGAGTTATATTGGATATATTTACGGCTTACACTTTTAGGAACATACTTGTATTTCATCCTAGAATAATCGTAAATGATGAAATGAAGCATTTTAAATTTGTTTCTCAGAGTTCAAAGTTCGTGTTGCCTTTCGTTTGCCAACTAATAATGCTGGCACTGTTCAATCAACATTTGCAATAACAAAACTACAGTGCGATGTCTGAATACATGTATATTAAGTTTTCAAGAGGTTACTCCCGAAATGGCGAGTCTTCAGACAGCAAAAGAGACCAGCCTTGGAAAGGCTGTACAGAGACGTCTGGGGTGTTGTCAGTGTGGATGGTAAAACCCGGCATTCCTGCTACAAGCTTTGCAGTGTCCTCCACACCATCAATGTGATTGACGTCCACACCAGGTGGTATTCTCAGCTTTAGAGGTAAACTAACCAGTCCACTTGTCATGTCGCTGATATCCATGGCGCGTATTCTGCCCTCCAAAAACTCCGTTATCCATCCCCTGTAAACGTACTCGCCCGTAATGAGCATGCCCGAGCCGTACGCGTTTTCGTAAGTGATAACATGACTCCACCATTTCCTGTCCGGCTTTCCCTGGTAGGTAGCCAACAATTTGCTGAACACTTGCTCCACAACATCCCACCATTCCGATTCCAACCCAAGATCGTTCTGTATGGGTTCAAGCAGTGTTCGCAGGACCTTCAGTTTGGATTTTAATTTCTTCCAGTCGTCTTCAGTGCCAAACATCTCTACGGCAGGGATTCCGCAACCTCAACGCATGCTGTAGATGAAATACTCTTGAACTGAATACATCAGTGTGATCTGCGAGGCGATCTTTTGCACTGCAGTTGTGGTGCTGAAATCCGCCGTCATTCCATCCACAAACTCAGGAACTTTCACGTTTTCCTGTATTCCCTTTGCTATTTGATCAAAGAAGCAACTGTAGTCGACTGTGTAGATGCTTCGGTCAGGCACTTGCACCTCGATGGTTTTCTTTCCCTCGTGATCAACAAACATCTTGCGGACGGATTCTTTCTTCGCGTTTTTGTCGATGGCGCAAGCGACTCGTTTGATAACACAGAACCACCAGTCGTCTGGAGAGGTTCGTAGTTTCCAGTGGTTGTTGTAGGCTGTCATAACGGCGGAAAACAATCCGCAGTTTCCCAGGGAATAAATGTTCTCTGTTGATCCCAGAGCGGCAATCATGTCTTGGGGATGAGAATAAGTTATCCCCGTCTTCAGATTGCGGACAGCGTTTAGTTTTCTGTGTTTACCCAGTGCGTAATTCTTGATCAACTGTTTTGCTTGGCTGGGCACAAGCTTGCTATCTTCGACTTTAGCCGGAACCAGATTGATGGCAAGTAGGACAGATCTGACACTCAATCCATCGTCCCCGGTGTGCTGACTAATAGCAGGAGTCTTGGCTTTATTCTTGGCCATCGTGCAAGTAGTCGGCAAGCAGTAGAATCATCCAACAGCACGAGCAAAAATCACAAGGTAATGCTGATTGTATCAGATATCTTGGACCACTTCTATGGTCAAAATTAAGCAAAGACCTGAAAAACTCGCCGACTGTGGCTGCATTCAAAACTAAAATTAGAAAACTCAATCTATCGGACTACGTGGACAACAATAGTAACTGTTGCAAACTCTGTTGCGCTTAAGACATTGCAAATATTAGTTTTTAGTTTTTAGTTAAGTATTTTAAATATTTTCAGCTTAGCATTATTAATAGTATTTTAGGTATTTTAATTGTGTCCCCAATTAGTCTATAAGGGCTAAACACACAGACACGGTAATAAAGTTTTTATCTTATCTTATCTATCTGATGCCAGCAGGAAAATACAAAGCGGAAAAACCACGGTGAACATGTGACGAAACTACTCAGCCGCGAGGAAAAATGGGTTCTAGGACAACGAGGGAACGCGTTCGAACGAGTTGGCAGCGTGCACGTTGAATAAGACTGACGGGCTGGACAAGTTGGCGCGCGTTTTACAATAATAACAACAATAACAATAAGTTTTATTTGCATGAGCATGAATAAATTTGGTATTGCAAAAGCATAAAAAAGAAAACGTTACTTCATATATATAAACGAGACTTATAATAATTCGTAATTATGTAACAAAGAAAAAGCAATTACCTTACATCAGTTTGATTGGAACCTGTTTTTTTTTTATACAACCTCGTTCCCAGGGCTTTTTCCTTCTTCGTGGCTCCACCTTGGACTTTGCCCTCCAAGAAAACCCAAGAACTCAGGTTAACACTGAGTTAACAGTCTGTATTCAGAAGTTCCAAATTCAAAGCACACTCTAAAACATATAGCTCCCACAAAACACTTTTCATTTTCATAAACTATCTAGGTTTGGCTAGGATTTATTTCAAAAGTCAAATAATGAAGATGCAAAGAGAAAGGAATGCTCAAAAGCAAAGAAGTGAAACTAAGGTAAGTCATGTAAGTTGATAGGTGATATGAGAATTATTTAATTTTTTCCCTTTTTACATTGCAAAGCGCCATGAGCTCAGGATATGACCTTAATATTTTTATTTGTTAGACATGCAAATATTATCTGTTTCTCTTTGGAATACACCTCCAACCTGTTAAGGTCCAGGGGAGGTGTACTTCAGATTTATGGTGACGGGGAGGTGGGAATAGGGTCTTTAAATAACCACTCCCCCCCCTCCCCTCCACAGAACAAAAACCTCAGACTTCAAGCAGAACGGCCAAAAAATTGGCCTGCCCAGAGGTCCATAACTTCTGGCCTGCCCTAATCCCATGCTGAAGTTTTCAACCGTAAAAACACTCGGGGAAGATGAAGGGATAAATAAAGATGCACTCACTCACTCATCCTCTTCGTCCTGTCCTATCTGGGACATAAATGCCACAAACAAAAAGAACAGAAATTCAAATTGCTTCCCATTATTGGTATAACCCCCTAAACCCTGATAAAATCGATCTACCCCCCTTCACCCCAAAAGGCGGGGGGGGGGGGGGGGGGGGGGAGGGAACTCTCCAAAAAGTTTTTTGGGGCTTGTGGCACACTTCTTTTAATCCGTGCCCTGTTGCAAACCGAATATGCCATCAGTTTTCCCTGCCTTACTTTAGACCTGACACACAAATCGATACCCTATTTCACATCAAACCTTACCAAGTCTAAGGTAATGCTTCGGTTTTCGTAAATATGTAAGAAGGGCTTCAAATTCCCATCATTTAATTACACAGTACATCTCAAGAGATGAACAATTATCGCTAAAGTAGTTTCTTGCAAGAAACTGTTTTCTGGCCAGCATGGATAAACTGTACCCTGTGTAAGACAAAAACAGCTTGAAAACCATACCCTGAAGTGCTGAACATACCTATGTTCATAAAGAGTGACGTGGGTTTGTATTCAAAAACAAACTACGACGTTCAAAATTAACAGCTTTTATTATAAATGCACTCTGACGATACAAGTGTTAATATTAATCAATTACTTTCTTAGTATGTGTGTGGTCGTTCAAAGAGCGTTTGCTTTCTACCCATTAAAACCTGTGCTAAAACTGCAGCAAGATGCCGAACTTAACAAAAAAGTAACAATTCTTGCTACAAAACATCACAGTAGCTTTTCTATTGTGACAATCAAAATGGAGGAACACATAATAGCAACTAAATTGCAAAATAAAACTGGAGAGTCTAGAATTACTTCGTTCAGTTTAAAGTTTTCCTTGTTGTTTTCTTGTCCACTAGAGCAGTCACTATATAGCCTGCCCTATTTGAACAACCTTCTTTAACATGATTGTCCAGCTGCATGTTAATAAGTCTTCAAAAGCTTACTTGCAAAATGGCGAGCCTTTAGGCAGCAGAAGAGACCAGCCTTGGAATGGCTGTACAGACACTCCTGGGGTGTCGTCAGTGTGGACTGTGAAACCCAGCATTCCTGGCAGCAGAAGAGACCAGCCTTGGAATGGCTGTACAGACACTCCTGGGGTGTCGTCAGTGTGGACTGTGAAACCCAGCATTCCTGCTACAAGTGTGGCAGTGTCCTTCACACCAGAGATAGCGTCTTCAAGCATGAGTGGAACAGTAACAAGACCAGTCGTCATTTCTCCGACTGGCACGGCGTGTTTTCCCTCGAGAAACTCGGTAATCCAGCCCCTGAACTTTGATTTTTGACCTGACCTGAACGCAGCCTCGTAGCTCACAATATGACTCGACCATTTCCTGTAGGGCTTACCATGGTAAGTAGCCAAAAGCTGGCAGAACACCTTTTCCACCAGATCCCACCACTTCCATGCCAAACCAAGATCGTTCTCAATGGGTTCAAGCAGTGTTCGCAGTACCTTCAGTTTGGATTTTAACCTGCTCCAGTCGTCTTCAGTGCCTAGCATCTCCACAGCAGGGATACCGCACCTAGTAATCCCTTTATAACTAAAATACTCTTGAACTGAATTCATCAATGTGATCTGCGAGACGATCTTTTGCACTGCAGTTGTGGTGCTGAAATCCGCCGTCATTCCATCCACGAACTCAGGTACTTTGACTTTCTCTTGTATTCCCTTCACCATTTCATCAAAGAACCAGCTGTAGTCGACTGTGTAGATGCTTCGGTTAGGCAGTATGACCTCGATGGTTTTCTTTCCCTCGTGATCAACAAACATCTTGCGAACGGACTCTTTCTTGGCGTTTTTGTCGATGGCGCAAGCGACTCGTTTGATAACACAGAACCACCAGTCGTCTGGAGAGGTTCGTAGTTTCCAGTGGTTATTGTAGGCTGTGAATACGGATGAAAACAATCCGTCATTTCCAAACGAATAAATGTTCTCCGTTGATCCTAAAGCAGCAATCATTTCACACTCCTTGTTAGCCTGTTCCATGCTATAGGCTAACTCGTAGTGCAACGAGCAATTCTTGAGCAGCTCCTTCGCTTGGCCTGGTTCAAGCTCGCTTAGCCCGCTTTCTTCAAACTTAGAAGGAAGGAGTTTTTCTTCTAGTACGACAGAATTCACTTTTAACCCATCGGCCGTTGTACACTGACCTACAAAAGGTGACTTAGTTTCGTTCTTGGCCATCACCCCGCCCATGGTGTGTTTGAGTTTCTTGCTTCTTGCACGACAAGAGCTATTTCGGACACGGATGATGAAGAGCGAAGGAATGACGAAGTCTTCACTTCGCGGGTGATCAGTCGTACTTATTTCCGGCAAATGAAAAAGAAAATGCCTTGTGCACGACAAACACAAACACGCTATCGTGCTCCCTGATCTACAACGAAGATGGAGGGAGGTCGTTCGCAGGCAACACTATCACGTTTGCTACACAAAACGTGATATTCTTAAGTATAGTGCGACGATTTGTCCGCTAGACTCTAGAACTGTACTGTCGAATTCAAAGCGGAGATTGGTATATGTTTTGCTAGTATGTGAGACCAAGTTCCGGATTGCCTTATTTTCGCATAGTTACATAGTCGCAGAGGAATGCGGTATTCAGTGGCCAGCTTTCTGTCTCGCAAACCACAAGATATGTCATTTTTGTCATCAGTAAAAGGCTGTTTCAGGGTATCTCAAAAATGCTGACAGGGTAGCTGGAAAGCTGGCCGTGCTAAGATGAACGTGGCGCGGTTGCAGCGCAAAATTTCATGACAGACGTGCCCGGCGGCGTTTGTTCTGCAGAGTTGTGGTTTCCCGTATTTCACACTTGCTGTTTCACGATTGGTGGAATAGCGACTTATTAAAAGTCGACCCGGAACTTCTACTGAACTACTTCCCGTTTACACACGGTAAAAATAGCTCGGAATATCTTGCTTGATTAATCAATCATCTTGTTTTCAATTGACAGCTTTGAGGTCCAATAACTATCAGAAGATTTTATTGCCGGTCCAACATTTCGAAGTACTGGAGCGGGCAAAGTGCAATTAAGCAATCATGCATGTTTCTAATTATCAATGAGTCAGCAGATTATCAAAAAGCGACGTGACTATAACTTAAGTACACAAGAGCAGGAGTTTCTCTTGTATTTCATTAAGGAAGTTAATGAAAATTTCTCATCTGACAAAAAGTTCTCAGCTGATCTCGATGGATAAAATATTTCTACACGGAATGGAAATCTTTACTGCTCAAAAAATATCCAGTTAATAAAGCTTGACTTGGTCATATATAATGTCAAGACTGTTGTCCGCTGCCTCAAAGGTAGATTTCCATCTCCTTCTCTGGAATGGTACCTTCGGGTTCCCAAACTACAATCATAAATTTACGGTATACTTAACACTGCCAACCAAAAGGAATCAGACGCCTTAACAAAGATTCATTGAATTTATTTTGGTTTATAAATGATTCTAATTAAAAATTACGCTATTTTAAGAAATTTGTGCTAAACAGCGTGTATTTTCAACTGATAATTGCACACTTCTCCTTTACCTTCATTTGCAATAATGATCTATTCGGTTAATCACCTCCCTTTTAATCAAACATTTGAAAAGCTCTGGAGTCAAACACAGCTTTATCTCCTATTTAAGCTTCACTTTATTTCTGCCGTTTTCGTTTTTTCCCTGTTTTCACTACCTCTAATAAGAACCTAGCAAAGGTTCTCTAGAATTTTGTGGCGCGTTACTGGTATTTCTGAAAAGATTTTAAACTGCACTGGAACATGCCAGCGCCAATTTGTTCGTACCCTTATGAAAATGTAGGAAAAACGCACAGTGGGGGTGGGGGGTATCTACTGTCTGATTCAATGTTCACCGGAGATTCGGCACAGTATATAGTTAACAATTATTCACCGAAGTGGAGGTGAATAGTACTTTGCTAATCACCTCCGAGTTAACCAATCAGCGCGCGCGGAAAACACTATTCACTTGTGTGGTATATACTAATTGTAGTTATACAATAGTGCCATGTAAGTTCAGCTAACGCTAGTCTGGACACCCCTCCTCCCTTCTTGGGGAGGTCACTAAAAAGTATTTATTGAGGGAGTCTCCGCCCCGAGGTCTAAACCCTTACTCTTTTATACACCATTTTTAACAGAAAAGGTACCCCTTTCATATAGCTTTGATAGAAGATGGCATCTCTTTTACATATTCTCTTTTCTTAACTTTTACTCGAATAACCCCTGAAGGACGTTCGCACAAAAATCTTCTAACGCTGACTTTTTCTGTGACTTTCCTCACGTTACCTATGCCAGAATTGTGACATGACGTTGTGACATGAATCACGTGCGCAGTGAGGATGCACACAAACAATAAGCGCGAACGTCCTTAAAATAAATTCTTTAATGTATCGAGCGTTCGACAATCTGTATCTGTTCCTTAATACCTAAATGATAGTTTTCCCTACCTATTGTATACTCCAACTTGTGAAACTCTCCCCTTATATATATCTACAGCCTTTCGGGCGGAGCCCTATAATTGGTAGTTTACGAAAGCGTAGTAAAGTCGGATCGGACGTGGTGTAAACTGCATCTGTTTCAATTTCGTCGTCCCCAAAGCCCGCTTTTCTTTTGGCCAGCGCTAAGAACGCGGATTCTGATTATTGAGCAGGCGCAGATGGCTCATTTTGATTGTCCAATCAGATTTGAGCATAGACGACCGGAAGTCCGTGAATCATGAACCCGTGAGTCTTTCACATCGGATTCGGCAAGAGTCCGCGCTCTTGGTACTGACCAAGAGGAAAGCGGGCTCTGGGACGAGACAATCTTTATTTGCTTTGCTAATGTATAAACGACGGATGTCACGATCTATGTTATGGCATGCGTCACGTAGATCGACAATGCAAAGGTTCTAGACAAAGTGGCTGTGGGAGTAAACGGTGGATGGCAGCCTGATCGCTACAAGGATGTTTCATCTATAACACGAACGTTCGGCTCCAACGGAGCAGTAGAAACTGGGAGGTCATATCCGTGCTTCCTCCTCAAGGGAAGAGATGCGGGTCTCCTGGTTGGTGTGACGTTGGGCGATAAGTGATTAGTCGACTCGGTAAAGGGCCATAGCGTTGGATTGTACGATTTTTTGCCCCTCAGCGACGACGCCACACTTTTGAAGGACGAAAGACTTGGGTAGTAACTTTCCTGCGTTGGATTGTACGAGTTTCTTCTACTAAACGACACCGCCATATCTTTGACAGAAGTGGGGCGCAGGGACCATTCCTGTCGAATGTCACGTGAGCTTAGTACTTCGTAATACTTGTTGATTGCACTGGTTGCTTGTTGGTCCCGCTCCCTCTGGGTCCGCATCACGTGATATCTCTCCTTACGGTGCCGTTTTGATAGTACTTCGACTTTTTTGTTAATGCTGGCGAAAAAACTGTCCACAAGTGGAGACATCTCGTTCTTTAGATCTTTGCTTTGTTTTAAATCTGTAAGAGGAAAAAAAAATCTCGTAGTCATTTGAGTTCTGTACTCTTGACCAAGAACCATGTGATTTTCACTCGGGCACTGGAAAACATTTCGGTGTAGTGGTGGCACGAAACAGATGTCATATTTAAAAGGAAAAAGCGCGATTAAATTGTAAGATTGCCACTTTTGAGAGCGATGATATCTTAATGTAAATATTTATGGCAGTCTGAGGGTGTTAAAATTGCGATTCGTACGGTAAAAACTACTGGATGGCAACGTTTGAGAAACGCGAAGGAATGGTGACATCAGGGTCGACGAGAGGACCCTGCGGGAGAGGTGGTGTGAAAAACTCTCATCATTCGAATGAAAATCTGCCCAAGTATAACTAGTAAATTGAACAAACATCCTTCAAAACTCTCGTACATTTGATATTTTAGTGCCACTATTCATTATTCAACACTTCCTTTTTGAAATCCTGATTTTGTACCGTGTTTAAATCTTTTGCGCGGTCAGGAGTAATAAGAGGACTTCATGGAACCTGTTAATCTCTGTAAATCCCAAAGCTGGTTGCCTACGCGCTGTAAACCTGAATACAGTAAAATTACAGCTGAAAAAAACAATTAGCAGCACTAATACTTTAAAAAGTGAAGTAATTGCTGCAATGTTAACCAACCTTTGCTGATCTTTCTTCGACAGATTTCGTAGATGAGTCCCATCAAGCAAGCCAGTAACAACAAAACCGACATAATTATGACCGCAGTGAGGAATTCTGGTGAGCTCACCATGAAAAGACCTGTAGATTGTTGCTCCGCTGGGCTATAGTCTGGTTCCTAAGTAGATCAAAAGCTCTGGTTATAATCTTGTAACTTGATGGTACTGCCCACTGACGGGGACCGACCGTGCCTCCCCCTTCCCCCCCAGGGACAGGGTGGTTGCGCCCTATAGTGGCCTATATGGAGAGGCTCCGCCCGAAAGGGGTAGCTTATTCAGGCTGGTGGTATATTGAAGGCTACAATAGGTATTTCACGAGTTTAAGTATAGACAAAGGTAGAAAAAAGTGCTTTTATGGTATTCAAGTGGCTTTTTAAAACAGGTCAGACGCACCTTGCGACTGATTCGTCTGAATATTTTAAGGGGATACTCGAATGAAAAGTTCATAAAAGGATCCAGTATTTCAACTGTAGGTTTGACAAGGGGAATCCTTTTTAACAACTTTTTCAGTAAAATGGATCGCACAATCCCGAATTCCAAGCAGTTACCCATTTCAACCTTGATTATACAATTAATGAACTCGGCTGTTCTTCGATATTACCGTATGTTTTTGCAATACTGCAACGTTTTATGGCCATGAAAATGAAGCTTAAGTGTTGTTGTTACTATGGAAGAAATACGAAGTTACTTTTTCTGTTACAAATGGTATATAAAATATTAGCGAAAGCCGCCCCGTGTGAGACTAAGTTTGGTACTCCCTCCTCCGGCACCCCGGGCGACGTGGGCCTTATAAGGCAAGGGTTCTGCGATCGTTCCAATTGGAACGTATCTTAAAAAGAAAGCGGCGGGAAGGCCCTAGGGACGAAAATACGCTCAAGCGTAATCAAGTTAATTGCCAGCCAACAGTCGGTCAAGCCTGGTTGCCACATGAACACAGGATCAAAAATTCTGCAGTCGCCCGCATTCAGGATCGCATGCATAAGATAGAACCATGTTCTAGTCTGTGCGATTGTCTGTGATCGTCAAGTAACGGTTCTGCGATCGTTCGTTTCAATCGAAACTGATCCTATTGCATTTCAGAATCGAGCCTCCTTTGGCTTGTCACACAATCGCTTGAAAGAGTGCGTGATTAACAAAAACAATGTCACGGTCACGAACATTTTCAGTTATCTTACATTTCCAATCTCACCTTAAGAATCTTGATATTTTCTTCGATCTTTTGGTACACACTCGCCGCATGGGCCTTGATGTGTTCTGTAAAACACTCCTCTAGCTTCATGGAGTGACCTGCTAGGACCACTCCATAACTGGCCTTGTAATCGTATACGCGGACGATCCTGAAGCGAGGGTCATCAAACAGATGCTTGTGAGAGGACAGCACATAAAGGTCCACCAAGGCTCCCTTCACTTCTTGATCCTCCAGAGCTTGGCTGATTTCCTCGTAAGTCTTGTAGTTACGCACTAGATTTTTTATAATCGAAGTAACAACATTAAGGTGTTAGAGGTAACTGTAAATGTTATCTTTGCACTGTTAGCATCGTTAATGTCATAATTATTGTCACCAGTCCTTGATCATTATCTTTGATGGAATTGTGTGCGCTGGACTCCGGATCGAATGGTCCGGGTTCGAGCTCTGGCGGAGGTCACTGTGTTGTGTTCTTGGGCAAGACACTTTACTCTCATAGTGCCTCTCTCCACCCAAGTGTATAAATGGGTACTAGGGGGGGAGGGGGGGGGAGGCGGAGTGTTTGGCAATCTGACAGAATGCTGGCCGGAGAGTAACCTGTGATGGACTAGGATCCCATCCGGGGGAGGGGAGGGGGGAGCAATACTCCTAGCGCTTCATGCTACAAAATCTGGAGTTAAAGGGGCACTGTCATGGGGTGAAAATAAAAAGCTTTTCAACGTACACAGAATACTCCCAGAAAAAGAAGGAAATCTATTGATATTCTCAAAGGAAGAACAAATCATAGTCGTTACGGGCGATTTTCCGCGAAACAGATGAAAAACTTGAAAAATCAGCCCGATGTTTTCAAGTTGCAGTCATTTGCATCCTGGCGGTCCGCAGCCAAACATACTTAATTATAGTCTCAGAGAACCGGTCGGGTAGTTTTAAGCGAAACTGTACCAGTATTTTTTTGTCTCCTGTGATTAGAATGATGTCTTTCAAAGTTATCCTAAATATTGGTGACAGTGTCCCTTTAAGTGCCGGGCGTTTTGTGCGCTACTCGTGTTTCACTCTTTCTCAAGAAACTGTCAATACAGTATGTGGTCCTTGGTCCGCGACTTTTTCGAATATGATTTAATATTTCCGTGATAACTAAAATTCGGCAAGAAATGAATGTTTCCAATGATTTATTGATTATTCTTCTTCAATATGGCAATTTTTTCAGCTTTTTTACTATCGGTTTACGGTGAGTAATTCATGCTTGTCGACAGACAGATCAAATTGCCTTTCTTGAAATTTCAACTTTTCGCTGCTCCGTGAATTAGATGGTCGCGTTTACTAAGCTAGTGCACAGATAAAACGCAACGGGAAAACGTGTTTTTTTGGAGGACAAGTAAATAGATGACCTGATTTCAGCTGCTGCGGAGAGATTTACTGCAGAGTTTCAAATTTTTGATTTAGCGACTATTGACAATTATCAACAATTTTCGCATATGGGTCCTTGGTCCGCGACCTAGGACTTTGGATAAAATATTTGTTTTTAAACAATAATAATTTAGTAAAATAATAAGCACTGGGTGTGCACATTGTTGCTGCGGCATCTATTCTCGAATCCAGTGTTTCAAAACTCATATCTAAAGGTAAAAGAAAAGAAATAAAAACGCGTGTTTGTGTGGGAGACTCTCGTCTGAAAGAAATCTGAAGAAATTCCGGTTTTATTTTATACTCCGGTTTTATTTCATACACGCACCTCACAACGACTTCCAACAAAAAGACTGAAGCTTAAAAATGCCAAGAATAATAAAGAATAGATCAAATGATGTTTCTTTTTTGGAAATTGTCGAGATTTACAGTGATTTTCAGGCTGTTTACATGATTCGCGGATGAAGGACCACATTTGCGGACCAAGGACCCGCGAGCACGGACACTGTTTTTTGAATTACACGAAACCTGTTTGAGTTAAGGAGTTGTCACTTTGCAATTATAGCGAGAGACATTAATTCTATCTTCAGGGAAAATTTCAGCCCATCAGGCTTTAATTCAGGTAAGATATTTAAGATTATAACTTTTACTCGCGGACCAAGGGCCACATACTGTAATCTAAGTCCAGTTTTCTTGATTTTGATTATTATGGTTAAGTTAGTTTATGATGGTTAGTTTTAGACATTTACCCGTGTTTATCCTGGCATTTTTCCGCACACCGAGTCGGAAATCGGAATTGTTCGCAATAGCTGCAACCTATAAGTAAAGGTTTAGAGAAAAAAATAACGTAAAACAGACACACAGGCCAAGCTGACTGCTTTGTCCCTCCCACCAAGCTTACTTCACATCTGATATATACGCGCGGATATTTTGCGAGTTGCGTAGTATTTTTCCGAGCCCCTAAGGGGCGAGGAAAAATACGAGTAATGAGCAAAATGTCCGCTCGTATTATTTGTTAAACCATCGAATGAGGAATTTATTATTCCACTAATAAATAAAGTTTGGTTTGGCCATTTTGTGGCTCCGCTTTCAGTCCGTATTTTTACCCTGTTCTACAGTGTAATAACGTGGCATATTTTGCGCGTTCTTTTGCCCTAATATGGTAAAATGGCGCAATAGTGGAATAATAAATGATTGTATTTTACCAGTTTCCAACATTGCAAGGGGAAAGAGGCCTGTAACAGATATTTGAAGATCAAATAGTTACCCTGCTTGCTGCTTTTAGAGGAGGCAATGGGGGTGCTTAGCACCGTAAAACTGCCAAAAAAAGTCGGCAAATACCGCAATACTGCGAACAAATTTGGAAAATACCGCAATTTATTATATGGCAAGGAAGTCTTGAGGTAAATCCGAGCGTTGCGATTGGTTCTTTCTTGGTCGGGATTTTGCCATACGGACCGTATATATTTTTTTGCCGTGTATTTTTTTGTTCTTGAAGGCCTTAAACGAGTGCCATATAATAAACTACTTACTAACCTAGCTTGCTCGAGCCGTACTGTGGAATATTGGTCCTCGGTCGTTTGAATGAAAAACTTGAATGATAAGTTTTTGCACCGACTATTGTCGACCAAAACGCTAAGAAAGAGGCACCCCGCAGTTCATGATTAAAATTACGAAATACCGCATGAAACACTGATCATGACCAATACTACAGTACCTCATAGCCCAATATCCCCCTCCGGGTTGGGGGGTGGGGGGGGGGGGGGGAGCACTCCCATATGAATGGTATGGTTTTCAAACAGTTTTGTCTGGGATAGGACATAGAAATCAGAGAGTTTTGGTCTAGAATAGGGTATCGTTGGCCTGGAAACTGCTCAATGGTATGAAGAATTAAGTCCAGCATAGGAATAGAAACTCGGAAGAGAAAGAGGCTTTCCTAAACGTAAATAAAATCATCGCGGTAACTTTGTTGACAGATGGTATCACTAATAGTGATACAGGTCTAAAAAGAGCAAGTCTGGGATAGGGTAGGGATTTTCGGTGTCTAGTCTAGTAGAGGGTTGCAAAATCAGCTGGACGTGGTCTGGTATAGGGTAAGGATTTCAGAGTGCCAGCGGGACACCCCCACCCAAAAATGTACCTCCCGGGAGGAGGGGGTCCCCTCCTTTTAGAAGCATTTTGACGAAGGCTGTTGCTCTAAAAACCTCATATGTCCATTGGATTCTAACCAATCAACACGCGATATTGACCATACTAACCTTTGCACCATAAAGTGGAATATACGGTCCTACATATCCGAAATCAGTGAGAACTGTGGCGACCTTTCCAGTTAAAATGGCAATTATAACCAAACCGGCCAAAGTCCAAACGATTGCAAAGAAACGAGACAGCACCATTCTCGGGCAGCGGTCACCATACCTGGAAGAGGATCATTAAGAGACTTCAATCTAACTGCAATGCTGAATTTCAATGCCAAGAAGAACAACAAAATAAGTAATCGCATTTCGGATGATCACGTGTATCATTATTGAACAAATTGTCACGATGCCCATATATGGTTGGGGAGAGTCCTTGTTGCAAATACCCTGTGAATATGAGCTATAACTATCTCATATCCAACGAGTGCGAGGGGAATAATTGTTTTTTAAAAACACCCCAGATTTGCAATATTTGAGCTGCCATGTGGTCCATGGTATATTTAACGCTTATTCTACGAGCGCGCGTTGGATATGAGATGATAGTTGGCTATAACGATCTCATATCCGACAAGCGCGAGTGGAATAATTGTTTTATTAAAAACGCCCAAAAGAATTGCAATGTTTGAGCTCCCCAGCTGTTTTCGTTGAGGCGTAACGGCTACGATATTTGTGGTCAATGGTATATGAGCTCATATAACATTGCTTGTTAACCAATCAAATCTCAGGAATTGCAATATACCATGGCTATAGTTTTTGTTGAAATGCTGTATTCCACACGGCCTCGTTACAGTAGGTAAATTATTCAACCAATTGTCAAAGAAACGCATTTTACGGATACAAAGCTCTGATTATGCAGCGCTTTGCAAGACTTCGGGCGAATCTTGTCATCCTACGTATATCGCAGGATATCTGTCATGTACGGATGACGGAAAACAAGGACTGCATGATCATATATGGGCATGCGAAGTTGTTGAATAATATACTGTAAAAACTGGCAGTTGACACTATCGGAGAATCGACCAACGCTCGGGTACAATTACCAAAGATCCAGTTTCCTCGAGAATCTGGCATCAGACTTGCCTAGTTCCTAGGCCTCTATTTTCGTCGCGGTCAACCCGTTTCGGGTCACGTGGTCCGAGCAGATACGTCACCGTTCGCCCCGGACACGTCAACAAAACGAGTAGTGACTCAAAAACAATAGTTGACAATGTCTGACTCACCCCACTGTTGTAGACGTGACGAAGGCCCACCAGACTCCTTCAGGGGCTCCTTGCGTAAAGCATCTCGGAAATTCTTTTCTGTTTGATCGAGATTCCTGAAAAGAAGACATGAATTTATGTTGGCCGAGGAGGAAAGGAGGAAATTCACCGTTGCACGAGTTTAAAACGTTAAAATTACTCAATAAACTGATGAGCGTAAGTTTACAACTGAAAATTTCAAATGGAAATTGTGTCCGCTCGCGCGATTGTGCTAAAGCGTGAAGTTTAATACTAGTTCATATTGTAGAAAAATAATTAAAAATCATTATTTGAAGGAAAGTGAGTAAGAATTCTACAAAAGCAATTCTATGAGGTAGTGATAGTTGATGAGGCCGAAAAATCTTGAGCTCATAATCTAATTGTTAATTAGGACGACCAAAAAAAGGTTGCACAAAGTTCATCAATGAATTTCTAGTATGTATTGGGTAAAATCGGCAACGTCTAATACCACACTCGCTTGAAAACCGCTCCGCTATGTCCAGGATTGAACGCTAATGAGATGCACGATCTTTATGTTAGGCATCACAAAATGTCCTCATTAATAAAACTTGATCAAAACACACCTAATTTTGTCAAATATTAAGTAATATGGAAATGTCAAATAACCCTACTAACTAATTATTCTTACGGTTTTGTGAAGGTGTTTTGTTTTAGATGTCCACTCTAAATGGTACAATGAACAATGTGTAAATAAAATATCATATATTTGAAATGTGGGAGAAGGATTTAACACATGAAATATCATCGCAGTTATGGGCGCAACTTATGTAGCTGCGAAAAAAAAGCCTGAAAACAATTCAGGCTTGAACGAGATTCGAACCCATGCCCTCTGTATGCCTCTGCGATACCGGTGCAGTGTTCTCACCAAGTCAGCTACCAAACTAATTCGGAGCAGGTTATTTTATTTGTGAGTTTGAAATATACCCGCAGAAGATGAAGATATGAAAGTGAGTATATAAATTATCATATATTTTAACTGCTAGAGAAAGATTTAACGCATGAAAGATTCCAGAAAGGCTTCGTCGTCTAGCAAGTCAGTTAGCGTTTTTCAACGTCAACTTCAACAATTTTCAACTTCATTATGCGAATTAAAAACAGAAATATTTCCAAATCCTCGAAGTTCCCTTAGTTCCACATACCATTATCCACATAACTATTCCAGCCCCAAGCATCATGACAAAGGTAATAAGAAGCAACGGCCATGATTCAATGAACACATTTCCGATAGCGAAGGATTTCTCAAAAGGATCCATCACAGTGATAAATGCCACACCCGGTGACTCTGCCAGCTTAACGTAGCGATACAGAGAGTAGTGTGTCTGTCCTTTGTATCCATTCACAGGAACGCTAAAATCCGTCTGAGAATCGATGCTGCTGATTAGTTCCTCGACACCAGACTTTCTCCCGGGGTTGCCGTTTCCGTCGAGCTCAAAGTTGATAATGGACGCCGATTTTCCATTCGGAAGGAGGCAGTCACTGCAGCAGTACTGAACCGCACTGTCTAAGATGAGAGGGATAAACCCTCCCACCGCACCATCCTCGTACTTGATGTACGGCGGGAACGGGTACCATGTCGTTTTAAACACGCGTGGGCAGTTGCAGGTCGCTGAAAGGTAATTTAAAACAAAAAATGTCAAAACATCAAAATCAAGCGAGACATGAAACTTGTTTTGTTGAAAAGGACAGGGTCGTAGCTAGAAAGAGGCAACACGAGGCGATTGCCTTGTCTAGATTTTAACCGAAATAAAAAAAAATTCTGAAGAAATTCCTTATCAAACTGCTGAAATGGCAGATATTGCCTCGGCTATGGCAGAAATCTGGCTACAGCCCAGAAGACAAGAGTATATAATCAAGAAATCCAGTGAGCGCCATACTTACATCCATCTTTAATCTCGGATCTCACTCCATCACCTTTAATCGTGAACGCTGCAATTTCCAAATCGTACATGGCGAAATTATTGAGAAGCATTATAGTTGTGTTCTGGTCAAAAGGTCCAACAGTTATAACTTCCGTATTCGAGCTGACAGCTCGGCCTGTCTGTCGAATTTTCGTGTGGTAAATATGGTAGCCTAACAGAATACCATGAACAAAACCGTCTGGCACCGGGCCCCACTTCGCATCCATCTTGAAATCCCCAGTGCGTGAAATGGGTAAAAAGTTGGTCGGCGGCATGCTAGGAACTGAAAAAATAAATACACATAAAAAAATTTCTTCTTGAAAAACAAACATTCTTTTGCAACATTCCTTTCCTCAACTGTTTGTTTTGTTTTTCCTTTTTAAAAAGTTACCCGAAAAAGCAGATTTGCCTTTGACTTTCTTTTTGCAACAAAAAATTGAAGTCCTTTTTTCATGTTTGATGTAACAAAAGTGACTAGAGTCATTTTCAAATGAGGAAACATTTGAAATATTCTCATCATTCATACTAACCGTCTTCATCCGTGGACACAACAAACTGGTGACTCACATTTCCGTCTCCTTTGGAAGTAAAACCCAGTATGACAACGCTGTAGTTGGTGAATTTCTTCAAAAACGTCATCTCATAGGACAGTGCGTTCGGTGGTAAAGTGATGCTGGTGTACTCGGACCACTCCTCCTCTGTCGCACGCCTCGCGCGGGAACTGAACACTATGCTGTTATCTCTTGGTGCAGATCGATAGAAAAGTTTAATTCCTAGAAGAATACCGTGAACATAGTCTTTCGGGATTGGTTCCCACCGCACTAAAATACTTGTAGAACTTGAGTTTTTCAGTGTGATATTTTGGGGAGGTTTGCCAGGAACTAAACAACGGAGAAAACAGCATGTTAGTATAGAAAGAGTTTTGACTCGAATCAGCATTTAAAACACAACGAACAGAGAGAGATCACTCGCGAAAACTTTCGGGTGGTCAGACCGTTGTCGTGTGATTGTCACGTCAGCATGGCGCGAAAAGAACATAACATGCTGCCCAGTTACCTCTGACCAACATGCGGGCTCAGTAACTTCTCAAAGACGACGAACGAAACTTGCTAATCACATCGCATCTAATTACTCACAAAATAACATGATAATAAAAATGTAATTAAGTGTCACGTACTGTCTTCATCAGTAGTAATGATAATTGGTTCCGTTGCTGCCCCGATAAACTTTGTCACACCTTTGATTTCCATGCTATAGTTCGTGTATTTCCGTAAGTTTGTTATTTCAACTGTTACGTTCATGATTGGTACCGTGATGTTATATGTGGTGTTGTCAGCGGTGCCTAACTGGCGATAAGTAATGTAAAAACTTCTTAGGACTCCAGCGACTTGCCCTTCGGGGATTGGGTCCCAGTGTAGTACAATAGACGTTGAGCTTGAATTGATCCCGTAAAATGCTGCTGGTGCAACTTGAGGAGCTGAAAGAGAAGCAAAGAATTGAAAGTAGGTTGAAAAGTAGGAAATGTGATGAGCATTCTAACAGGTAAGGAGGCAGGTAAGAAGGATCGTAGTAAAAAGACGCGTCATTATAGTAAGAAAGTGAAAGAAGATGAAAGCTAAAATGAAGAAAAGAAGACGGCATGGGAACAGCAAGGATGCAAGTCTATAAGAAAGCGAGAGAGCAAGAAAGGAAGGAAGCAAAAGAGTGGGGAAAAGGTAAAAAAGGAAACGCGAAAAATGGAATAATGGATGAAAGGCAGGCAGGCAGGAAGAGACAGAAAAAGGGGGAGCGAGGGAGGCAGGAAGGAAACAGGAAGGAAGGAGGGTGGGATGGAAGGAAGGACGGAAGGAAGGAGGGAGGAGGGGAGGAAGGAAGAAAGGAGGGAACGAGGAAGGAAGGAAGGAAGGAAGGAAGGAAGGAAGGAAGGAAGGAAGGAAGGAAGGAAGGAAGGAAGGAAGGAAGGAAGGAAGGGAGGAAGGAAGGAAGGAAGGAAGGAAGGAAGGAAGGAAGGAAGGAAGGAAGGAAGGAAGGAAGGAAGGAAGGGAGGAAGGAAGGAAGGAAGGAAGGAAGGAAGGAAGAAAGGAGGGAGGGAGGAAGGAAGGAAGGAAGGAAGGAAGGAAGGAAGGAAGGAAGGAAGGAAGGAAGGAAGGAAGGAAGGAAGGAAGGAAGGAAGGAAGGAAGGAAGGAAGGGAGGAAGGAAGGAAGGAAGGAAGGAAGAAAGGAGGGAGGGAGGAAGGAAGGAAGGAAGGAAGGAAGGAAGGAAGGAAGGAAGGAAGGAAGGAAGGAAGGAAGGAAGGAAGGAAGGAAGGAAGGAAGGGAGGAAGGAAGGAAGGAAGGAAGGAAGGAAGGAAGAAAGGAGGGAGGGAGGAAGGAAGGAAGGAAGGAAGGAAGGAAGGAAGGAAGGAAGGAAGGAAGGAAGGAAGGAAGGAAGGAAGGAAGGAAGGAAGGAAGGAAGGAAGGAAGGAAGGAAGGAAGGAAGGAAGGAAGGGAGGAAGGAAGGAAGGAAGGAAGGAAGGAAGAAAGGAGGGAGGGAGGAAGGAAGGAAGGAAGGAAGGAAGGAAGGAAGGAAGGAAGGAAGGAAGGAAGGAAGGAAGGAAGGAAGGAAGGAAGGAAGGAAGGAAGGAAGGAAGGGAGGAAGGAAGCAAGGAAGGAAGGAAGGAAGAAAGGAGGGAGGGAGGAAGGAAGGAAGGAAGGAAGGAAGGAAGGAAGGAAGGAAGGAAGGAAGGAAGGAAGGAAGGAAGGAAGGAAGGAAGGAAGGAAGGAAGGAAGGAAGGAAGGAAGGAAGGAAGGAAGGAAGGAAGGAAGGAAGGAAGGAAGGAAGGAAGGAAAATGAATTAAGTAAGCGATGAAGCGTAGAAATGAGGGAACAACAAAAATGGTAACGGAATGAGCGAAGCGAATAAGTTAAGAGTGAAAGGTTTTACCACATGAACGTGAACTTTACATCTTCCCGTCTGTGTAATTACTTAACATTGACATGCCATATTCTAAAGGTCGGCATACCTTCTTCCTCTGTTTTTACTGTGATATAGGAACTGAATGGCCCAGGGCCTCTAATAGTATAGGCGTTCACAGTCAAATCGTAGCCTGTGAAAGGTTGTAATCCATCTATTATCCCTTGAAGATGGGAGCCATTGAAGATTTTGTAGTGAAAGGGGTGATTCCCTGGAACCCTTTTGTAGAATACGACATAGCTTATAACAATTCCATTTACTTTATCTTGAGGAACTGGCGCCCAAAATACTTGGATTTCTGTCTGGCTTATGTTATGGCCAGTGAAATTTTGCGGAGGTGCGTCTGGAGCTAAAATGAAAGAGAATGCGTTTCATTATGCCGGGAGGCATAAAATGTACTAAACAATAAATTGGCAGCAATGAAATTATCATGATAAATTATCCTGTATGATGGTCTCTTTCAATGTACTGATGAAAGAAAACATTTACGAGTTGTCAAGGTTATAGATACAACAACAGACATACAGTGTTGGGATTAAAATATATAATTTTTTCTTTATCCTTTATCTCCTCTCTCCGTTTAATATTACAGAGCGACTACAGTCGAACTCCTATTGAGCGGCCACACATTAAGCGGCCACCCCTTATTAAGCGGCCAGTTACTGAAGTCCCGAAACTATTGTCAGTTTAAGGTGGCTCAAAACAGTTACCTGCAGTTTTCAGCACCTCAAACTTTGACGGATCGATACTACAACTCCCTTTCAGTTGACGCAACAATTATGGTATCAAACAGATGCCCAATCACTGTTGAACAAGTTCTAATTATTTTCTTGACATTACAAGTTACCATAGCAACAGTTGAGTTATTAGCAGTCAAAGCTAAAATTAAGGGTGTATACTGTCGCTATGGTAACTAATTGTGTCATAAAAATGATAGCAACGCGTTTCCCAATCACTGCGCGTTTCTTTGACACCATTATTGTAGCATCAACTGATAGTGTTTATAATGTCCCATCAAAATCTAAATCTTGGAAAGTGCTGGAAACTGTCGTAGCCACCTTCGGCTGCGGCCATCTTTTTGCCGTCCCGCTGATCGTTTTTTCTATTGTTTTTACCCCTGTTTAGCGGCCAGTAAGAATGTAATATACGATGTTTGGTTTGCTTTCAACGAACTCGGACAGACTAGAGTCGAAAACATAAATTGACGGCTGATAAAATCATTGAAACACAGGTTTATTGTCGTCTTCATGTGACTCCGTTATTCCTTTTCACGCTATTTTGTATTGAAAAAATGTAACCTTTTTAAAATGCGTTATGCTAATTTCTGACGAACCGCTATTAAGCGGCCAATCTTCATTAAGCGGCCAGTTGCTAATTCCCAGAGGGTGGCCGCTTAATAGGGGTTCTACTGTAATTGAAGCTGGAACTTAGAAGAAAATTGACAAAAGAAAACGTTACACTCTTTTTTTGTTTTATAATACCCTCCTCTTTTAGAACTAAGTGAGGCCAAAATCTTAGAACATCCTAAGATCGTACCCATGCATGCCAGGCCGAAATTTGGGTAAGAACGAAGTATATTTTTTAATGATGCTTCAACGTTGTTGGCCTATTATTTACGAAAAAGGTAACCATCCTTTGTTCTCAATTAAGGTTTTGATTGGTCAATTTTCTTTCACACTGAGCCCCAGATAAACCTCGACACATTTACACAGCACAAGTGCAGCAGGCTTGGATTCAGGGAAAGCTTAAGCTATAATTATTTTCCAATTGTGCTCGAGCCAAACGGACTCAGAAATGACTCTCTAAAAATAAAATCCTACCTTCTTCAGCAGCAGCAGCAGCAGCAGCAGCAGCTTTTGCAGCATTTAAGTTATACACACACAAAAAGCAAGGTAAAAGTATATCTTTAAAACTAGAAATGCACGTGACTGAGTATGGGAGTGATCCCAGTATTTTAGGGAAGATAACACTGTTATAGAGCGTTTTCTTTTCAATTGAGGGCCGAAAGTAATACGGAATTGTTTTGGTTTTTGCTTTGTAACTCTCTGTGAAACTTATGTCCAGGACTGAACGCAGGTATTGTTTAGCAAGTACTTCATATATGACTGAGTTATTGATGATTTTCATACTACTTCATATTTAAAAGCGTTATGTGTGTTTAAGGTGATTCCACTGAAATAGAAGGAGTCTTTAGAATTTTCTAAGACTTGGTCCAGATCATAACTATGTTATAAGCGTTACAAAAATGCAATAAAAAATGGGGGTCACCGTGCTCGTTTTTGTGCAACCTGGATGGCTATTATAGTAAACATATGACCCACGAGGTTCATACTAGGAACGCTCATAATCCGAAAAGGGAACTATCATTTCTAGAAAAAATCATTTCTTGTGTTAAAATATCGAAGCAGTTCAACGAAATAGACTTTAATCTTACATAATACACCATTTTAATTAAACTGGAATTAAAATTATGAAATAAATTAAAGATTTTGCTGCGTGCGTGCGTAAGCAGCACTAGCTCAAAACGTACTTTTTAAAGCATTGAAATAAAAATATCTCAAAGTAGAGTATTTAACTTTTCTTTAAATTGCGATATATTGTAGTCAACCGGATGTCTTTTAAATTTATGCATTAAAACATGGGGGTCACCGTGCTCGTTTAGTAGAAAATGACCATTTATTTCTCTTCTGAGCTTAACCTAAAAGAAAAGCCGTAATGTTGTGTGTGCGCGCGCGCTCGTGCACGCGCTAAATGACGCGAAAACTCATGCGCAGCAAGGATGCGCAATGCAATTCAGTGGAATCACCTTAAGTGAACTTTAATCAGTGAGGACACTTTGTGATGCTTATTATAAAGAGCGTACATCTCATTAGCATTCAATCCTGGACATATCTGCTCTGTGATTGGTTAATACTACTCACACCACTAATCAACCAAAACCAACAGCTACTTGGCCGCACGCGTTTTCCCGCGCTTAGCATCGGTTACGAGTACTTGCTTCGAATTTTTGTTAGTTCGTTGGGTTCTTCACGTTCATGCGATCGCTATGGTTTTGATTTCACGAAAAGCAACTGCAAAACCAACCAAAATATAATTATACGGCTTAGACATACCATCTTGATCGGTGAACGCTGTTGTGGAAACGCTTGGTCCAACACCTTGGGATGTAAAGGCGTCTATGGACAACTGGTACATATGAAACTTTTTAAGGTTTATGAACCACATGTAAAGATGGGAAACTGTTATTGTTATGGTTGTTGAAACATTTTTCGGGTCTGTCAGTGTCACGTGATATCCTTGAATGATCCCAAATTGACAGCATTCGGGCACAGGCCTCCACTCTGCACGTATTATGGTAGAGCTTTTGTTGAAAGCTGTAAAATTACTTGGAGGCAAACTTGGGCCTGAGCAAAAGAGCAATACACTTGTTGTAGTCTAAAATGATGTTTATGTCAAAATGTTTCAAACCATTTTGATTGGTACTTCCTCTGTTTCAGATTTATTACAATAATACTCACACAAAGAAAAACTGATATTTTTGATTAAACTAGCTTGAGAACATTTTAAACTAATATCAGTCAGTCAGTCAGTCAGTCAGTCAGTCAGTCAGTCAGTCAGTCAGTCAGTCAGTCAGTCAGTCAGTCAGTCAGTCAGTCAGTCAGTCAGTCAGTCAGTCAACCAGTCAGTCAGTCAGTCAGGCAGTCAGTTGGCCGGCCGGCGCCCAGTCGGTGGGTGGGTCGATCAGTCGGTAAGTCAGTAAGGCATTGCTTTGCTGTCAGTTAGAGTAAACCTTATTAAGCAAAGAAACTTATTATTCATGCCAAGACTCAAGACACAAGACTCAAGTTTTATCTGAAAGGCCATACTGAAACAAAAAAATAAGTCTACTTACTGCCTTCTTCTGTGAACACTTCCACAGCTGCAAGAGGACCGTCACCAAAATTATTAAAGCCTAGAACTTCTATCCTGTACTTGGTGTACGTCTTGAGTCCCGTGAAGCTCGCCTCCAGCACAGCCAACTCGTAAGTACGGTTTTCCAAGCTTTGCAAGCCCATCTTCTTTGTTACCTCGTAGAAAAACAACTTGTATCCTTGCATGATTCCATGTCGTTTGTCTGCCACTATTTTTTGCCAGCTGGCATATAGACTGGATGTGCTGGTGTTGTAGGCTGTGAGGGACTGGGGTGAGGCTCCAGGAACTGAAATGTAAATATGCGTTGAGGTAGGATCAGATAACAAGAATCAAAATTTAAACAGGTATTGATAAAGAATAGCGATTCTTCTACTAATCATCATTGTCGTCCTCGTCGTTTTTATCCTCGCTGCTAATAGTACCCTAGGTGCAGAGGGCTTACCGTAAAATTCCGGTTATAATCCCTGGGCTTATACAACTTCGTAAGGGGTTTTGGGTGGGCTTATAAGCGGAGGGGCCTATATCCGGGGGAGCTTATAAGTGGAATAAAAAAAACGTTTCGAAACGAGCCACGGCAGTGTTGATCGAAATACGTTTTTAAGTTAAAAAGTCAGTACTATCATCCAGCAGAGGGGGGGCTTATAACCGGAAGTATTTTATTGTTTCCAGGTAGATGGGCCTATAACCGGGGGAGCTTATAAGCGGGGGGGCTTATAACCGCAATTTTACGGTAGTCGATTATAAGTATACACCAATTAACAATCAGACTACGAGCCCGAATTTTCTATGAGCGAATAGTCAACGATACGCAGCCGATTTGACTATCGCTCGCAGAAAATGAGGGCGAGTAGTCTAATTGTTTAAGTAGAAACTCAAAAGGATTGGAGGCCAAAACCTACAACTTCAGCGAAAAATCAAGAAAAATTCTCAATTCAAAGAGCAACGCGCACGTGACTGTGTTCTATTTAACAATTATTCTAATCGCGGTTGTTGGATATGAGATGATAGATAGCCAACGAGGCGCGTAACACCGAGTTGGCTATAAAGATCTCATATCCAACAAGCGCGAGTGGAATAATTGTTTTATTAAAAACGCCCCAACGAATTGCAATATTTGAGCTCCCCAGCTGTTTTTGTTGACGCGTATCGGCTACGATATTTGTGGTCAATGGTATACGAGCTCATATACCATTGCCTGTTAACCAATCAAAACTCAGAAATTGCAATATACCATTGCTAGTTTTTAATAATTGCGAATAGAAAACAGTGGGAGAACCAATCGGATTCGCGGATTTTTGTGTTTCTACAAATTAATCATATAATACAATAATGCAACTTGTTTACAGCAGCTAGTGTAGTGTCTCTGAGCTGTTGTCACGTGCGCGCGAAAATTCAAAACCGAGCAACAGCCAATCGGCGACGCTGCACAAATCTCAGTGGTGCTTCGTCATCAGTCGGAGATGTTTCGGGTCGATCCGAGCGCCGTAACAACAGACCTACTTTCTGGATTGAAAAAAAAAAAAAACATGTGAGAATATCACTCTACTGACCTTCACCGTGGGTCCTAACTACAACAGACTCGTTTGTAGGACCAGCGCCCTTGACTGTGCGAGCAGCTATAGAAATGTTGTACAGCCTATATATTTCCAATCCCCCGACGATAGTACTTCTACGTGCATCTGTGTAATGTGTTCGTAACATTGCGTCGTCCGTGAAAAAATCGCTTGCGTTGGCTTCCAGGATGTAAAGCACAAAACCTGTCAGGTAACCGAGAACTTGCCGGGGATTCTCGTTGTAAGCCCATGTTACATTAATTTCACGTGAACTGACATTGTGGGCAGCCAGGTCAACAGGAGAATTGATAGGGACTGGAAATTTATGAGAGAAAGCAAAGTTAATTCAACACCATGACTGAGGTAGAGTTGAACGGTTTTCTCTTGGACCACCTCACCATCTTGGAATTTACATGTAAGAGAACCGCTTGTCAGAAGATGAAGGTATATCGTCGACAAAGGAGCCCGGATTGGAGCTTGCCGTATTGTGAATCAAGTCAGTAAAATTTGATCTCTACTCTAAATTACCCCCCGCCCCCCCCCTCTACCCCTAGAAACACACAAAGACTTCGCTGTGAGTTTCAACGAAGAGGCAAAAGAATGTTATGTCAGATTGCTGAGAATTGTTTACAGTCTTGTGGCTTGTAAATGTTTATAGTAGGAAAACCGTTCATCATCTTTTCTTAGTAGATAAGTGCCGAGTTCAATTTTATGCCACTTTTACTATGGTCGCCATTCAAACCGCCCTTATTGTTCTGTTTACATAAAACATATGGGTTGTCATAGGTGAAACTCTCATGACGAGATTATACATTCATTTCACTCACCAGATTCATCCGTCATCTGATACACTTTCTCATTCCACGGACCATCCCCTTTGACGGTAAACGCCAATAACTGTATCGAATAATTCTGGAAAATCCAAAGATCCGAAAATATATACGTATGCACATCTGGTGCTAAGGTTATATTCCAAAGGAGTGGACCTCCATCTTCCTGCTGAAAGCGTAGACGATAGCCCAGAATGATGCCATTTTGGTGAATAAATTGCACCCTGTTCCAATGCGCATTCAAAGTGGTTTCGTTAACCATGTGGAGCTGTATGTCAGACGGTGGGGCAGAAGGGGCTGTAGAAAGAAAGAACGCAAAAGGGGTGAAATCTCCTTACGCATTAAAACTCACCATTACTTGAGCTTAACTACGGTTTCTTCAGTGCGAAGCTATAATTAACATGCTATACCAAAGATATTACATGTACTGCAAACATGCAAGTCTGTTATTGCAGAGTGTAACTGATCTTTTCATATGGCCGCCCCCCAAATTATGGAATGATCTTACCTCTTTTATAAGAAAAATCTCAGCTTAAATAGTTTTAAAAAGCCTCTTGCAGTCAAACGCGCTGAACCGTAGCCACCCGAATAAGTTTTTGACATCTTTGTGACAAGTTTTTGATTAGTTTGATGGCTTCCGGCTGCACAACGGTTTATACGAACGATCTGTGAAACGTTCAGTTTCAACTGGTTTTACAAACCCAGAAAACATTTCCTGTGCGAAAAGTTAAGTTTGACCAAATTTTTGTCGGCATAAAATTTATTTATCGCCAGTTGAACTTGGCATAATCGCTCGTGCGAAACGTTGTTTAAAACCCTTTCAAACTCTGACGTTTGAAGACGAATCATGCAACGGTTGATACCCCACCTTCCATTTTTCAAGGCATCTGATTGGCAGTTTAAAGCAACCGGAAGCCGTAAAACTCATCAAAGTAATCAAAAACTTGTCAAAAAGATGTCAAAAACTTTGTTGGGTGGCTACGGTTGAATGCGTTTGACTGTAAAATACATTTCTTCGGAAGGCGTTTCTTAGCTACGTAATTAGTATTTATTATTCACAAGAATTTGTAGGTACCGGAGACGTATTTTAGTTTTTTAAGTAATATCTGGGTTTCTTATATACTTTTAATTTTTAAACATTGTAAAGTGCAGATGAAAATATTGTATCGATATCTGCGCAATATAAGTTCATTTTATTATTTTATTAAACTATCCTATGCAGTTTTTAACTCGGAAATTGGTGAAGCCATTTCCGAGTTTTTGTAAGGGGAAGCCAGTTTTACTCGTTCCCTCGTCACTTCCCGTTTAACATTTTAATTGAATAAATAATTAATACCAACTGGAGTTAATTAATCTTTTGAAGAGGGTAAGGGAAGGGAGCACCGGCTGTGTGCACTACATCCTCGTTACTTCATTATGAAGAAAACGATGGCTACATATTTGCTTCTGAAAACTTTAGCTCTCCTTGTGGCACTATGCTTCCAAGAACAAGGAACTTTACACAAAAAGCATGCGCAGAAGACTTACAGCGGTAAAAAAATTCAAAACATGATTTTTTTTCTGGCAAATCTTTATATATCAAAGTTTGCGGTTTTAGATTCTTGTTTCATAATTCATTTTCGAAGTTCAGTGGCTCAGAGACACTTTGATTCAAAGAATGCGTACTAATGTCGGAAAACTTCGTAAAGCCCTTACCATCATCTTCGGTCATGAGTGTCACCGTAGTATAAACTCCGTGACCAACTGATGTCCTTCCAGCCACAGAGATTTTGTAAAGCCAGTGCTCGTGAAGCGAGGTAATAGTGTAGTCCGAGATGTTCAGCCCAACATCCACGTGGCCTTTAGAGTCGTGATACTTATCAGAGCTAAAGAAGTCCTCATCCCAGTGCACTCGATAGCCAACCAAAATGCCGCGGACTAGTTTCTGTGGAATGGAGTGGTTCCACTGCACATAAATGCTGGTAGAGCTTATGTTGCGGTATGCAAAAATTGCTGGACCAACAGCAGGAACTGTATGGTGTAAAAAAAATATTCCTGGTTAGTCTGAACAATTCCCGATTACATTTTTTTCTTCTGAAGTCAAACAGCGTTAAATTGATCGTATATAACCTCTGGCTAAGTCACGAAGCAATCATGACCTCTTCCTCTCCACTATGAAAAACATTCGAAAGCAACAATCATGCAACACAACACACTCCTCGCACGATCCGAACAGTCTTCAAAAGAGTCCAACTAGCAGCAATCACCAGCGTTTAAACTGTTCGAAGGCGCATTGATCATCTTTTAATGCACTCAAAGAAGATATTATTATTATTATTATTATTATTATTATTATTATTATTATTATTATTATTAACGGGGCAGTATCACGAGAGGTCTAAGTTTTTGTGTAAACTATGCTAGATTAAAAATAACCCTAAAACAACAAAAAGGCATGAATTCACTCTCTAAGATGTGCACAAACTACAATCAATGGTTTTTAGTGATTTTCCTCCAAGTGATTCTGTCAAATTTGAAAACGTTGGTCCAACGTTTTCATACTTAAGACCATTTCTTTTCTACCTGTCCGAAGCCACACCGGTTTTAAGGTGGCTCCATATTTATTCCGGGCGCACTTGTCCATGACAAACTTTGCGTTATAACTTTTTAGGCTTTGACGCGATGGCGGTGAAACTTTGGGAAAATGTTCACCTATCATTCGGTAATAGTAATATGAAATTCGATTTAACTGGATAAAAATATTTTTGATATTACTGGCAATTAATTGGACCCCACTTTTTACAAAAAATCAAGTCTAGAAAAAAATTTTGCTGTTAGATTTTGGCTAAACTTCTGAAATCAGCTTATATTGACTAAATACATAATTATAGTCAAGTTTCAGAAAAATCGTCGGAACAGAATCGCTGAAATATTAAGGTCACCTAAATTCGACACTTAAATTCTATTGAAATGTTCTTTTCTTTGCGCCTGTTGTGAAAACAAGCTACGAACCCAAATTTCTGCAAGAAGCATCCCCAATGCTTGCTAAATCAATGTGCCTCGCCGATTTGCGATCGTGACAACCGTTAAAAAGTATTTGCTTTCCCAGTAAACATTACAAAATGATCGAAAACCTTCTCAAACCAACAAAGCTACATTTGTCAAAAATTTTTCAAAATTACACCGCAGTTTTGTGTCAAACTCCTTCCAAACAAACTTCAGGATACTGCAATGTTTTTGCATCGATTTTTGCTGCTGTACGATGCTGTAAATTGGAGAATTTATGTTGGGATTTCAAGCGGCTCCGCGACTGTTCTCTGGCCAAGCGGACGAGCAGTTTTGTTTATGTAGTTCTGAATACGAAATGAGCACGTGCGTTATTTATTGCACGAACTCGCACCTTTTCAAGGGGTGGCGGGGGGGGGCGTGATATGCCCGCCGACTCGACGAGCCCGGGAGGTGAGGGAAGGCACGCACGTGCTCATTTCGTATTCAGAACTACATAAACAAAACTGCTCGTCCGCTTGGCCAGAGAACAGTCGCGGAGCCGCTTGAAATCCCAACATAAATTCTCTAATTTACAGCATCGTACAGCAGCAAAAATCGATGCAAAAACATTGCAGTATCCTGAAGTTTGTTTGGAAGGAGTTTGACACAAAACTGCGGTGTAATTTTGAAAAATTTTTGACAAATGTAGCTTTGTTGGTTTGAGAAGGTTTTCGATCATTTTGTAATGTTTACTGGGAAAGCAAATACTTTTTAACGGTTGTCACGATCGCAAATCGGCGAGGCACATTGATTTAGCAAGCATTGGGGATGCTTCTTGCAGAAATTTGGGTTCGTAGCTTGTTTTCACAACAGGCGCAAAGAAAAGAACATTTCAATAGAATTTAAGTGTCGAATTTAGGTGACCTTAATATTTCAGCGATTCTGTTCCGACGATTTTTCTGAAACTTGACTATAATTATGTATTTAGTCAATATAAGCTGATTTCAGAAGTTTAGCCAAAATCTAACAGCAAAATTTTTTTCTAGACTCGATTTTTTCTAAAAAGTGGGGTCTAATTAATTGCCAGTAATATCAAAAATATTTTTATCCAGTTAAATCGAATTTCATATTACTATTACCGAATGATAGGTGAACATTTTCCCAAAGTTTCACCGCCATCGCGTCAAAGCCTAAAAAGTTATAACGCAAAGTTTGTCATGGACAAGTGCGCCCGGGATAAATATGGAGCCACCTTAAACAACTTTCGTGACCAGTCCAGTGCAGTTCAGCAAGGTTTGGTAACTATTAGTGGACTTCCAGTTAATACCATCACTTTCATTGGATTTTTAAGGAGCACTTAATTGTGGTGAGACTGCCCCTTTAATATGCTTTAAAGCCAGAGTCGCTTAAGGTGTTGTCCTGCGAAAAAACGTGTCGCAGAAATATGCAACAGGGACAAAGCCCCAAGATTACAAGTATTACAAGAAAATGTAGCAGGAACGTGCTGCTGGGACGCGTCCCAGTGTGCCACACTGTAACGTGTCTCTGCAACGCGTCTCTGCTTCACTTTGTTGTGTGTGCACACGCTGTGATGTCCCTGCAACATATCCCTTCGCGGGCCAGCACCTTCATGCTGTACCATGTGACCGTGTCGTGCATGCACAGAGACTCTTTGGATGTTTCGATATGTCTTACATACCATGCTGAGGGGTCCTGAACCGAGCAACAACTTCCGAAATCAGGCCTGCGGATTTAAACGACGCCGCCGAAACACGGACGCTGTAATTGGTGTACGGAGTGAGGGAAAGACGCTTGGCTAGCGGAGGCACATTGTTGCGCATTACCTCTGCCCTCCACGAAGAGTTTGGGTCGTCTAGATTCTTGAAAAGGATGTAGTAGCCGTAGAAATAATTGTCGTCCTCTGGAACCGAAACTTGGTTTATTGTTATCTTGGCCTGGTTATGTTTGAGGTCAGATACATTAACGTTTTCCGGCACCTCGCAAATAACTGAAAAATAAAAGGGTTTGGTTCTTGGTTAAAACAATTGTACTCAATAGCACATTTTACAGTTGAGTGTTTATGTTGGCTTAGAATGACACGTTTGAATGAAAACGATGGCTAACCTGACTTTCTTGTAATACAAAGGAGACACAAATGCATCTGGTAATACACTTTATAAACTCTTTTTATGGTAAACCCAAACATCGCCTTCGGAAAGGGAAGTGGTTGCACCCTAAACCCCAAATCAATTTCAAATGTTAGCGTAAACGTTTTCGAAAAGCAACGTGACAAACGAAATCTTCTCCCCCAGCAGTCAAGGGGGAAAACACTAACAAGGTAACAGAGTCATAGTCACAGTGTTGGCAATTTTTCTTGGCCAATTCAGTCCAAGGAGAAAAGGCGCAATGAGGTTAACCCTATGTGAAGCATCAACCCGTGAAACAAGGCCAGACCACATCACCGGGAACTCCTTGCCCTTCTCTTTGCGATACGTTTGAGGGATCTTTAACGTCCCCTGCTGACCATGACACCAAAGATGCAGGAGACGGGGCCTATGGTTTATAATCCTTATCTGAGAAGACTAGAACGTCTAACCACTTGCAGATGTAGTCACAGAGGCAGTACGTTCTCCTCAGTTATTTTAAGACCCCGAGTGTTGGTCCGGTCTGGAGCTCCTGCACAGAAATCCGTTGCTCAACCAATTGAGCTAACAGCTGAGGAAGGAGACTAGCTACATGAAACTCAGGACCATGTCTGCTAACTTAAGTTTTCATCATCATATGTCATCGGGTTTTAAAATCACTGATTCCAACGTAGACCTCAATACACGTTGGACCGAAAAAAGTTATGAGATTTGTGATAGGCGTGAGAAGGTTGTTCTTGGTACAACCTGGAAACAAAACAGCTAAACCAGATAAAGGAATTTTTTAGCTAACTTACACTTGTCCTCCGACCCTTTACAAGCAGCCTCGTCAATGACACCTGGAAGCCCGAAAAAGGTGCCATTTTCCAAAGCGAGCTGTAATGTTAACACGGACTGCCATACAATTATGGTGAATTTCAATTTAAACGATACTGTAGCCTTTCCGCCACTGTGCAAAAGACAAAATAGAAAAAGGTGAGTGAATCTGGCGTTTGAAATATGTACTAGATTTATTTATTTTTTTTGGACTCAAACAGTTTGTAAATATTTTCGAGATGTACTGTTTTATGTACTGGGGGTATTGTCGCTATAGCAACAGGTACCAGGTTCCTGTCTTTTTTATCAGGTTCAGGAGTTTGGTAACGTCTGGTTTCCATGCCACTTGTGAAGTAAGCACAAACCACAAGGATGATCGCAATTGCGATAAGCACACTGAGCACAAAACGGCACACCCAAGCGCAGTGCTTTAGAAACTCTGGTTATTACATTGCATGATAGAATCGAATAGAAGCCACGTTAACTGCCGAATCTTGTGCTTGTGCGTATTTCACACTGGTTCGCTGTATCTCCTCGGTTTGTTTCTTGAGGTGTTCCTGAAAAGCGTTCGCTTCGTCTTTGTGCTCACGGACGCAACTGACAAGAGACTGACACAGCAAAAGTTACCATCTTTGTAAATGAGAATGCAAATAAAATTGCTGTTCTTGTATCGATAGATTGATTGATATCGTTTTCACATCTCTAGACAATTTCTAACATGTATCATCATGTCGTTTCTCACAATAGCTTTTTGCTATCATTGATTGAAGTGCGTCAAGTCTTATGCTAAGGCCTGGCCAAACGGAGCCGCAAGTAGTCGCAGACTTGCTTTTGGGTGACCAAATGGACTCGCACATTTACTGGATGGTGCACGCAAGCCCAGGAACGCAAGTTGTTAAAAAGGTAAAATACCAAGCAATTTTAATGCTACCGCGGCTGCAATCAGGTATTTGAGGTAAACAACAAGACTTGCGTTGGGTGGCAAACGGTGAAGAACTTGCGCCGACTCCCGACGCAACGCAGCTTCACGCAAGTCCTGGCAAACGGGAATCACAAGGGAGACGCAAGTCAACGCAAGTTTTGTAGTAAAACAAACATTTGCAAAGGCGCGTTTCTGCTGTATAGCAAATTATTTAAAAAAAAAAAAACACACAACATTACCTGTCTTCAAACTTGGTATCTTTGACTTCCATAAAATCCGAATTATTAGCGTAAAGTTCATTTACCTGTGTTATGATAAAGAATATGGTTTATATTTCACCAATCACAAGTAATAACAGAAAACGGTAGAAATGCCCACCATAACAAATGCACCAGAATGAATTTAAACTTTTGTCACTCTAAAAACACTGTAAACTACATCACCTAATACATATTCATAGTTATCGTAAAATAAAATTACGTACAGTTGACTCGACAGTCATTGTGGCAGGTCATTTTGCTATATTAATTACAGTGCTCTGCGTCTTATTGTCCTCACTATACAAAGTCGTTGATTAATTTTGGGCATTTTTTGCTTCCTTTTTGACAGGTTTCTGATAGATTCTGTTTGAAAAGCGACCAGGATCGTCCGCATTCTCGTCCCCAGAGCCCGCAATCCTTCTGGACTGCGCCAAGGATCGAGACCTCTGCCCAGCCCCAATTTTTGAGCATGCAGAGTTCTTGTTCTGTATTTCCAGCCAATCAAATTTGTCGGATCGTACAATGAGTACGTGAATCGCGGACTTCCAGTTTTGGAGGCGACTAGAGGTCTTGATCCTTAGCGCAGTCCAAATGGATGCTGGCTCTGGGAACGAGAATGGGAAATCAGGCGCGTGCTTAGAGACATTTCAAATTTGTAAGTGCGTGAGCATAGTTACAGGTACGTTTATAACGTGTGCGATAATCGAGGATTAACGTGGTGGTTCAGTGTTTACCCACCCTGCGAGCAGAGCCCTTTCTTTTCCACTGATGTACTTTTTCTTCCCAAATCTCAGCCGCAGCGAAGTTAAAAGAGGCTCTGCTCGCAGGGTGGTGTTTACCGCGTCACCGTTTTGGTGGTGTTTTTGGCCGATTAAACGTGCTTGTTTTCCGAAGAGGTTTTCGTAACCACTTACGAACACTAAACGTTTTCTACAAGTTGTAAAAAATTATTCACAAACTTTGTCAAGTGGCGACGGTGTAAAGCGCGCTGCACCGTATAGACATCAATCGGAAATTTGAATCTGGAAGAGTTCGTTTGGTAGGATTAACATTTTTCTCGGAGGTCGCACTCGGATTTAGTGTACTCAAACATTAGCAAATGCTAGCAGAAGAATTGCACTCATTTGATAACGGTAATTTTGCCGCTGTGGCATGGGGCATCGTCGGAGACCCGGTTAGCAAGTCGGGGCGAGGGTATCCAGTCGAGTCGTACCCAAGGATGATTCGTACTGATACTCATGTGACATCATATGCGTTTTTTCCCTGCCATTCTAAAGCTTTCTAAAAAGTAGACTTTACAAACTCTTCTTACTTTATTTGAAAAGTCCGTCTCCCACTGAGTTTTCTGTCCAGGATCATAGGCCAGGTCCGAGAAGATAATTTTCAACTCTATTTCTGTATCTACACCATTGTCTGAAAATACAAAGAAAAAAAATAGTATAATTTAACAATGGCGGAAACAGAGTAGCCTGCGAACGCAGACGTATTTCCGGCTGTCGCTTGTCTCCGCCGTAAACTAACGTCTGCGAACTCGAGCCAGAAAACGATTTCCGTGACGTAGAATCTTTTGTTTTCTCTTTGGCCAATCAGATTACGCGATAGAATAAGACACGAGTGAACACCACGCGGCTCCCTCGCGACATAGCTGTCGGCGGAAACAGGCAAGCTGCTATGGGAAGTTGAATGAAACGCGAAAGGTTTTTGACGGCTGTGAAAGTTGATTCTTTGCAGAAGAACATGTTCAGTTGCAAAGGAGAAGGTTAATGTACTCGGTTTAAGTGTTTTAGTGCATACCTTCATTGATAAATCATGCAACGTGGGCTGTGAAAAGCTGACCATCTGTTGACAAACTGAAGTGTTGCAATCGACGTGTGCGGTTAAACCCGGGGATTAAAGAACGCCCTTCAAAATTTCGACGAAATTGGGAAAGAAACCCGAAGAGATTTTGACGGTGATCTTGTCTGATTTTGCGTCAATAGATTGGCAAAAAGATTCTAGCAACACGCAGGAGGCGGCAATTGACCAGATGCGTCTCATCTTCACCCGGGATCTTCACCTTCCGAGAAATTACATAATACAGTTGCGACAAGCGTCATTGCAAACCCTGGAATTTGTTTGAGTCCGATGTTTTGGGGAGTTCTAAACCCTTAAGCGTTTCTAGTGCCTTTTTTTGCTGCATCAAGACTCAAAGATTTGGTCCAAGGAATGAAAACCTTCGCAGGTTTGAGTGATAGCTCAAATTATGTTTACCTCTACACCGCTGCGTAAAGGCGAATCTCACGAGACTCGCTCGAAGGAATTGTCTCTTCCGGAAGACCAAAGTACAACTTTGACAAATAGTATTATAATTTTCATTTGATATCTTCCTCTAGGTTTAACAGTGAAGTGTAAGTAAGTAAGTAATGCCATGCATTTTTATGGAAATACCTCAGTCAATAAATTGTTGTTGTTGTATTTTATCTCACCTTTCCAAGTCTCTGGTACGTGATCCGTACACGAACGAATAGCAGCTGTTTTCAATATTCGCTATTTTCAATGTATCACAGCGCTATTCAGCGCAAGCGACGATAATGGGCTGACCTGGCCATTCAGCTAACTAACGAGCGGCGAAACGACGATCGATCACAATGCTACACTAAATACTATTTCCTCTCAGGCAATGCTTGGAAAATAACTGATTTTCCAAATCCATTCGAAAGATTCACGAATATGTCTTTCTTCTCTTTTGAATCATGTACTTTAATGCATTTACCTGATTTGACTTTTCAAATTAAACACTTCACAAACGTTCCCCAGCGCAGTGTCATATTGTTATTTTCCACGCGAACGTGCGATGCTCTCGCAGGCTACACGCGTGGCGGTTCTGGGATTTTGTGAGCCTAACTGTGATTGGCTTAGAATTTTGACGTCACGGAAATCGTTTTCTGGCTCGAGTTCGCAGACGTTAGTTTACGGCGGAGACAAGCGACAGCCGGAAATACGTCTGCGTTCGCAGGCTAGAAACAGAGGTGCTCAAAGAGGAAAAGGGCGAGGAGGGAGCTGGAGTGCAGTGGATCTCTTCTGCTCACATAGGGGGTCGAGATGTAATGGGAAAAAAGGGGCCTAGATCCGCCACCGCAATAGCTGCACCTGCCGGAGCTCGACGGTTATTTTGAGGCTTATTACATCCACTTTAAAATCACTGATGATCCTTGCAATCTGATTGGCTCTCAGCAGTGCGATTTATTCACGAATCGGACATTTTTTTGCTCTAAATCGCATCTTCTTCCCAGCTAATGAGAAAGGAGCACTAAAAAAACAATCAGATTTCAAGGCTTGTTTAAAGTAACCAATCAAATTGCAGGAAAATGCAGTGCGATTTATTCACGAATCGAACTGGTTTTTTTTTTGCTCTAAATAGCACCTTTTTTATGATTAGATCATTTGTACTGACTAAAATCCTATATTTGGGCAATTAAATTTTACAAATTCCAAATTGGATGTAATAAAGTGGTAATTGAACTTCGTTGTCGTGTAATTTTGGTCTGAAATCATACGCGTGATTTCAAAATCGAACTCGCACTGCGCGCTCCTTCGATTTTAAAATCACGCGTATGATTTCAGACCAAATTGCACTCCACTCAGTTCAATTACCATTATAAATCACCGGCTAAAATTCATGCAGCTTCCTATAAAGATGAGGTGTTCACGGCTTCTTATATTGTTTTCTGACGGGTGCCGCACAAGACAGTCACCCACTGAATAGGCATTCAACCCTTTAGTGACAAACGGCGAGCAGCGATTATCGACGCTTTGATCTTGTATTTTCCAAGTTGGCCTTCTCCTCAAAAAAGTAGTGTTGGAGACATGATGATGTGAAAAGAACAGATCTGTAACGTAAGTGGTTCACAATTCACAATTCTGATGACGTTGGTCTGATGCAGACTACCAAAGATAATGACCAGTCAACTTACCGAATGCTGGTTCCAGCTTCTCTTCAAGAACGCTTGCTGGCTGTTTAGAATACCAAATGTTTAAATCATCGTAGTAGGCAATAGGGAATGTGTTTCTCCCTAAAAAGTAATCTCCCCGCGTCTTCAATCCGTTTGGGCTGGCGCCACAGTGAGACGCATAATGCGACTCACCATACCAGGTATCGACTTTCACAGCCAGCTTTCCATCCTTCTCCCATACCAGCCCCAGATAAAACCACACCCCCTTTGGTGCGTTAATGGTGCGGGAACAGAACTTGTCTTTACCATACACGCTCACGAAAAAAGATCCATTCCTGTAAATATTTACTCCTTCATACAAGGCTTGGTCGGCATCTTTATTCCCGAAATAGATCTCCATGAGAGAGCTTGGCCTCCACTTGAGAAAAAACCCGATGGTTATGTCGCAGGTTGAAGGATGTTCTAAACAGCTTTTCTCGTGCCCCTTCAGCTTGATGTAAGTGCCCGATGATCCATCAAGATAGAGGCCCTGTCCTACAGGAGATTGCTTATTAACGGCCTTACCATGCTTATCCATGTCGGTATTTAACTTGTCAAAAGGCCAGACGTCATGTTCACCTCCTGTCGAAACAATATGGAACAAAATGTGTAACATCGTATGTGATAGATAGGCATGATTTCTGGTGCTGTAAAGATTAGTGTTCACTGGCGGAACACACACGAACGCAAACATAAGCACAGTAAATTAATCTCCTTTTGTACTCGGTGGGAACATAGACCGATTTTCAATTGAGTGTCGTGGAAACAAAACCAAAGAAATCAGTCTGGCCAATCACAAGTCACTCACAAAGGACGCAGACAATCCAGTTAACCAATCAAAACTCGAAGAAAATACATGTAGAGGGCACGATGCGCGGGAAAACATGTGCAAACGAATCGCCGCGATTGGTTTTCGTTTGACTTCTGATTGGATGAGAAAGTGGCGCGAATTTTAAACCAATCACTGAGTGTGGCAACAAAAAAAACAAAGCAAACGCGAATTACTTTCGACACTCACGCGAAAATCGCTCTAAACGGCAGTGCTCACTGTTTTGCATTGCCGCTTGTTCCGAAAATGACAGCCTTCGAAATTCGCATAAATACGAAAGCCAAACGTCTGAATTTCACAACACTACTCTGCGAGAAGAAAGAAGGCAAACTAATAAAAAATATTGTTTTCAAAGAGAAATCCATAGTGGTAAATTTAAGTTTTTATTTGGACTCGACTGCTATGTTAAAGGGGCTTTGTCACAGATTTTAACAGATTCTTGAACAGCCAAAATTGTAATTTGTGGTGTTGGGAACCTAAAAATAATGGGCCATTTTTACTGACAATTGCTTTATTAGAGCACTGAAATTGTTAACAAGCGCCTTTGGCTGCAGATGTCTTTGATGGAAATGGATTGCAACTTGAAAAATTAAGGCTAAACTTTTCAAGTTGTTTCCGAGTGCCTTCAAAAAATCAATATCTATAGCCTTAGTTTGATTTCTATCCACAAATAAAGTCATATCTTCCTTTACATGTTCAAAGATAATGTTTTTTCATGGGTAAAGTTGCCTACCTGCGACGTAGCTCTTTTAAGGCGGAGGTAAACCTGAAGCACGTTTTTTCACCGCTCAACTTGGGTTTAATGCAAATATCTCGTTCGCGTTTCAAGCATTCCCTCAGCTCAGCTCAGCTCATTTCACAAAGCTATGTTTAGCGGTGTTTTGTAAATTTTTGGGTGATTTTTGAGAAGAGGTAGTTTTCTCAAAGGATTAGTAAAATTTGGAGAAATAAGAAATATTAAAGATTTAATGTCGTTTTAAAATTAGAATTTGAAGTTAAAAATTAGTAGATGGACACCCAAACAGTCCCTTGACAACCTGGGGTGCTCTTGCGTTGGGGTCAACTGTCTGGTGGTGTTCCAAAATAATTTTCTTTCTCCTATCCCTTCTTTAAACCTCTTAACATTTCACTCAAATTCACCTTCACCCCCACCTTAAATATCCAGCTGGAGGAAGGTTCTGAAACCGATAGACAAAAATATTTGATGGAATTTGTGATAACATGTTATTTCTTTTTTAATGGACGCCGTCTTTGATGTCACCGTTGTGGTTGCTTTACCAGTTTTAAAACAAAATAAGAAAAGTCGGTTTTTGAAATATTTGGATTTTTTTTGTGACATTTAGATTTTTTGAGATTTACACAGAATGGTATTTTGGCGATTTGTTTTGTTGTCTATTGCCGGCTTTTTTCGCCAGGCTGTACTATAAATTCCGGTCTTTATCTGAGAATCCACCCGAAGTGGCAGAGATATGGAACCACTGGCAGCTAAAAGTTCATCCCTTGCCACTATATTATTCTCGTGCGCAATCGGATGTCCTGAGAATTTTCGAAATGTTCACGGCCGTCCCAGGCCCCATAATTAATAAATCCCCTCCTATTCAGATCCCCCCCCCCCCCCCCCCTTCAGTACATTTTCCCAATTACTTTGGTGCGTTTCAACATTTTCGAAATGTTAGATGCAAAGCTGTAAAACCATAATTTGTTTACGAACACGATATGTTCCTTTTTTGCAATAGCGACTCGTAAGGTCAAGCCGAAGCCTAAGACAATTATTTTCTTAACTACTTTTCCGGGCTAACTTTTTCGTATGCATTTAACAATTACAACGCAAGTTAAATAACTAGCGGACCAAAACATTACTTTCGGTACCCAAAGCGACACGCGAAGCCATTTTGTTTCTTTTCGGCTACTTGCGCGCGGAAAGCACTATTCACTTGTGTGGTATATACTAAATGCCATTATTTAGTCTGACCTAAATGAAGTACGGACCTCCCTTATCACTCTGGACGTAACTACTTCTACAGTGTCAACATATGTTACCTGCAGCCACATACAAGACGCCTCTTATGGGACCAAGCTTGTCGTTTAATGCCACAAATACGAGAAGAGTAATCTGAGTAACAGCAAAAACGCGTGTTAAAACAGTAACATAACATGGTTATAGGTATTTCAGTGTAAACTAAGATCGTGTTATCATGATTGGGACCAAACAATTCATTCACAACTGGTTTTGGTTGGTTCGTTTGAATCCTGGGTGGGGAAGTGGGAGGGGGAACTCCTGTAAATAGTTTTGTGCAGCAGAGCGTCGTGAACCCTGACCCTATTTAGGATACAAGTGGAAAATTGATACTTTATTTAAGGTCCAAACGCCAAAAAAATACACTCTATTCAAGTGTAAAGCGACAACTAAGGATTGAGTGAACTAGCTGTTTTATTCATTTTCTGTACCATGGAGAGTTCAACGGGGAATTCTTCTTTATCAAACATTTTTTTCATTTTTAAGTAGAAAACAACGGTCGCTAACTGTTACTGTTCTGTTGCTATAAACAGGTTTTTGATTGGTTATGTTGCTTATTTTTTTCCATTCTCTGAGGCACAGAAGCAGTCCTGAGGATGGGTTTTCAGTTCGAATAAAACGAACCATTTTCGGTTGATTTGGTAAAAAGTACTGCTGGAAAAGTGCAGGTTGAAAACGTTGAACAACCAAACCGATCGGAAACGTTTACCCAATGGAACAAACAAAAAACGAACCAACCGAACCATGCACAATAGTGTTGCAGCTCTCGTAAGCTTGTTCTGATTTCTAGAGTATACGGTGCAATATTTGTAGTACAATGCAGTTTTTTGTAGATTACTACGCTCGAAATGTTTTTGACCGATTATGCCCTTCACAACATACCTTAATCCTTAGCAGAGTTATTTTAAACGCCATTGTAGTTAATTAAAGCTGCTGGAATTGTTGAAGCAGGAACTTGATTCCCACTAATCCAACGCCATCTGGTTTTGAAAGGTACAAATATAGACATAAAATATTTATCATAAGGGAAAGAAAAAGTGCGAAAATAAGTATGAAGCAACGCCTGTAGACGAACCTACATGTTCTTAGTGCAGTCAGCATCTTTACTGTTCAATGCATGAGAGACGGCATCACAAGTCTGGTTTGTTAGTATGTTATATTCCGGTTTTCCTGGTTATTGTAAGCTAGTTCGTCTCACGTGAACGAAAATGTCGTGCTGGAAGAGAGTTTGGTATTCAGATCACGTGTCATGGAACACAGACCGCTCGTCACATTAATTCAGTGCGAAATTCAGGCAAGGCCAAAAAATCACACTTCACGACACGGCAAAGTAAAACGCAATTCTCCTTTCACAAAGATTTAATCCTTGCTCACGGCTATTTGGGGGTCACGTTTCAACATATGTCAGTTCACGTCTGACTTAAATTCTCCTTACACCACCACGTCCCCTTCGAATTTTTGGAAGGGGGGGGGGGGGGGGGGCACGGCTGTACACCGACTACCACACTGGATGCACTGTATGTAAAACAAAATAAATTGTCGCTGTCTTGTAACGGAATCATTGAAATTTTAACAAACTTTAGCCTCGAATTATAACTAAAGGGATTTGACTCAGCAACGAAATAACAACTGAAAGAAGGTCAAATAACAGCAAGACTCCCCTGCCAACAGAACAAAACAAATAACATTAATATTCATTAAACAAAATTAAGATGTTTACTTTGAACTCATTACCAGTTTGAGGAACGCATTTATGCATGATACACGCAGCTGCAACTGAACTGCACGTCAAACTAAAATAAACATGACATGGGTTCATACAGCACCGAACCGCGTTAATTTTAATATTGTGCAATAAACGTTTCTGTAGATCGACTGTCTGTGTTGCAGCCTCTGAATTTAAACCCATAATTTTAAGACTAGCTGGTATATTAAAATTTTCCAAAATGGAATTAATGTTCTCGTTATCGGCTAGTTCCGGATTTTAAAATACTTTCGGCAGTCATTCCGTCTTGCTAGTCCCTTCTGTCGACATTCTTGTTTTCAATAAACTCGTGTGATTGATAACATGTAAATGAACGTGGTGGTTAATCAAAAAGGATTTTGGCCTCGCAAATAAGAAAAGTCTGTAGTCTCACGTTCAAAACTGAAAAGTGAATGAATTCCTTAAAAGAATTTTGTTAAGAAAAACATTAAAAATAAATGAAAAGCCGACACAACCCTGGAAAACACGAGTTCAATTAACGAAAGCCTCTTCGACAGAATGAGATATACTATAGCAACCTCGTTCGATTTTCATTTATCTTGTTTTCAAGGCGAAATTGTAGAATTTATTTTTTCCTGTTAAATCATACTACCTAATAAACGAGGATTATATTAGGCAAACCGAACAGTATCACAAACCCATTTCAGTGGCCGCGGATAGTCTATATTTTTGAGATGAAAGATGTGGAAGGCCGCTTAAAACTTTTTCTTAGGGTGCAAGAGTTAAAAACATAGGTTGCAAAAACGCCTAATACACAAACCGCTCTCATTTTAAAATTCCAAAATTAAGTACTTTCAACGTCTGTGAGAAACGCAGTCATTTTGACGCTTTCCTTACTCAAAAAAATAGTAAGGACGTTTACAACTCATAGAATTTTTCAAAGTGTATACAACTTACGATTAGAAAGGAAATAGAAAAGCCAAGTCATACCTTCAACACGCAATGGAAATTATTTTTGCTGGCGATATCCATAAAACGGCTGTTACCAACGACAAGAAGTCACATCGCACAAACTACGCAACCGAATCAGTTATCTGACAGGTGGTTGTCTGAATATGTTGTTTTATGGCCTGCCCGGTGAGTGTCTTTTGTACGATAAATTTCCATTTGTTAAATGAAACAAAAGAAAATAGCGAAAACCTAGTGAGAATACCGGAGCATAATTCTATCTGTCGTATGTAATTCACTCGCCGGCCAGGGATGGTTTTCGAGTTTTGTAGATACTGAAAAATACTTCATGTCAAAATTGTAAACAGTCTGGGATTATTATTTTTTTGCAATATCAAAAATGCCACCGGTATAGCGCTTTTCAACAGAACTGTAAAATCAAATTGCCTAATTTGTGATAAAACCAGCGCCAAGTTCTTAATTAATTAATTGCCTGCCTACGCAACATAAAACATCGGCACCGTTTACGAAAATGAATCGCTTAGCTATAAGGACTCTATAAGAATTTAATCGAACATGAAAATATGCCATTAAGGTAAGGTGTAGTGAAACGTAGGACGTGCCGTTCTTATCAAAGGGCGAAAAAGTTATTACCGAGTTTGCCAGACTTGGTTTTGGTCTGTACAAGACGCCTTTAAAATTGCATCTTTTGAAACTAAAATACCTCGTACAAAGAATTGAAATTTTTCTCTAACGCTTTAACATATTTTTAGCCACTCAGCATGTTGTATTGGAAATCCGCGAATCTGTTAGGCCATTTCCAAATTGTCCTTCGCCTCCGTCTGTGTCAAACCACAGAGCTGTGCAAAACCATTCATTTGAAAATGTCTCCTACATGCACGGCCATTTTCATGCACGGTAGCGCACGATCGAGGACTCGTTTTGAAAATGAGGCAAAAGGAAACTCGATTTCAGGATACTTTTGTTAAAAAGGAAAAAATGGTAAATTTTTACGCTATTCTATTATTGTTTACCGACCTTTCGGTAATGCTGCCTTCTTCAGGGTGCAAAACTAAACTGTCCAATCTTTATCTTTCTTGACTTTACTATTGTCATCCGTTCGCTGATGGAATACGATCGCGTGGGATCTGAGTACGCCTCGAATTTTTAAACTTGATAAAACAATGCTGGGTACCGGCAGTCGAATGAAACAAGATGCGATCGGGTGTTTCTTTGTTCAGTTGGGAGAATGTAAGTGCCAGTTTAGGCAAATCTTCGTTGAAGCACTCGAAAACTAGCGCGAGTGTTCACGAGTTCTCCCGAAGCACTCGCGCGAACAAATACATCATGTTGCTTAGCAACTTCTGGGACGAAAACCGCGGGCTCAGTCACTTCTCAGAGAAGTGTTCGCGCGATCAACTGGCACTTGTTCCCCCGACTGTGTTGCAGGGAATTTGTACTGGCATTCTGTTTTTGAAGTCAAAGAACTGAAGAAGAACTTGACTGGCGGAGACCTTTCAAATAGCGGGGAAAGAACTCGAGGAAACATTCAGCTGCTGAAAGCTACCTCAAGTCCTTGTATTCGATTGTGTCGCGTGGAGATGTGTCTTGTGTTTAAAAAGAAAACAAAAACAAAGTAACACAAAACAAAAATTAAACCAATCCGTATCTTGCCTACAAAGATCCTGTTATTTACAAGTTACCATTGACTGCTGTTCTGTTATCTTCTTCGAGTTGGATGTACTTTGGTCCAAAACTTCCAGACAGGAAGTTACTGACTCGGGAACGGAATAAAGCTCGGGCTCCCGCACAGGAATACCAGTACAGTTGGCACACTTCAGGATTTCGCCTTGATCTGTATCTTCAGTGAGTAAAGCCAAGAATACTTAGTTTAATCAAATGGAAAACGGTTTTGTTAGCACTTTCATTCATCGGCCTAATCGATAAAGTAATTACCGCAATGAAGAAAATATGAATAATCTTGTCTTGAAATGCGTAATGAGGAGGGCAACAAATCTCTTAGCTGACGTTTATAACTAAACACCTGCGATAACTAAACACATGTTTTTTTTAGAGTGAAAGTGAACGACATCAAAATGTCGGTTATAAAGTAAAACTTACCCTTCTTTGTTGTCGCTGTGTAGCAGCCGCTTTCACTCGGCATGCATCACTTATAATTCATATCGTAAACGAACATTCTTGACTGGTACGACCGTTTCTAAGCAAATCTTTTGAATTCACTTTCATCCACATTTCAAAAATAAATTCTAAAATTAAGGAATTAGACGTAATTAGCACGATTCTGTCAAACCAAGCTAAACCTCCTGGGCCTAAACAGATAAGCTAACCCTGAATTAAAGTGGAATATGCAAACAAAAAAAAAATGAAAAAACAAAAGATAGTTAACCAAGCATCATCTCGATAAGGTAAAACCTCATTTACAATTACTTTCAGCAGACATTTACATAATACATTTATAGCCGATGAAACTGTGTGTTGACAGTAAATGCAAATGGGGATTTTAATCGAGATGAAGTTTGTAGAGTAATTATATATTCAAAGCCCTATCATTATTATTTACGTTTCAATCGACATTGCTCAAAGTTCAAATTATGATGAATACAACTGAAAAGAAACTTACTGATAATATTGTATAAAGCCGAGTTTGAAGTTAGCGGTTCAAAATCCGGGATAAACCCGCTTAAGACTCGATAGGCGATACGGGCATATTTTATTAGCTTACATACGTTATACGGGTGTGGCAAAATAGATACTAGTAGCGGATTTATAAAATTAAAAAAAGGAAACAAAAAAAACGACACCATGTGCTCATTGGCTAAATCAACCCATTTCGGTTGGACAGGAAAGACTGGACCGGTAAATTTCAGAAAGTTTACTTTTAGGGCTATCGAAATGTCTTTGCGACCTTCACTAAAAACCGGGCATTTGAGCACTTGTGAAAATATGCGAGCAGGAGAGAACGACTTACTTATACTTACTTATTCCTCTTCGTCCCGGGTGGGACATAAGGCACCAACGATCTGCTTCCATTGGGACCGATCTTTTGCCACATTTTGTGCCTCGCCTCGCCCCATGTCAAGCCCACCTCCTTTAGCTCGGCCATCACAGGAGAGAACGAGCACCCCTAAAATGTTGCGAGCATTTTGAGGGGCCAATGACCCATTATTTGCCCTAAAGAATATTTAGCGGTGCGGAGAGGCAGGTACTAAAACTAGGAACACAGGTTTGCTTGCGGTTAGTTCCACTCCACTTTGCTTGCGGTTAGCTTTCATCGATTATTTGTTGGTTAGAGTGACTTACAATTGTTCCGGGGTGTTCCGGGGTTCCGGTGTTTCGTTTCCGGTGTTCCAGTGTTCCTACTATTAGTACATGCCGCGCGGAGATTGGGATCTAGACAGAGAAATTTTAAATTTATTGCTGACCAATGGGAAATGAGATTATTGAATCGGAGCCAATCAGATCATTTCCCGCTCTTCACAAAACTTGACCGTTGACAAAGGGGCTTTCATGAATGAACTTCTTGAACTTTTACAAGAGTTTGCACCAGAGAAGTTTTGTTGGAGACTATCACACGAAAATAACTTAATTACCTTAGTGTTTTACTGCCAAACATGCCAAAGAGTTTCGCTGTAGGTGATACCGTGTGGGCATTATGGCCAGGGAGCAAGAGATACTACGAAGCTACAGTCATCGATGTTAGCAAAAATACAGTTCAAGTTGACTTCAAAGACGGTTATAAGACAGAAGTTCCTCTGCGAAACACATACGTGAGGCTAATTTTAAAATTACTTGCATATTGTTGTCCATGTAGATTGTTAAGTTACGAAAGAATTGAAGGAAATCATCGTAAGTTATCGCGATCACTCTCGTTATCTTGTGACCGAAGTCGTTTGGGACGCCATTTTGTTAGCATTGTTGTTGTTGATGTTACTTCTTACATGTATAAATCTTACTTTCAATGAGATAACACCGTTTGCTATATCCTGTTAGCTTAATGCTTGTCGTTCAAAAGCCGAATTGCCTGTCACAAATTTATTTGTAACAGGCAAGCAAACGGAACAACAACTATGATGTTTTGTATTACCAAACTTTTTCGACATTTAGTTTTTTGAGTGTAGCATTTCATGCTTAGATGATTCTAAATTTAAACGAAGCAAAGCTTAAACTTTATATCACTTAGTATCATCGAAGCTTCGTACCTGTTACCTGAAGTATCTGCCCGTTTTGTTTTGCAGAAGACTATGCCAGGTCGATCTCGCTCAGCTTCGCCATCTCGATCGCCATCTCGAAATAGGTCCCGTTCGCCAGGCCGGAGATCTCGCTCTCGATCGCGGTCTCCAGCAAGATCTCCAGCGAGAGGCCGTGGCCGTCCAGCAGCTCAGAAGTCGTCGGAAGAAAGCCTTGTCGAAAAGATGACACAACAAACCGTGGTCACTCCAAGTCGGCGTTCTCCGAGGCGAGGCCGAATGCCCGAAAAGAAAGTCGAAGAGTCTTCGACTACGACCACTTCGGTGACCAAAGATAGTTCGAGCGTAACCACATTGAGGGTGACTCGTTCCGTTACGAAGAAGCTCATTGCCGAGGAGAAAGAAGCACTGCTTACAACAGAGATGAAGTCCACCATGTCGAAAAGCCGGCATGGTTATGAGTTCGGTGGTCCGTTTGGTGTGTTCTTCATGATGATCGCTCTGCCGGTCATTGTTGTAGCGTCTTACTTGTTCTGTAGTGGAAGGGAACCGTGCTCGATCAGTCAGTTGCCAACCATTCCGCCATTGTGGAGGTTTACTGGTGGATTTTTTGATATTGGCCATCTGATTGTCGATGGATGGATCATCCTTCAAGCACTCATTTACATGTTGCCAATTGGAAAGGTGTGTATACATTGTGCATTAATAATGCACATAACACTGGCTTCCCCCTGGGGTTGACCCATTGGCCGACTATGGGGATGTGTTGGGGAATACAGGGGAATAACAGGGAATCTTGTATGTACATGTATGTTCTGATCACCCCATGGGTGCTCAAATGCCACAGCTAACAGTCTCGTTTTGGTGAACAAAATCCACACTCCCACCAATGTAAAATCCCCTTGCTCCTGGGCACTTTGGTGAGTCTAATGCCCAGGAGGGGATGGTGATGGACAAAAGACTGACCCCCAGTCCATGGACTACTCCGATGGACTACCCAAATGGACTACCCTTAAATGGACTACCCCTAAAAAATCCTATTTCGCTACCCAGGAGCTCCCAGGGACCAATAATATTAAGAATATGTTGTGTTACCCTTACAATATAAAGAGCTAACCGTAAACAGGCTAACTAAAGTGCATAGCAGGCTAACCGGAGTGAATTAGTAGGCTAACCGGAGTGCATAGTAGGCTAACCGGAGTGAAAAGTAGGCTAACCAGAGTGCATAGCAGGCTAACCGAGGTGAGTAGTAGCCACAGAAACCCATAAGGGTTGAAACGTGTAACTCCCTATGATTCGTATTGTACAAAGCGTTTGAACATTCGTTTCCACAAAGTACCATATTTGGAAAATCGCGAGAAAAAATCAACCAATCAATTCAGAGCACGCGCTAGCTCGTGCTAAACGGTGCAATCTTGTTTTTGAACAACTGTGGTTGATTTAAGTTAAATTCGGTTAAATTCTTCTGTTTCATCGTCATTAAGTGGTCTAGAGAACTTCACTTGGATACTCTTAATGAATATCTTTAATTTCTGTGAGTAATTTCCGGCATTTAGGTCGGAATTCAAGTGACTTACTGCGAAACCTTACTGTGTAAATCATTCGCGTACAAACTCTTTGTGTTTCCAAATATGGTACTTGGCAAAACTGAATATTCGAACGCTATGAACGCGCGTTACACGTTTCAACTCCTTATGAGTTTCTGGTAGCCACTAAAAGGAGTGCTATTTTGATAGTTTAAATAGCTAACCACCGTCGTTCCCAGTGCCTTTCAAGGTCGGTGCGATTCCTGTATTTAGGCGCTAAAGTGTCCGTGAGGATAAAAATAAAGAAGGCCCATGCAATGTAAGTACATGTAGCAGTTCTTTCAATCCTACTCATTCAAAATAGGATTTCTTAGGGGTAGTCCATTTAAGGGTAGTCCATCGGGGTAGTCCATGGACTGGGGGTCAGTCTTTTGTCCATCACCCGAGGGGATGTTGAAGTATTGATTTGATTGGTGCATTACCACCCCCTTGTTTTGGACCCCAGAGGAAAGCCTGAGTGATTTGATAAAATGTAATGCCTCAAACCACATAGTCCCAGCGAAATTCAGTTGAAAAGCTGTTGTTGGTTCATTGCTTTTGGTTTCCAAAAAAAACCTTGAGGACCAGAATATCAAACTGCTGCAAGCCTGCTGCCTAACGGGCGCCCGGTCGCCTGGGGCGCCTAAGTTACGAGTGCGGGCGACTAAATTTTTGTTCAAGGAGCCCGGATGGGCGCCTAAGCATAGATTTTCCATTTTCATCTAATGCTTCAATTTCCTTGTAACTTTGTTCCACTGGCGTAAGATATATTCCGTTCAAAACAATAAGTGCTTCATTTCAAAACAGAAATACTAAAATTGTGCATATAATCGAGATAATTTTAGCGTATAAATACGTAACGTGCCTTTGCAAAATTCGGCAACTTCGAAAACCATTTATTTTTGACTGTTTAGGACTGGGACTGACTCCCAAATATGGAACGAAGAATGAATAGTATTATGGGCTGCTTCACGTTTCGTTCGCTACGTTGATGTTTTGGAGGAGTTTATAGTGAATTTGAAGTAAACATTTACGGATACAAAAGTGAAATCAATCTCCTGGCCATCCATGCATCAGGTCTGATCATGACAATTTTAATCTGCAAAAGTTTTCAACAAAACCTTTTCAACAAGCCTAAATAATGTGCAGAATGTTTTGATGTTACACTTACGAATTACTGTAATTAAGCTTATCATTTAACTCAAACTTTTATTTTTTCACTTTAGAGAACGCTTAATTTCATAACAACAGAAAATGTGTGCCTTTTCTGTGACATTCTTATCAGCTACCGCTTTTTGTGGATCAAGTTTGTTTGTTTGTTCATTCGAACTGTTTCGTGTTTTATCTCGGTTATTGAATCGTGACAAGGAGAACAGTACTCTTGAAAATAATGTGCTAGAAAACTTTGCTGAAAACAGTCTGAATAACATGAATTGTTTTTAAAACTACTAAAATCTATTGTATAAGCAACTCATTTGATAAGCCTAGAAACTGTTTTTATTTTCACAACTTAATTTTTCTGGTCTATTTTTGACAACTGATTATGAAATGTAGATAAGATCAGAATTTAATTAAAGTGTTTATACACAGGTGTTTTTGACTTTTTATTACCTTTGCCTTAACCTTCAAACGTAAAACAGACCTGCTAAATTGTAATCTTGGTTCTGTTAAACCTTTATTACTAACAATAATTCAAGTTCTTTAGTGAGCTTGCTGTGCAAAAGTGAAATAATAATTTTGCTGCTTCATGCTTCACTGATTTTGCTTCAAAACTTTGGATGTTCAAAACTCCTTTAAACATTGTTTTATTTTGTTCTGCACATTTTTAACTTACTGTATCCAACATTCATCATAATCTTGTCCGAAGGAGTTTTCTGTTTACGTACAAAGGCTCTAATTATGACAAAACAAAATGTGTGTGCATGTGGAAGGGGACGGGAGGGGGGGGGGGGGGGGTAGCTGCTCCCCAGACCCCTCCTCTTTATTTTTTTTTTCTTCTACCCCACCCCTTCCCCCGAGGATCGACCATGGCAACTTTTAGGCTGGGCTCCTAAAGTAATGGCTTGGGCTCCTAACTTTTTGTGTTAGGAGCCCGAAGGGCTCCTTAGAAATTTTCTTAGGCAGCAGCCTTGTGCTGTAGATACATGTAGTATGCAGCTTTAAGGTGGTACTTACCGGTCAGGGGTAAAAATACAACCTACCTTGATTTTCTGCTAAATTAATTTTCGGTCATATCTAGGAACAGTGCCAAAATTTGGAGCTTTTCTGTTCACTGGTTTCGGAGTAATGAAAGGATAGATTTCGTTGTTACGGGCGCCATTTTGAGCCGCCATTTTGAAATTTTGCGCGTATACTCCCTTCCGGTCTCGCGCACTGCAGGCTGCCATGGAAGCTACAGCAAACCAACAACAGGCATTGAAAGCAAATTAAACTCCCAAAACGACCAGCTATAACAAAAGCGAATACCAACAGACTCTTTTGTAATATTCTAGTATTCTTTATATCTCAAACGGTGAAGATCCAAACTTAATTTAGCTAAATGTACACAATCACGCAACAAAATGCGTATCACAAATCATAGAACCTGACAAGTCAAATTCATAGTTGAGAAATGTAGGCTTAGACAAGTTTATATCACAACTACTCGCATGACCATTTCGGTGAATAAACATGCCGCTTGCATTAGAGTATCTTCAAAAGTATCGAAAGCGGCCAGATCAATCTTTGGTCTTTGCTTCCTCGACCGGGCGATTCACAACTTCTCTTCATTATAAGCTATAATCGAATGCTGATTACGCCACAACAGCAAAGAATAAACTACATACATTTACTACTCGAAGCCGGTTAAAGAATCCCAAATATCCATCTTTGAACTCTTTCCAGCGAATGAAGCATTCTTGAGCATTTGCCAGCCAGAATATTCTTCATGTCGTCGAGAACGATCGTACAAAAATACGCATCAAACGTGTTTGGTGCATTGAAATTGTGAGCTGTAAACACAAGAGAACCACTGTTGTCGCTGGATATTTCTTTTATCCTTCACAGTCTATTTCCAATGAAAGAATTACAAGATTATAAGCTGAATCAGGGTTCAAAATAAAATTTCGTTTTAAGCCCGAATTTGTCGGCTTTTTTTGTCAAGGCTCATTTTTTTCCCGGCTGTTACGCTGGAGCCATGCGTTTTCAAGGGACACAATCCATATGCATACATGACATACCCATAGTTTTGCAATGCATTCTAGGGCGATTTCAAGTACAGTCGGCAATTTGCAAGTTTTTCGAATAGAAAATATTTTACGGCAAAGCAAAAGAATGGACTGGAGCAATGTGACTTCTTATCTTATTTTGAATGTTTGAGAAGCAAATAAGATCTTCCAATATAATTTTCTGGAGGGACACAATGCCTGAGAAGGTGGGGCGGCCCGTTATTCATCTTAACACAGAAATGAAGTCGCCACATTGGCGAGTGAACCGCAAAACCAGAGTTTTCAGTCGCCAAAGATGAAGTTTTGGTCGCAGTAGCCACCAGTGAGTCGCACTTTCTAGCCCTGTAGCTGCTTTATTGTCTGATATATAATGTTTCCTTCAACTTACAGCAACTTTGATTTCAGTTGGCCGATCAAGGCATGATATTTAATATTTCTTCGGTGAAAAGTAGCTGGCAAGTGTCGTTAAAGTGCCGGCTACCGCCGACAGCCGGCTGCTATTTTGAACCCTGTGAATAACAGCAGAACTTGAATCTCCACGACGAAGCATCAAAAATCCCCGCGTGTATACCCGATATGTTATTCAAACACGCGCGATACTTATGCATAATGGCGAGTGCGCATTGTTACCGCTGACAAAAGGATCGCAGTGCCATTGTTTATGGCGGTTGCTAGGGACTTCCCTTTTGTTTCTTTCGAGGACACGTAGCACGCTCGAAATACGTCATTTTCCTCCTTTCTTCCACGAAATACGTGACCCAGAAGCCAATGCAACGTAGACAACAGAAAACAAACATGGTGGACAAGAATTGTGCGTACGAGGACGCAAAAAGAAGCAAAATTTGACGGATTCTCAGCACGTGTGGCGTGAAAATAAAAATACTTCCACGGGTTTTATTGAATTCTTCTGAAATTTGGCAGAGTTAACAAACACAAATGAAGCTATGTTCCCTGACTTAGCCGCCATGTATCGTTGCTTCGGATCGATATTACGGTATGTCACGTGTATTGTTTAGAAAGGTTCAATTATTTTTTGTTTCATTAACATTTGGATGGCGGCTAAGTCAGACAAGAATACTCTTTTTACAAGTATTAAATGCTACAAAGCAGAAAGGTTTTAAAAGAAAAGCTAGGGAGAAAATCACATAAGTATTTATTTGCGTGACATTTTTAGGTGTTAATTTTCACACCTTTCTGATGGGAAATTGACATTTTTGACTTCAAATTCGGATTCTACGGTAAAAATTACCTTGGGGAAGTATTACCAGGAACTCACACAAAGTTGATAAATTATTTTAAAATGGCCTCATTTTACATCCATCTGACCGGTAAGTACCACCTTAAACTCTGTTTTGGGGGACCTTCCCTGGATTCTCAGGTGTCTGTCTCTTACAGCAAGGGGAAATAAGCTAGGGAATGGCCAGTTCTGACAGTGAATGTACACTGTACATTGTCAGGGTCCGAAATTAACAAGTTTGAAGTATGTCATCCATTGGATAACCATCTTTTCAGATCTAGGCGTCCGAGATGAAATCTGGTCGTCAAGCAATAAAAGGGGGCGTGCCATAACTTAATAAAATTAAAGTGAAGTATTCAATTGCACAGCTGAATAAAATGAATGACATACAATGATTGTTTGTATATTGCCCAGTGACTTTCTTCATGTTTTCTAAGTATTTCAAAATGTTGTACACCCCTCCTTCAAAGCCAATGCACTACGCTCTTCTCGCCCTCCAGTGTTGACGTCTGTACAGTATGAGCAAGTCATAGAATTTGTATTTTCGGAATACCGGGTACTGGAGCCACGGCGGCCAGCTTTCCACTGTGGCTGGAATGCTTGAAGCCGTGAGTTTTGAGGCGCGGAGGCTTCCGTTTGGGTTTTCTTGCTTTCTGATCTAGGTTCTCCTTGGCCTTCTGAATCTTTTGGTGCATGTACATGCATGTACTTATTATCTTTGGTTTTTGTAGGTTGTGTATGGACGAGTGCTTGCTGATGGAACTTCCCTTGATTACAGAACAAATGGTAATGGTACTACTATTAATATTTAGTGACACATGTACATGTAAGATAAACACATGTATGTTAACATTACATTTAGTTTTTACCCAGGGCCTTTAGCTTGGCATGTCTTGAATTCAATATGCACAGTGGACAAAATTAAAATCATTCAATGTGCTAGTGAAAACTCTCGTTGACTGTCAAAGACATTTGAACAGGGTCAAATTCAATGAATTATTGCATGTGCTTAAAAGTACAAATATGTTCTTTCCTGTCGTTCAGGTTTCATTGCTTTGATGCTTAGTGTGATTGGATTTGCTGCCTGCATTTACTTCAAAGTACCCGTTACCAGAGTCTACGAATGTTTTATTGGGATTATAACAGCAACTCTCCTGTGGTCTGTAACGGTTGCTGTCATTGTTTATGTTATGGCTCGCAAGCAGAAGACAGGATTGTCTCCAGGAGGAAACACAGGTTTGATAACTTTAGCTATTTGCATTTATTCTTAAAGGTGTTGTGGTTTAAATTTATTTCTGGTTTAAAATTATTTTTTCATTTACCAATTTGATTTTTGTTTCCTTTGTTTCAGTTTATGATAAATTAATGTAAGACAATGAAAAATAAAAATCAAACTGGTTTGAAAGGTGTTAAATCAAAGAACCCTAAGCTTTCACATTGCACCCCATTCTATTCTAAATTAACCCTCTCACTTCCAAGAGTGCCATGTGGCACAAGATGCCATTGCATGCTCAATATTTGTCAATTTGTATGAAATTTGGACAGCAAAATGGTCTTGGATGAATCTGTCCTTATTAAAGCATAAAATCATAACTCCCCCCCCAACTTCTTAATATCGGACAACAACCCACACATTATGAGCTGCAAATATTATTAAGCTATAATTTAGGGGTATACCCAAAATATAATTTTTTTCTTGTGCCAGGAAATGTGATTTATGACTTCTTCATGGGACACCAACTCAACCCACGATGGGGAAAATTTGACTTCAAGTTCTTCTTTGAAGTCAGGCCTGGACTCATTGGCTGGGTAAGGAAGATTTACCAAGTATTATGTATATTTTTTCATGAGGGAAGAGATTTATTTGATTAATTGATTGATTTGTTATACATGCACATACAGGTACAGTATAGCTTACACTAAGTGAGATCCTGGATTTTTATGTATATGTACATCATTTTACATACTGCTTCTCAAGTCTCAGCATTGTTTCAGAAATTAAAAACCCATGGGTTGTGCATTTGAGGGAAGGCACATAACTCTACTCTGTTCAAAGCTATTAGCTACACGTAGCATCATTATTCGTACATGTAGTACATGTATGATGTTGTATTCAGGGTTTTCAATAAGAATCAAAGTAGGCGGCAGAAATGTAGAAGTAGGCGGCGAAGGGGTTACTCGCGCGACCTTCTAGGGGGGTCTGGGGGCATGCTCCCCCGGGAAACTTTTAAAATCAGAGCCTCTAAGAGTGCATTTCCTGCATTCTGGGGCAAGAATTAGGTCATTTTTGACAGAACCATACATGCTTTATTTTCCAGCTTTTTAATCACCATTTTTAATTATCTTGTAGACAAAATAGTCGTCAAATGCAAATTTTTAGTCGCCAGATTGCAAAATCAAATAGGGCCTTAGTTCAAAAGTGTTTAAAATCATTTCAAAGAATTTAATCCAAAAAAGGACTGAATACATAAATATTCAAAAGGAAAAACAAAACAATCTTATCACTAGCTCAACACAAACACAATATATAAGATTTTGTGGCCACTATCGAAGGAATCAACAAGAGACACAATCCATAGGCATACATGACGTGCTCCAGGGCTTGCAAAGCATTATAGGGCGATTTCAGACACGTCAGCTTTTTGCGAGTTTTCCGATGTAATAGAATCTTTTACAGCAAAGGAAGAGGATGGGTTGACTTCTTTCTCATTTTGGATTTTTTAGAAGCAAAGATCTTCTGATATAACTTTCTGGAAGGGCACAGTGTCTGAGGAAATGTCCGTTATTCATCGTCAACACACAGAAATGTAGTGGCCATGTTGGCGACTAAAGCAGAATTTTTATGGAATGTTAGTCGCATTGGCGACCGTATCGGTCGCAATTTCGAGACCTGCAGTCAAAATATTTTAACCAAGAATTATGGCAAGTTTCTTTTGTGTTAAAAGAATTAAATGTTGGGCGATCCGCGGTTCATTGTGGCAAATTATTTATCATGCTCATTCGTAAAATTCAAGTAAGTTGTTAATCAAAGTAGGCGGCGAAAACGTGTGGAGTACCCGGCGAGTTTCGCCGGCTGCCGGCCCTTATTGAAAACCCTGTGTATTGCCGCAATAATCTCACCCCTTAGCTATACATGTATAACTTCTAGTGCTTGTTCTTTTATCTCACACCTGACAATGGTTTTAATAAAACCAATTGAAAATATTCTGTTTTTGCCTTAGTTTATTTCTGAATCATTGGCTTGAATATCTAGTCATGAATTAATTTTATCTTGGACTTTCCTTCATATTATTTTTTATCTCAAACTGTCAGCAGGCCCTGCATATTTAAAAGTTTCCTGGGAGGTTTTAGCCATGTTGCCTTGCTGTATTACCTCATATGTTTGTATTATATTTTACAGGTGATGATAAACTTCTGTATGGCTGCGAAAGAATACCAAAAAACTAGTGAATTGTCATCTGCAATGCTGCTTGTGTGCATCTTTCAGTTTATTTATGTTGCTGACTGCTTGTTTTATGAGGTGAGTAGGAATGTCATCCATTCAATAGGTGAACGCTTGTATAAAGCTTGTATAAAGAGATGGGGGAAGAGGTTTGCTGCTGTAGACTGTCAGGGCTGCCACAGGTTGTGAAATTAAGGCTGCAAATACCTTATTATAGGAAATTAACGCGAATTTTCCAAATCCGTGTTAATTTAAGTCGCGTTAATTTTTGTGAGCGTTAATTTCCGCGCCCTTATTTTAGTGGAGCGTTAATTTCCGCACCATTAATTAAGTGGATTGTTAACTTGGACTTTTTTTAGCATTGTTTTATCAGGGTGGAGTTCAACCGGCATCGTTGGCGCTGAAAAGAACGCTTGAAGTATCGAGATTGGTTTGGGTTTTGGATTTTGTTAACTTGTTAAGAGTGTGTTACAATAAATTTGTTCCAGTTTTCTTTACAAGTTCCATTTCTTTCTGTGGTCGCGTTAATTTCCTTCATTTTGAAATTTTTGCACCTCTTTCGTGTTAATTTCCTCTATTGGAAAGTAATTTTTCCTTCATATCGCGTTAATTTAAGTCGCGTTAATTTCCAATACCTTAATTAACACAAGCGTTAATTTCCTATAATAAGGTAATTTTTCCCCTTTAAAATGACATGCGTCATACTAAGTCAGCATTTTGATCGGACAAAACAACTTACATGAGGTCGGACATCATATTACAGTACTGCTTGATATGTGAACCTGCTCATCTGATGCTTCGTCAACGCAGAACATTGGTGTTTGCACTGGAAAGCAAAAGTGAAAAGTTGTCCGACCATTCTGTCCAACCACATTTGAAATTTCATCAGACATTGGCAAATATTTGCGGTCAGCCAGTGTCCAATGTCTGACTGTTATTTGCAGCACTGTGAAATAATCAGGGAAAAAATATTTCTTGAAGGTCGGAGAAAAGTCAGAATTTTGTTTTGAGTCAAAGAAAACTGACATTTTGTAGAAAAGTCAGTGAAGCTTACATCTCCTCTGATTAATTAAGACCATTGGTTCTGCGGTAAGAAACATTTCAGGTCAACGTGATCTCGGAGAGGGAAATTTAATTTTTATCAGGGGATGTCTGTGGCAACCATGACTGTATTCCAATAATAATAATAATTATTAAAGAATACAGATAAATTATATCTGTCTTCCTTACAAACTATAAAGGGTGCAGCGTTTGATTTCTGCTAGAAGTGTTCTTTTCCACTGGCTGAGGTCTGCTAACCCTTTCAGCTTGATACATTAGGTTTTTTGCAAGTTACATGTGTAGCTTTTTAAAGTTCCTCTTTTTCATTCTCGTAAGGCTCTTGTTGAAACCAAAATTTTCTGTGATCGGACTTTTTGTAATTAGTCCATCACTGCAGTTTTTCGAGTTTATCCCAAAATAGTTTGCCCAGTTTTGTTGTATTTGTATTCTATAAATGAAGGGGTTTCATTAAGTTTTAATGTTGGAGGACACATGTAGAGTAGGTGGACATAGAGAACACTTGAAGTGAATTTCTTTATGTTCAGTTTGAAAATAATGCACGGCGCTGTAGCAGGTACAGACTCTTGTGTATTCTGGTACTAGTACCTGGGTCCTGCCGTCTAGTAAAAACCCTGTAACCATCAGGCTATATGGTTCAGCTTGGCACGTGTAAGAATTAACTTTTTTTCTAACAACTGACCATAAGTAATGGTACAAAACATAAAACCCTTGCACTGTAGCTTCAGAAAGTTAAAGCATGACAATGGCAATCTAGTTTTGATTTCCAGGTTTCATAATAATTTGTTCTGATTTCATTTTAGTCTTCTATTCTGAGTACAATGGACATCATAGAGGAAGGATTTGGCTTTATGTTGGCTTTTGGCGACATATCCTTTGTCCCAATACTGTATTCCCTGCAGGCGCGGTACCTTGTTGATAACCCAGTAAAGCTTTCTTCAACAGCAACCACTGCAATCGTAGCTATGTTTGGTATGTGACTGATGATGTTTTTACATTTTGTAGTAGTCTTTTATTGACTCACCATGCAGTATTATGAGTATAGTGCTTTTTATACATTTTACATGCATTGAGGGATTCTTTTGTTTGTTTGCAGTCATTGGTTATGCGATATTCCGTGGATCAAACTCTCAGAAGGACAGATTTAGAACCGATCCTAACTCAGATGAGTTCCAAGGTAATGGTATGGTAAATAACGGAGAAAGCAAACTACAGGGAGGTGTATGCTCTTTTCATAAATTATATTTTTTATATATCTTTTTTAAGTTCGAATCTCAGTCGGAGAAATAGTTAATCCGACAAAGAGAAATTTTGGTTTGCTCAATCTGAATGGGGAGCTTTTTTTCCTACAGATGTAGAAACCATTCTGACACCAACCGGCCGACGACTCCTGGCCTCTGGCTGGTGGGGCGTGGTACGACATCCAAACTACCTGGGTGATATCATCATGGCAATCGCTTGGACCATTCCCTGTGGTAAGTCTCAGTACTTTGTATAGCATTGAATAATGTATGACTCTACATGAGCCGAAGCACACACTGCCTCTGTGATTATGCCCGGCGTGATCAATCGATGAAACTGATAATCGATTACAATCGATAGCAATAGATACATACTTTACATACTTTATTCAAGATACACAAGTACAATAATAAGAAAAAAAGAAAGACTTAAAAATATGAAAAGGCATCTTGAAAAGGAAGTTCGGAGGTTAGTCCTATATATTGATATCGGAAATTGATGACCAATCGATGGCCAAAAAAATTTGTGTTTTTTAATTGCTATTGATTTTTATCGATTGTCATCAATTGTCATCGTTGTCATTGATTTCCATATTTTTGGGCACAGGTTTTGGGGAGGTAAAAAAGGAAATGCTTTGACAGAAGAAATATGGTGGCATATGTAATTACATAATTACACTGTAACAGTTGTTACAATCGCAGGGCAGGGATCTAGACCCAAGCTTCCAGCTGCCAGACGAAATTAAAAACGCAATTTATGCTACTCTGAGCCTTAGCATCATTAACTCTTCGCATCATTAACTGGCCTTAGCTTCCTGTTGGGATGCTAACGAAATAAACCGATACACTGAATAAATACCAAATATCAGCCTGATATCCTGGGGAAATAACAAACAAGGATACTGGAATAATCTCGGGAAAAAATATGCAATTCACACTAAAATTTCGTTTCTCAAAGGCCAGAGCGGTGCTAGTAACTCCCTTTGGAGGTGACCCAGTTGACTGCGATCATCAATCACCTTCAGCGCATTGCCACGATCTCCTCTCTTCTTCTGAGTGACGAATCGCTCGCCAATTTCAACGGCAAAGGGGCATTCATGATACCCTTTTACTTCAATATGTCATTTCCCGAGCAAAAGCCGTAGCAATAGACCCGGGCAATAGAACACGACCACGTGCAGAACTAACACGGGTTGTATTCCAGGAATTATTGATAGATAATTTTAATTGATCGAAAACAATGATAATCAATGGCAAATGATAGCAATCGATGACATTATTTTGAAGACTCAAGCATGTGATTATCGATTGGTCATAGATTGGCCTATAGCAATGGATAACAATTATAACTAATTCACATCGATTGATATCAATTGATCGATTGGATTTCCGATGGTCGATTGTCATTGATTGATCACGCTGGGGATTACGCCTGCTATGCATTTTCAGGGGGTTTGTCACAGATTTTCGAACAGCCAAAATTTATATTTGTGGCATAGGAAATATAAAAATAATGGTCCAATATTATTAACCATTGCTATACTAGAGCACTGAAACTCTTTACAAGCATCTTTGGCTGCAAATGGTTTGGATGGAAATGGATTGCAAATTGAAAACTTAAGCCTAAACGTTTCAATTTGTTTCCAAGTGTCGTCACAAAATCAATATTTATACATGTAGCTGAGCTTTAGTTTGATTTCTATCCGCAAATTAAGTTTGGACTGATTTCAGAACAGTCTAGACCAAAAATCTGCGAGACCCCGTGACATAGCCCCTTTAAACAATTAAATAATTATTCATTAAATCTGGATTACCAGTAATCCAATTCCACCATGAGCTGGCTTACAACTAGCCTCCTGCGCAGATGAGCCCTAACACGTCTGCACAGGAGGCTAACTTACAACCCTTTACTTTGTGGCGCGTTTGAAATTGTTAACGTACTTACAAAAACATACATAAAAAAATAATAATCACAGTGATAATACTGATTTAATTTCCTTTAAAAGAGAGTTTTGTTGATGTACACTGTACATGTATGCACTGTAGCAATTTGAAGGAGATACATATCAGATAAATGTAGGTTTTGAACCAGTCGATATCTGGAAGCCAATATAATTATTTGTAGGACTTTCAGTACAGGTGTTTTATCTGCTGCCGGATTTCTTGGTTTCAGAAATTTGGCGTGCCACTCTGCTTTATGCTTTAATAAGATACTCCTAAAACAGTAAAAACTATACTAGGAGGGCTAAATTTACATCAGTGAAATATAATTCATAAAAGCTAATTCTTAAATAAAAATAAAATCTAATTAATATCCTAATTAAATTAGTGGCATCGTACCATAGATTTAATGGTTGGCATAATTGTTGATTGGAAATTTGACAAATGCAGATTACGTATAGGTAGTTGATTCCACATCACGATCGATCTTGGATAGAATGAATATTTATATATATCACAATTAGATTGGATATGACGATAGGGGGAAACATTTGGAAGGCGAGAGGTCCTATCCAGAGGACACACCTCAGGAGGGAGTGAGATACCTACTAAGCCCTGTTGGATCTTGTAGAACAAGTTTAGTTGCGACAATAATCTACGTTGTTCGAGAGTGACCCAGCCAAGTTGTTTGATCATGGGGGAGACATGGCTAAATCTAGAATAGTCGCGTAAGACAAATCTAGCTGCTCTGTGCTGGACCATTTCAATTTGATTGATGTTACGTTTAGTGCGTGGATTCCACGCAGAACTAGCATATTCTACATGTAACTTGGGACGTACAAGGGTGGTATATGCTCTTGATTTCACGTCCCTGTTACAGTCGCACAGGACTCTTCTTAATAGGCCAAGTGTTCCATTAGCCTTGCTGCAAATGTAATCACAATGCTGATTCCAATTAAGTTTCTGGTTTATAATAATACCTAAATATTTTGTGGAGGTTGTTTCAGAGATGGCACGATTATTCAATAAACGTTGCAGTTTGAAAGTGCTGTCGTGTTTTCGTCACTCAAAACTACATGTAAACTCTTTAATACCCTTCTACATGCAACTTGTAACATTTTGTTGTTGTTTTTGCTGCAGGTTTCACTAACCTGATCCCATTCTTCTATCCGGTGCACCTGATAATTTTGCTTGTTCACCGTGAACTGCGAGACGAAGCCAACAACCGTCGCAAGTACGGAGCGAGCTGGGACGAGTACTGCCGGCGAGTGCCCTACCGCATTATACCTAAGATATTTTAGACTTTCGTTTTTTATTAACATTTTAATTTTATCGTGAAAACAGCTGTATGTTACAGCATGTATACTCAAGAAAAGTACCGCTACATCTAGCCATCGCTATATTTAGGCGTACATGTACTTTATAAACTCGTTCCTTTTGAAAAACAAACCAAAATGATTCATTTTTTGCATGAACATGGACGACTTATATTTGTTCCACTCGGAATTTTAGAACTTTTTTTATCATGTTGATTACACTTGATTTTATTTTTACGTTTCAAGAATTGTTTCAAGACAATATTTATGTAATAATGTGTTATCGATCGTAATATACGTTAATTATGTACTCAAAGTTCTAATGCATGCACAGAGAACGTTGTAGATATAGAGAAGTTGTACTATCCAATGTTTTGTAGTAGTATCCTTTGAAGGTACAGTATTCCACGGGAAGGCGTGCAGTAACTGTCATATAACATGCCTTTAGAATGGAGAAGTGTATGCTATTGGCACGTTAGGAACCGGTCATTATTTACCGCCTGGATGGGGGGGGGGGGGGGGGGGATTTTTGTTGCTACACCGGAGCATTCACCTGATCCCCCCATAAAGTATATAGCATTTCAATGATCCCCCTCGTTGGTGGTGGAAGTTTTCATGATCCCTCCCCCCTTCCTTTCCAACCACAGTAAAACATCAAGTTCATTGCAGGCGCGGATGGCTGTAAGTACAAAGTGTAAGTACTGCTTGGTCACTTTAATGACTGTAAACTGTAAACGAAGCCTTGAATTCAGCGGCCGATTTGTTCATCGACAGCAAGCGAAAGGTTTTATATATATACAAAAGACCACACCCCGAAACTGTTCGCAACTGATGAACTGTTTCAAGAAATATTTTCAGAAAGCTCAAGAGCGAGTAAAGGCGCTCTACGAAAAACTTCAGATAGCCTCAGATAAGCTGAAAAAAACTCTAATGAACCTGACGAGGACGTTAAACACAAACTTAGCCGTAATATGGAGGTGGTAGTTGCCAGTCTAAACGAAAAGAAAGTGGTGAAGGGTCAATCTCGGGCGAGGATTCTTACGATGAAGGCTGTCCAAGAGTCAGTGGAGGGGGTAGTACGACACTTTTTCGGATATATGTATACTTTTCTCTGTTGCTGTTTGTAATAATACCGCACCGTTCGGTTGCGGTGAGCAAACGCTTTCATAGACTCTTATTAAAATGTCTCTTTAAAGAATTTGAAACATGGAACTTTAACATTTGAATTATATATAGAACTTAAACAATTTTAAGCCATTGCGCAATCAATGATTATTTTTTATAAGATCGTGTCTGAATAAGAGAGGAGGCCAAACATAAAAGTAGCATATTTTTGTCAAAAGGAGGCGATCAATCAGGACACGGTTGATGTTATTTACAGCGATCCCGCCGCCACCTGAAATTCTCAATTTTTTTCTGGTCCCCCCTTAATGTCTGTCAATTACGGCTGATCCCCCCTTTGTTCTTCAGAAAACCATGTGATCCTCCCCCAAAATCCTCCGCTCCCCCCCCCCCCCCCCCCCCCAGGCGATAAATAATGACCGGTCCCTTATGGCAAAAAACAACATTGCATATATCCCGCGGGATACCGCTTTCTAGTTTCTGTACGGTATAACTGTATACTCTTTTATATCCATATTTCGTTGTATGATACATGTCAATAATAGAAAGTCATTATCTGTATTGCTCCAGCACCACATGATTCTGTGCTGTTTATCTGAAGTTTAACTTTATGTTTACATTAATCAATGCCATCAATGCGTGGATTTGTTTTCGCTTGAAGACGAGTAAAACGTGATGAGCAAAATCTTAAAAGCTCGGACCCACAGGGGAAAAGCAGTTGAAGTTTCTGAAAAGAAAGAGTTTGGCAAATCGAATGTGCAATTACTGTCATGTCCGGGCGAGTTGTTTGAGCTTGGGTAATCCTCCACAATAATCTGTTGTTTATATTTATATCAATATCTGTTATGCAAGATTCCAGCCCCCTCCTCCTCTGAAGCATTTTTATACGTGGCGATGTGCTTACTCGAGCCTAATTTTTTTTAGCCATGTTGCTTTAACAAATCACTGCATATCCAATCTCATACCTCGAGTCTTTGTTCCTTGCTGCGCAAGCTTGACGAAACGAACGATTATTAAAAGTTCAGTTGCAGGATCGATTTTGATTGGTTTTAAAAAGAGTAGTCCAGTACCTCTTGTGAACCTCTAATTTCAGAGGCATTCTAAAACAATATTGCTCATTGTCTTCAGGGATAGGGGCATTGTTTGTGCCCTTTGTCCTATTGTTCTTATGGCCAATCATGTGAGATGTTCAATGAGGTGCTGGTTGACTCGGTAAAAACAGTGGCCGGAAGTAAAACACCAAGGAGTTTGTCCATGGTTTTGAAAGCTAGGCAGGTGCAATTTAAATCGGATCTTTTCAGGGTCGCTCGTTTCCCAGTCAGTTAGCCTCTTGGTTAAAATCCCGGAGAATTGACCGAGCCTGCGATCTCCGTCAGCGGGGATGCTAAGCAACATTCGTAATACATGAATTGAACAGCATTCCGCTGACCAAGAAAAGGCTATCACAGGCTCATTCATCTTTGACCTTAACCAGAATTCGTTTATTAACAAGTCGATGTTAGATAAGAAATCTCCGTGTCAAAATATGCCACCTACCGCACAACTGTTTTACAGTACAAGATTGTGTAAAAAGAGTAACATGGCAAAAAATTAGGTGCGTGAAATTAGATGTATCACTGTTGTTTTTAGTTGAAGGTGTGCATATACATGTAAATTAGTCAGCTACTGTGGCCCGTCTGCAGGTTCTTGTTTTTCGTGTTGTACGAGAGGGAAACTCCCTTGTTGTTCATGGGTAGGAAAAAAAAGAGTCTGGAACGGGCTTGAAACATTTTTATTTTTTGATCATGTGGAAATAAAATTATTTTTACATGGAACCTACGACTCCAAAAGCGTACTTTTGACTTTGTGGGGAAAGTGGTTATACAAGATACCATTTTTCAAATATATAAACATAAGCGTCCTTTTTGCGCGAAAATATGCACTGATCATTGTCCGCGGGAAACCTTTTTCACAAACGTCGAAGCAATTCTGTCGGCGTTCAAATGTTGTTAGTTTGTTCAAAATGTTCATTTCTATTCTAATTAAAGTGATACTCTACAACCCAAAACGAAATTTCAGAAAAAGATACCTTATAGCATTAATAAAAGCTATTTGCCAGGAAAAGCCGTGTATTTGTATTTCGTTTTCTGACTCGTCCCCAGTCGTCTTGATATAACACGCGGCAAAGGAAGAGTTGCGCACGAGGTAGGGGAGCAGGGGATGATGGGAAGGGAGAAGAGGAGAAGACTTCCTCTTTCGCTTTCTCCCTACCCATCTCACCTTGCGTTCCCTTTCTCGGTACCCATCCCTCCCTGCGCTCTCCTTTTACGCTGTGTGAAGACTGGGGACGATTCAGTTTCGTTTTCGTAAAGTTCGGATACTGGGAAATCCCTGTTATAACCCACCGATAAATTTCCGCGCGCTCATTGGACAAAACACATCACGTGGTACAAAATCAGACAATATACGTATACCCGGTCCGATTTGATATCCGTTGCCCGATTTTATAGAGGAGTTCAAAACAAACGAACCAAGTCACCTTTTCAGTTTTAACTTTTTAATAAACCAGACCTCGAACGGATAAGTTCCCTTCAGGAGTTTCAAATCACAACCATATTTGAAGTCAGTTGTCACCGGAATAGAAAAAACCCTAAAACTGAAAGGGCATATAGAGCTGAAAATTAAAATCAGTGCCAATAGATAAAGAACGCCCACATGTTTAATGCTTCTTATGGTTTTTATAAAATTCGCATTATTATTAAAAGTTATGACGTAACAAACACCCGCATGTTAAGACTTTCTTCAGTAGCGTTCCTTTTTTACATGTAAACGGTAATTCCATACGTGGAATTAAAAAGGGTCTGTTATCTCTGATTCTTAAAAGAATCGGAACTCTACCTTCTTTCCTCCAAATGATTTAAAATTCTAACGCGCGGTTTAGGACTGTCACTAGTTACGCGCACGCAAAGAAATTCACCATTTAGTATTACGAAACGCTCCAAAATGACTTGCCACCAAAAACCGTCTTCAGCAATTTCTTAGCAACTGCTCAAGATCTGTAGTCAAGAAGGACACCCCTTAAATGCGCTTAACATTGTCGTGGGCGTTTGCTAGGAGTGGACGTCGATTTTACTAGCGAAGTTGTAAAAGAGCCATTGATCAGAACTAACTTGTTCGGTCTATGTTGGAAAAATATTGGCTGAGTTCTTAAAAAAACCTCCGCCCGGCAATATTTCTCCACCCGGACCTCACGCTCGGTCGATAACCTAAACTATCTTGAGGATGCATGTGTAATAATGGCAACATATTAACTGTATGTAAGGCGACTTTAGAATTTGCGTCAACTGGAGCAGCGTCTGATTCTAAGTTTTCTTTCATCCGTCCCCAGTCTCTGGTTATTGTTCGTTTTATATTTCTCCAGCAGCGTTTCCATGGCGACGAACACCTTATTTGGATAATGAACGACGTCCAGGTCCAATGTACCACCAGGATACGAATCGGTCATTGGGTACACGTCTATGACGTCATACCCTGCTTGGCACATGGCTGACATCGCAAAAGCGCTGAACAAGGGAACCCGCTGAATAAAGACAAAAAAAACACATAAATTTAATAAATCAATATTAACTTCAACCGATTTGTCGATCCACGCTGTAAAACACAGCACCCTCTCTCTGCTTTGCAAGATTTGTTTTGAAGGCCGAAATCAACGAGTGACTTACTTGATCCACATTTGTATTTAGCTTAAAAAACTTAAAGAACATCACCATAGTTCCCAAAATTAAATTACAGCGTAAAACTTCTCTGTCTTTAATATACCGAACTCACATCAGCAAACCAGGTTTAACAAAATGAAAAACAGCAACATAAAACTGAGAGACAGAATTTTACATGAAGTTCAAGTAAGCCCCTATTTGTGATTTTATTGTGATAAGTTATCAGTTACAACTTCTACAACTTCTAACTAAACAGCTTTTAAACATGGTTTATAGCCTTGGTGTGAATAGGGTATTAGTTATTCACTAATAAAAGGCCTCCTTAAAAAGCATTGCTTTGATCTCTTTTTTAAATTCATTCAGTGATTGGATGGATCTTATCCTATCAGGTAGAGTGTTCCCAAGTCTGGGTACAGCAACTTGAAACGATTGTAATTATCCCATCGGGCGTTGAGGTATTTTTTATGCGGGCTAAAATATGTTTTAGCTCGCTGCCGCGGACCAATCAAAGACAAGATTGCGGTTAAGCCTGCCAATCAGAACGGAAATACCATTCAAATGGTCGCGCCGTTTTCCTTTACTAGTACCTTATTATAGGAAATTAACGCTTCATGAAATTAACGCAAATTTGGAAAATTCGCGTTAATTTAAGGTATCAGCCACCCTTCAGGACCGTCCGCGCGCCGATCACTTTAGCGCTTTTGTTTTTAATACAAACCCCTACAAACCATACATTTTCTGAAAGCTTAATAGTTCCAGATTATGGATATTTCCTTCAAAGTTAACAAAAACCTAAAAGCAATGCGATAGCGTGACGTTTTTGCAAAAGTATGTGTCTGTGCAAATCAAGCTCCAGGTCCGCCGAAAATAAGCGGAAAAAAACGATTAACACCGCATTTGCCTCTCAACAAGTTCCACTAAAAAACCGTGGGTTTGTTCTTTTTTAATGAACAGATAAAGTTAGGGAAGACAAATCACCAGCACTTCCTGTGGACAAATAGAGATTACTCGAAAACGAAAAAAGAAAACAAAAATCGCAGACACGGTTTTGGAGGAAAACCATCTGACTAGCAGCTGGCCAAATTTCAGCCAAATCGATGGAGGGACTGCCAACTTGGAGCTTAAAACGTACGCTCAATTTATCGAAATCTTCTTTCCGAGAAAAATAGCAAAACGTATTTTCGGCGGCGTCCTACCCGTAAAGGGATTACGACGCCCAAGCGTCAAAGTTGATGAATGCCAGAAAGGGATCATCTTACTATAACAATAGGTACATGACAGGTAACATACAGCAGGCGATTTCAAGTTTACGCGGAACGTTGCGGGAAATGCTCTTTTCTTCGTTCGGTCACAGATCGCATTGGCACAGGTAAATAAATTCAAAATTTCCCTGTTTCTTCCGTCTTAGGAAGGAAGAAACAGGGAAGAGAAAAATCGACTAAAACACCACTTCAAGACGCAAAACAGGCAAAAGGACACAGCAAATGGCAAAAGTAAGTTTATTTTGTATATTTACTGTATTTTAAGCATAAATACGGCCAAAATCGACCCAAATCCGATACAAAGCCCTATAATATTCTCAACGGTCTAGTGTTACGCAACACCAATTTATACCTACCAACCGCTCGAAACGTGAGCTTGGGCTGCCTGTGTCTTGAAGAGCTTTATCTCAACATTACAAAATCCCAAACTTCGAAAATGGAACTTTTTTAACCGTGGCTGATACCTTAAGTCACGTTAATTTTTGCGAGCGTTAATTTCCGCGCCCTTAATTAAGTGGAGCGCTAATTTCCGCGTCATTAATTAAGTGGAGCGTTAATTTGGATTTTTTTAGCATTTTTTTTTATCAGGGTGGAGATCCACTGGTATCGTTCGCGCTGAAAAGAGCGCTCGAAGTAGCGAGATTCGTTTGTGTTTTGGATTTTGTTAACTTGTTAACGGTGTGCCTTGTTCCTCTTGTCTCTACAAGTTCTGTTTCTTTGTGTGGTCGCGTTAATTTCCTTCATTTTGAAATTTTAGCTCCCCTTTCGCGTTAATTTCCTTTATTGCAAAGCAATTTTTCTTTTACTTGGCGTTAATTTAAGTCCTTAATTAACACGGTCGTTAATTTTCTATAATAAGGTAGTTAGCAGTACTTGAAGCGCCGTTTGAATTGAGACGCTTTCATATGCAACTGCAAACTGTTTTTGAGCTTTATAACGACATTTGACTAAAAATCCTACCAATTCAAGAAAGCAAACTCAGCTAGATGAATTGAGGAATTAACAGAAACTCGAAAAAGAATCCAGGCGTCAAAGTGAATGTGAATGAAAGTTTGAAATCGCTTAAATCGTAAAACTGTCACTTTCGATCATGGAGTCACAATCTTGAAACTGTTTGGTGAGTACAGTCCTCTCACCAGAATTCATAGCTGTGACTCCACGATCAACACGATGACGAGGTCATAGCAGAAAGCAATGTCAGAGGGTATTTGTACAGTCTAAGCAATAACAAGGATTCGGTTTTTATCAAGATTTATAAGAGCGCTTCCTTACGGGATTACATACCTGTGTCGTCATGAATCTAGAATATGTTTTGTTAGGGTATTTGCCTTTATGCTTGCATATGGCCGTTGTTGATTTCCAAATGATCTTCGCTTTATACTTTGGAACCATTTTTCCCTGAGAATTTACTTTAGTCTCTTTCAAGATCTTTATCACATCTGCAATAACTTTCTGGTAGGTTGTAAAATTAACAGTAGCTGTATAGTGGAGTCCAAGGTTTAAAAGCAGTACACTGTTTTTCTGCTGCATTTCTGGCCCACTAAGAACGCTGCGAAGGGCATCTAGGACCTTAACAGGCCTGAAATCAAGATCATCGTTCTGTTTTCTGCTGAGATCCTCATTCATTACGGGATAGATCCAGTTATAACTATTGTTACAGTTTACGTAGAGCTTTTTGCACAGGGCGGCACGGGAGTTTAATGAACCAAAGAGACGAAGGCCCAGTGAATCGCCGTAGACCCACAGGGTACCAGAAGGGCTGTGGTTTGATGGTAATGACCAGTTGTACAACTCTGAAGCCAAGCAAATACAGCTATTTCAATTAATATTCAATTAAAGCAGGTGGGAAATTTCTACAAACCACCGAATAGACTACCCACATGTGAGAAAAATATTTTCTTTATACAACTGGCACTTTTGAAGCTACAAATCAAATTTATGTCAACTGTCAGATCAGAAGCAAATCTTGGAAGAATCCGTTTTGTTTGTTTTGATCAATTATTCAGCAATTTCGTCCATTCTGTTATAAAGGTACGAATTTCCAAATGATCACTAACCATCTAGATATGGCCGCCATTTGCCATTTCTCCACCGACCAAATCCATCCCACAAGTGGTTGCAGCTGTAAGCACAAGTTTCCAATTTGTCTTTCAAAGAGAAACAGAAAAATTAGATTAAGATTAAATAGTTAATGCCCATAGTTTCCATTAACAACAACAACAAAAAATATCACTTCTCACCTCGCCGTTTCGTCTGCTCGAAAGCCTGCTTTTCTCAGTTCCTTTGCGATTCACCAATTAATTAAAGGGAAAACGTTAACTGTGTAATTACACTCCCTACTTGTGACTGAGCCATTAGCAAGGTCTTCAAGTAAAAATCAACTTTGGACGGCCGATCGATATCCCCAGCACATTTTAGTCTCCACCATGCTGGCAAGGTTTATAAATAACTTTAAAATGAAAACTTACCTGGTTTTCTTGTCCACAAATTGCCATAATCGAGGGGGCCTTAATAGAACTTTTACCATAATTACCGGGGGGTACTTTGTGGCAAAAAATATTGTTCGCATTTAATTTAAAACTCTGAGGACGTACCTGTCAAAGACATCTTCGTCTTTGCCCGTGTTACGTTTATTTTGAAGGGGTTCCCATTCTTAAAGGGCTGTATCAAGTAGTCGTCTAATGCGCCTAGAAGCCCATCTTTTTGGAACTTTCCATGAACGTTGCCTTTAATGAACCAGTCACGTGGTGGGTCTTTAAAGCCATCACAAAGACTATAATCAAGGTAAATCATCACCTGATAGACACCAGGCTCCGTGATGAGAAATAGAGCTTCGTAAGTTCCATTATTGTGATCAAAAACAGTGGCCGCAATACTTGATGGGCCACGTACGTAAACCCTCCAAGTGTCTCCACCAATCATCTTTGTTCGGTTATCTGCAGTTCTTGATTGGATAAAAATCTTGCTATACTCCCCCGCTGGCCTGATGTTTTTGAATACGATGTAACTTGTATTAGCGTTAGTTCTATTGCCTTTTCCCCAGCCGTTTTTCACTTGGCCCCAGGCCATATTATCATGACACGGTCTCATTATGCCTTGCCAGTCTACGCGTGCGCGGCGCTGACGTAACCATTCGCGACGGAAATCTTCTAATCTATCCATTTTGTCGGTTTTACGTATAGAGGGAAGAGGCAGACAAGCTCTCAAACTGCACAAGTAATTACTAAAAAGAAGCAAACTTAACGCGCACAAGAGAAGATAAAAATGAATTCGCTTTAAAACAATGCCAGAACGTCCTGTGGCCATGATAAAGGAAGGGGTGCACGTTCAAAAATGATATCCCAGTGGAATGTTGAATTATCGCACATCGGCTGTACTGTTCTGCAAGTTCCTTCAGATGAATCTGCAAAAGAAGGTTGAGTTTTGAAAGCCTCGTTAAACATGTTAAATCACAGGCAGCCTAAACTCACGATACGATGAATTGAGGCAATTGGTACGTAGTTACAAAGTAAGCGCTGTTATGTTGCGCTGTTGGCCGTTGAGTGAGCGCTCTATAAGACAATGGAAAAATCTTTTTTGTTATTTTGAATGCCACGTTATTTCGAGCACCACACAATGTCTTATAGAACGCTCACTCAACGGCCAACGGCGTAACATAACACGACCAAGAAAATCACGTTCCAGTAGTAACGCTTACATAATTAATTACCTATATTTTTACATAAATCAGTTTCGTCAATTTTTTCGCATCGTGACTTGGACTGCCTGTGATTCAACATGATCTACAGAATAGCCGTGAGCCTGAATAAAAATAATAGTAAAAATCGATTTTCAGGTTACCGTTTGTGGCTGTCATCCGCAGTTACCTGAAAGATTATGAAGTGGAAAAAATACGAATTTGGGAGCAGAGGATTTATATTTATTTATATTTTACTTTTTCATCCCAGGAAGGTAACAATCCGCAACGGTCCAGCGACAAAACTAATTCCAAACGCAGCGAACTTTTCAGCAACAACAACAACAAAAACAATTTCAAACACAGGAACTCAGGATGGTGCTTGACGGAGATGCCTTTATTGTTTGCCTTACGTTCTCTAAATCATTACAATTTACAGTTCTTTCAATAATCAGGCAAGGAGAACTTAAGTAAGCTCTCTCCCATAACATACATTATTCTATTTATTTATTACAATAGGCGTCAAGATAGGATGTCAGTAGTAAAGCCGGTTACCCTAGGGAGCACTTAATATTCAAAATGGCCACCCGGACCTTAGGACGCACTTAATATTCAAAATGGGGGCCTATCTCACTGAGTATAAAATAATATTAAAAAGGGTGTTGGAAATGTAAAACGAAACGCCTCACGTCATAAGGAAATGTAGGGATTTCTAAGGTTAAAAATACCGGAAGAGAACAGGTGTAACAGGTGTGCTTTAGAACACTATAAAATATCAACCGAGTAGAGAAATATAGCTTCACGGAGAAGATGGGTAAAACTGAAACTAAAACTGATAAAGTGAGGATGAAAAAGTCTGTAAGAAAACCTTACTCGTCGTTACCCTCTCAACATAAACAAGATAGTGCAACATTGTTCGCAGAGTATGAAAGGCTCGTGAAAGAGGGCCTGAAAGAGGAGCAGGTTCATCAAAGCGATCAAGCCCGAGGCAGTAACGTTCTTGTAGTACCGGGACTAGTTTTGCTAGAGTCCCGTGGGTCTTTCAGAGTTAGTACCATACAAAGCCACGAACTCTGGGGAACGTTTTTTTCGCTGTGCTGGTCAAAACTCTCAATGTGGCGTTATTTGCTTTGAAAACAATCTAATCGATTACAGCAAAGCGGTGGTAGAGAAGCTTCATGGATTGTTCAAGATGGCCGCTCCTATCTATCTGCCTTTGTGGCATGACCACCCTGCTTAACGTTTCTAAATCCCAAAAGAACTATTTACGACCTTATTTCACTTGTGGACAGAGAAACAAGCAAGTTAGATGTGATTACTTTCAGTGGGCTGACGGGAAAATCTCAAATAAGAATTTACAGATTTCTAACGCGGCGATCAAGCAACGAAAGGAGCGAAAAGCTGAGATTCAGGCATTCTCGGAAGGACAGAAGCAAGCGGTTGCCCATCAAAGAAAAAATGTGCCTGACTGTCTGCTGGAGATGACACAGGATTTGGGGCTTTCAATATAAGAACACAAAGCGAATATTTATTTACTGCGTGAAACATTAAACAATTTCTCTACTTTTTTTGACATCTAAAATAAAAAGCACTTATGGTTTAACCAGTAACGGGCAATCGCCATGTTTGTGTAGCAATTTTGGCCTCCTAGTATCTGTTTCCTAAGATGGATCATTGTTGACAAACCGAAAGCTTAACAAACTTGGATCAATTTGTAAAACGGAAAATAATTTAAAAAAGTCCGAAACCAACATGAATAACAACCAGAAAGAAGTAACGCAGGTTAAGACTTCAATGGTTTATATCCTTCATCATCCGTCTAGGGAAGAAACTTTATCCGTCACTAGGTAACCTTTGCGTTCGTTTTATGCAATTACCTATGAAAGGCAAAAGCTACATAATCAGTAAAATAAATAAAATTATCATTTCCCGACGCTGAAATGGAATTAAAAATATATTGCTTTCATACCCTGTAGCCAGTGTCGATTGTGCTAGCTTATCAGACGAGTGTATTTTCTGACCACATCAGAATAAAAATCCCTTCTCTTGTAACGAACGCAGTAAGAGGACCAACAAGAAATACTTCTTTTGTCCTTTGACGCTCTATTCGACAAGATGCAAGAAACTATGGAACGGACGCAAAACTCCCGGTCCATTTTTGTGCGAAAGATTATTTTGACGCTTCGGTGTAACAAGCCGGTCCTTTCTCCACTATATGAACTACCTCGGATGTTTTGCTAAATTGTGATCTTGCTGTGCGATTTTAATTTTTTGTGCGACGGAACTTCATTCTTAACAAAAAAGCAACCCATTCCTTGTTTGCAGACCGAAAACAGACGAAGTAGTGAGTCATGTCTTTCCTCAGCGATCACACACATTAATTGATTAGGCAACGCGCGTGGCCGGAACAAAGCAATGGGCAAAACAAGAGGGTCTCAATGGGGTTAACCGTTAGCCGTAAAACCGGCCAAAAACTTAGCCGTTTAGCCGTTAGGCGTAAAAATTGGAAAATTTTAACCGTTAGCCGTAAAAATTGTTAACCGTAAAAAATGTCTGGTCATGGAATACCACGAAAGTGAAAGTCTCAAGATCTCTTGTGAAGATTTTTGTCTCATCTTTTGCTGCTAAGAAAGGTTTCTGAAATCAAACGAGCTTTTAGCACAACTTTGTTCCATTGAAGAGTCCTTCAAGAGTTTCAAATCACGGTCAACAGATTAAGGACGTCCACATGCTTAATGCTTCGTACGTTTTTTTTTATGAAATTCGAATTTAATTAGGGACGGACCATTAGAAAAGTAATGGGGGCGGATGGAGAAAAACAAAACAAACAAAAATTCATGCAAGGGAAGATGTCTAAAAAAAAATCATGCACAAGAATGGGCCGCATTACAATGCACCAAAGTTTCCCGGCGGAGGATTCCTCGGACCCCCTTTACGGAAAAGGGCCTCCGGCCCATTTTAATCACATCACAACAGAAGTCCATAACTAGAAGTCTACATCTCTGGTAATAGGCTTTGAGATATGTCTTTCGCGTGTACCTCGCGTTCCTCGCGTGTAGGCTATTTTTAGAACAGCTTTGCCGCGAACAAGTAGCCAATCACATTGAAGTATTTTTTAATTCGCGCCTTTGATTGGTTGAACAAATTTTTGAAGAAAAGCAGAACTGCAGAGGACGAGTGAACTCGAGCGAACGGCATTACGAAATTTCTGTTTGTTGGTCATCGTAATTTCCGTTTTGTGAGGATTAAATCGTCCGGACAAGAATCATCAGGCCATCTTTCATCGATGACGACAGCATCGAAGTTGTAAAAATTCGGAGCATCCAAATAAGCGAGAGGACCTCAGTGTTTTGGAGTCAGAATACGAAATGGCAGCGGGCAAGATAGACTAATTCCGAGTCAAATTCAAAATGCGAAGACACTAAAGATTAATGGTACTCTCAAGATGAAGACAGGCATTAATAGAGCAAGTGCATTTTGGCACAGGTTCGCTGCTATTTTTAAAAACAAAACCGTGGTCCCTGAAGCGCTCAATATCGAGCGCGGAATGAACCGAATGAAGTTTGATTCGTTTGAGAACAACATTCAGAGAAAACGACAAGTTTGGCGAGTTTCGCATGTTTTTGGAATTATAAGGACGGCATGAAAACAAAAGACTGACTAAGGTAATGTACTTGTTTTAATATGAATAGAAATACGAGTTTAATTCATCGAACAATGATGATTTCATTCACATCCGTCAAAAGTTTAATTCAAGTTGTGCTTCTCGAGCACTTCGCAGTGTGCAGCTATTGTGTTGTGTATGTTATTCAGTATTTTAACACGAGGATATGCTGTACAAAATAAAGACACACTTAACTACTAAAAGTTTGGGGAACTTCTGTTCATAAATTCTCTCGTAAATTATAAAAAGTCGATCTGTTTGTTTTGTGAGTTTGTCTACGGAAACCCGGCGACGGGTTGCTTTTTCACTCGCCTTCAAATGCCACTGAACAGACGTTTGAAATCACTATCTACGATACTACTTCTGTCGAAATGTGAGAATTAAAGAGAATGGCCTGTCAAGTGTTTTGATGTGATTTGATTTATTTCACCTGCCACTTTCCAAAATATTCGGCCGCAACTTAGAACTCCAATCGTGTCGAAATAGTGGGTTACGTCATTTTCTCGCGAGACATCAGTTTCTAAAAATAGCCTACACGCGAAAGACATAGCACGCGCCCCAATACCAGATGTAGACTTCTAGTTATGGACTTCTGATCACAATCAGTGCTACCTTTTCGCCTCCCCCCCCCACCTCAAAATTCGTTCCTTCGGGTCTGACAGGTGTATTTATTACACATTCTTTCCCTGTTAACTGCTATTTACTTTTGAAATCTCCCTAAGTAAATTATATTTATTGAAGTGAACATTATTCAAAAAGTATTTTATATCATAAAATAAACTTTAAAATGGAAAGTTACTTTAAAGTACAACCTGCGTATTTAATAAAACAAAGTAGCACTGTTTTTAATTAATTCAATAGTAAATTGTGCATGAAGCAGATTACTATCGTGGATAGTGCTGCAGTATAAAAAACATTCTTGCACAGGCAATGGGCCCCAAAAAATTCTTGCAAGCTAAACATCCCCCCGCAATAACTTTTCCCTCATAATAACGTCCCTCATAATAAACGTTATGGCATAGTAAACACCCGTATTTCTAGACCTCCTTCAGCATCGTTCCATTTTATGCTTGTAAATTATAAAGAAGGTTAAGTTATCTCCAATTTGCCATGTTCTAAACGAGCAGGGGACTGGGTACGAACATATTTTCTCTTCGGTACAAACATTCAATATGGATTGAATTGAAAAATGGGGCACGTCATCTGAAAGAGCATCCAAAAATTAGTAAATTCACCAAATTTGACGGTTATTGGTTTAAGCCCAAAGGCATGGTACACTTAGTATGGATTGGAGGGACAGGCGTCCTCCAATCCATACTAAGCTCTCTTTTTTTAAAAGTGTACCATGCCTTTGCGTTTAAACCAATAACCATCAAATTTGGTGAATTTACTAATTTTTGGATGCTCTTTTAGATGACGTGCCCCATTTTCAATGCAATCGATATTGAATATTCGTACCAAGAAAAAAATATGTTCATGCCCAGTCCCCTGCTCGTTTAGAACATGGCCAATTCTTTAAAAATAAAGATCTCTACCTTTTCTCCTCCATTAGGGATTTTAGATTCTAATTCGTGGTTTGGGACTGGCATTAGACTCGGTTACACGCGCGCAATATCATTTTTTTTTTCAACACAAGTGTTCTCCTCCCCCGCCCCCGCCCCCCCTTCCCCTTTTCCCGCACCGAAACAAAAGTAAATTCACAATTTCGCATTACCAAAGGCTCCAAAATGACTTGCCACCAAAAACCATCTTTCTTTAGCAATCCCTTAGCAACTGCTCTAGATCTGTAGTTGAGACGGGTCTGGCAAATGTCTCTTTTGCACGACGTTTTGATATCCCTGACTGTTGCTCAGACTATCTCCCGCCCTTTTTCAGTTTAATGTAGGAGTTGACTTAGTTGCTATGGTTCTGTTAAAGGCTACAATAAGTATATACGGTATACGCTTTAACAAATACAAGCAAGTATGCTTATGACAGGGGTTACACGTGTACTTGTAGAGAATCGTTGCTCCTTGCTTTTACAGTAATTAAAAATTCTGTTTTTTATGTGGACTTTCACACGTAGTGTGAAAATCCACATATTGCGATCGTGCAGTTTTCACGATTGGGACGTCAATTTCCGTGATAACTCGTGTCAGCGCTTTCGGAAGCTTTCGAGGGTGTTCGGAAAATCCGAAGTTTTGGAGGGAGTTAATGTTAAGTTGGACGTGGACCCGGGAAATGAACTGCCCACGAGACGCCACAAAGAAAGCATCACGCATGCTAAATACTTGACTTTCATTAATCTTTATATTTGCATGGCGTTCGACTGAACTGCGGGCAAAGGTAACGCTATTTTTCACACTTTTCGCGCGCTATTTGTGTTCGACTGGACCTCATGCAGTTGCTGTATTCGCTTGATTCGCATACAATTGACTGAAAATAGTTGATTAGCATTATTTAGCAAATATGTGGATATTTGTTGTTTTGTTTCAGCTTTGCCACACAGAAACTTTAGAACGGTAGAATGGATACACAACGAGTCAAAACAAAACAAGTTCACTAATCAAGTTGTTTTCCCGGGGCTTTACCGCATTCATCTTGGATTTCTCCCAAGTTTAATTTGAATAACACAATCTGACTGATGTCGAATTCAAAACTGCTGGTAAAAAGTATAAAGTGTGAATCGCATAAAACTTATTTTGAACCGAAAAATGTATGTATTGAAACCGTGCGGTAAACTAAGTTACTGATAATTATAAAACGTGTCGTTCGCAACTCGCCGACTCTGCTCGAAAAGTAATTCAAGAACGATGATAATTTTAGGTTAAAAAAGTATTCATCTGCCTTCTTGCATCAAGAAATTATTAGTGAAATCTTGTTGAAAGGCGATAAAAGCCATTACGGAAAATTTATATATAAAAACAACGCATTCAAAGAAAATGAGTTAATTAATGAGTTCAGCTGTTGTTTACACAAGCGTTCAGATGAAATGTCACGCAAACAAAGACAGTCTACATACTCCGCGAATATTTATTTATGAATGGACTGAAATTAGTATCCCCGATTTCTAGTGGTAAGATTTTGTTTTTGTTCTTAATAACTAATTTTATTGTCGTAATTTCAATTTAAAGATCTCATATCTTATTTGTCTCTTTCTAGTAACCCCCCCCCCCCCCCCCCAAGAGACTGTCATATGAATGGTCCCAACAGACATCTTCTTTTGGTTTTAAGGACATGTTGCCAATGTTTTATCCATTTAAAGTGACTGTAGCTCTTATTTGAATTGTCTGTATTTTTAAATGGTATCTCTAGCTTGGGGGCTAAAAAAAGGTTGAGCCACGCCCAGATTGCCATCCTTTACGGGAAAAGTAAAACTCAAATCAGCAAGGGACCGCCAACGATAATGCTGCTAACGTGGGATACACAAAATATTCTATCAGCCGAAAAAATAAAATAACATTACAAATAATACCGTAGACTAAACTACGTGAAAAAGTAGACTTAGAGAGACACCAACACGACAGCTGTCCACAGTTGCAGCCGTGCTATATCAATTCTGGGGTCCGTTTCTCGAAGGTCCTGAAAAGTTTTCGCACCCGGAAAGCCATAGCAAAATCTTAAACCTTATGATTACAGAGGTGTCTAATCTATCATATTTTTTAATATGAACAGAAGTTCTCTTCAAACAAAGTTTCAGGCCTACACTTCTCTGTTTTTAAATACAGATAACTAAAAATGGCTTTGCGGTCCCAAAAGGTCTCCGGGGCTTTCGGGAAACAAAGTCTACTTTTGTATCTAGTATCAACCTTAGTGTATTGTTTGTAATGTTATCCTTTACAGGAGAAGAATCAGTAGATCAAATTCTCCGACGAACATCCCCGTCCTTTTCATATAATCATATAGAGATACTGTCGGGTCTTCTCCCAGGTTTTCCGCTTCTCTGGCACAATTTAAATTGGACTGCATTGGGTAAATTGCAAGGTTTGCCCTCAAAGCGAAAAAGTAGTTTTTCTTTCATGATCATAAGAAAAGTTGATTGATAAGTTTTTTATCATCTCGAGTTTCAAGTGACTGTCAACTCATATTTGACCGATACTTAGACTTGCCTACAAGTTGAGCTCACACAGCGCGAAGTGCCAGAGCGCCGGGGTCTATTGCCAAACCGGAAACGAGAAGCAAACGTCTAACATTGGCTCACCTACTCATTTTGTCATCAAAAGCAAATAAAAGTCCACATATGTACGCATTGCGGACCCACTTTTATTTTGTAGATGTAAATTTTTCTACCGCAGTATAGAAATGGAAGATGTAGTTTATTACAGCAATTTACTTTATCTATAATAATTATAAAATCTATTTTTTTATCCCAGAATGGTCGTAAGATTTTACAACAGTAAATATTAATTTTTAACTTGTTAAAACAATGGAAATTAATTTTGAACACGTCTGTTAACCGTAACGGAACAAAATTAACCGTTAGTGGTAAAAAGCCAAAATATTAGCCGTTAACCGTAAAAGTGACCACACCGTTGAGACCCTCAAACAAAGGAGTTCTTTGTTTACGTCAGAATTATGATACTAATCTAAAAATAGAAAAATGACATCATCGGGGCGTAAGAGTGTTGGGGCGCAGGGAGTTAGTGACGTCACAATAGCCCAGGGATTAAGGTCATCAAGAATAATGACATCAAAATCTAATATATAGATTTAGGCAGGCCTAAAAGCGGAGCTCCTATTTATTATTCTTTTGCTCGAGTTTGCACTGTTTCCCAAAATAGAGGTACATGTCGCTGCACTTTATTGGGTTCCTCATGCACGTACGCACGTAGGCGCACACATCAAATTTTAGTGTAACGACTTTTCATAACTCTAAGGGCTATTCAATGTATAAAGGACCTTGATGAAGGCGAAGAAATTTGTTTTGATTTACTTCAAACAGTCAAGGCAAAAAGTTCAACTCAAGGCAAAAAGATCAACTCAATGCACTGAACAAAGTGAACTCGCGGCTAAACAAAATGAACTCACGCCACAACAAAGAAAATCACAGCGGAAAAACTAACTCAGCAAATTCATTGGGAGCCGGGTTAAGTCATTTTTAAGCAGTTTTTTTTGTGAGAATTGTGACAGATTGTGATTTACGAAGTGGTGGTCGCTGTCTAATAAGCTTACAATGTAATTTTGTACCATCTTGGTTTGGTTGCATGTTTATTTATCGTACACATTGCTAAATACCCAAGAGAATTTTATGCAGAGAAGTGAATGAATTTCCTTCGTTTCTAACAGGCAAATGTACGTTGGGAAAAGTCTGAACTCACTCACCCAGCCGCAGGCAACTCGCAATATAAAAACCGGCGTAAATACTAGTTTATGAATCTACAATTTTATCACGGATAGGAGATTTCAACACGCTCACCAAAATGACAAAAATGCGAGCGAGTGAAATAGAGCAGTTGGATAAAAAATCGTTTAATCGTTGGTGTAAAGTATCGTTGCCGAAGGTTTACTCGTTTTTTGCTTTGATTTGTTTGTGGGATGCAGAGCGCGAAATCATGTTTTTGTTCAAAATCCAACGATGAATCTCACAGTTAACTCCACTAACTAAAAAAAAATATTTAAAACGAAACATTTAATAGGCAAAAGTGTAAAAACGTGATTAATTCTAAGAGGTTTTAAAGCAGCCGTTTTAACGAAATTTAAGCTTATAATTGACGGGAAGATCTGAAAACCGACACAACATCGAATTCGCACATAAATGAAGTATAAACAGATTCTCATAACAAAATGTTTACATTTACGATTACCTCATATTTTGAGAAGGCTTGTAAATTCTGCAGGGCAAAGCTTTCAAACCAGCCAAATAACATCGGAGACCAAGCAACGAAAATGGTAGTTTCGTCCAATGTTGGTAATAATCTCACACCACGGACATATACATAATTTGAATTATCAGCGAAGTCAGCGAAGATCAATATCTTTCTTCCTTTCGGTGTAGCTTTTAACAGTCTTTTATCCGCCACTTCAGTCAACTTGACCGGGTCTGGACACAATTTTATATTAGCTCAGTTAATTTTCCAGTCTTGGTCAGCCGCAGGAACCGAAGAGAGTGCTTCAACTATCGCTGTTTTTGACTCGTATTCTGATATATCATGTTCAGGTCAACAACTATTTCGGATCATCCCGTTAAGAAGTTATCCTAAATCACTTGGCAGAAGTTTCCATGCTGTAGATAAGTAAATAAAGCGAGAAATGTTCACGAAAATCTATGTCCTCCAGCACGCTTTCTTCCCGTCTTTCCATTTAGCAGTGAACAACGTGCAAACGAGTTTACCGCCTTTCCATACAATCACTTCGTTTAAGTTGAAATGAAATGTCCAGATCATTTTTTTAACATGAGAAAAAACTGAATATAGCCAAGAATAAATGCTGAGCTCCTCGGTTATTAACTTTGCCCTTTATTTAAATCTGAATTAACGCGATGATCAAAAAAATTGTAAAAAAACTAGGACTTGAGCCCGCGATCAACTAGAAAACCATCATCTGGTCAGCGGTCAACTTCACAAAAACACGTGGCCTCGATGAGCTCGAAATGTGAGCCCGCGATACGACCACGTGATACTGGTCAGCGGATATCTTGTTTTGACAGCTGTCAATTGACCATAACATGGATGTCAAAGTTGTAAGCCCTGTTTAGTAGAGATGGCATTTATCTGCTCCCATCTCCCTCAGCCTATTCTCCTCCCCCCACCCACGGTCGGGCTCTCCTCCCCCTCCCCGCGAGTCTGTAGGCGCGGGTGGGCGGGCGGGCGGGAGTACGCACCAAATTTTCTAGGCCTCATGGGTTTACCAAAAATCCTTACCCATGGTGCTCCGCTGGCGCGCTTCGCGCGCAGGAGCTCCGCTAAAAATAGAATAGGGATATCATTGGGGTGGTTTACATTATCATTATCGGTGACATCATAGTTCAAAAAATAGAATAGGGGCAATAGGCGGGTTAGCTCAATATGTTGACAGAATAGGGACCAAACGCTGATTGACAGAGTAGGGAACTAGTCTACTTGGCTAGCACCAAAATAAAAGCAGACACATTTCGTCAAACTCGCCATTTTACTATTCTATCTCAAGCTGAGGTTATCTTAACTTTGTTTTCAAATGGGAAAAAAAAATATGCTTCATGAAAGTGGAATCGCCAGCTAAACATCAGTCGACTGTGGATGAAGTCGAAATAAGTTGAACATGAGAAGACGAGTGTGTCGTGATTGTCCAGTCCCTAACTGCGGGGCCAGGTATCTTGTGAAGTTGTCAAATCATTTGACAGATGTGCATGAACTAGACTACTACCAACGAAGGAAATGGTTACAGGAAGCAAAGTTACAACCAGAAGTTAAAATCATGATCTATGACGACGACTGACAGCAAAGGTTCAGGAAAGAAGCGTTGGCTTAGCGCAAATATTAAACATGAGAATCAGGACGAAAAGATCGTTTGTGAAAATCACACTCAGAGAAGAGGTTTTTACAAGAAGAGCAAACGGAAAGGACACTTGTCCAAGAAAAGGAAACTATGAAAATGAATATAAAATACTGCGGGAAAACAAATTTTGTTAAACATTTTAATAACCAATGTTTCCCGTTTTGCAATTGAACTTTTAATTCTTATAAAATCAAGGACTTTGCCGGGACAATAGAGACTTTCCGAGGACAATAAGGACTTTCAAAGGATAAAAAGGACCAACGGGCCATTTTGTTACTTTTTATCAATGTCGGTAATAAATCGATAATAAACTGACGCGCGTGGAACACACGAGAGAATTACGCGCGAGATAACAAAACGAAAAGCTCGCCTATTTAAATTGGGTTTAACGAATGAAAGGAAAAAATATAACGAATAAAATTGATGTTTTAAAAAAAAGTATGTATTATGTATATAATGGAAAAGTAACGTTGTGCATGATACTCCCTGTATATATTTTAATTTACGCGCGATTTAAACCAGTACAAAACAGAATTTTGCATTTAAAATAAGATTCTGTATATTGCGGACATTGTACAAGAATAATAAGCAGATTAGTATATGTAATCGCATGGGCCCGAGGGCAATTAAGGATTAATTTCACTTGCATTTTCAAAGTTTTCACAAAATTGCCCGAGTTGCGAAGCGACGAGGGCAATTTGGAAAACTTTGAAAATGCAAGTGAAATTAATCCTTAATTGCACGAGGGAACATTGCGATTACGTGTTTATCACATAAAGGGCAAAATTGTGTACAAAAGAAAACTTAAACGAGGTCCGCCATGGCGTAAACCGGTTGGCAAGAGTATTTGCTCGTAGCAAAATGACCACATAAAAAATCAACTTATGTCGAGAAACAGTAAAAGTAAGCATAACACAGCATGTGCAATTCACTCATAATAGTTCCTTCACAGATAAAACTGAATGCAGTTTAAATTTTATTTACCTTTGTTTACGAGGTGTCCGACCGCGCAGAAATGCTGCATCGATGAAAGTCATAAACAAAGTGTCCGAACGAGCTTTAATAATTTCTTGAACCTGACATTCTCCTTTCCACAGCGAAAACTGTAAGTACCAACAAAATTTATGCCCTTTCCAGGCTCTGTTTCTAATAAGGCGAAGCAAGCAAAACGAAGAAATGCTATCTTTCAGTGTCGATTCAGTGGTCTCAGCCGCCATGAATTTCTTTTCTCCGTGCAGCGAATCGTCCAGACGTTTTTTCGGGATGGGACAAACGAAGTGGGATTGAAAAGTCCTCTCTCTATTCCACCAAGGCACTACTCATTTCTGCCTACCGATTTTCTTTCACATTTGATGAAATTATCAAACGCATTTATATCAAACTCGGATGCACTGCGTTTCTGAACTTTTTTCAAACTCGTTTTAAGCGGGAAACCAACTCAGTGCAGACGACGCGCGCTCAGCCAATCAGGATCAAGTAATCATGCCCTCTTGATTACCAAAAAGTGCCCTCGTGATTAAGAAAAAAATGCCCTCTGTCTCAACCAATCAGCGTTCAGTAATTTTGCCCCGTATGTGATAAACCATAACAATGGCGAAGCTTTCTCATTAACCTCGTTCAATGTCTGCAGGTTGGATTGCCGCGGCAATCCTTTGTACATTGAATGCGAAATCATGCCTTTGTAATGGAATCATTCCTGTGTTGTAATATCTACAAGGAATGCTTGTTCTATTCACTGCGATTTCAGGGTCTTCTTCTGCAAAACTACGGGAGAAGGAAAAATATATGCAGTTTCAATAACTATTTGGATCAAAGTTAATTGAATTGCTTATATGAACAATAACCCCGCCTCAACCAATACCTATAAGAGGAGTGCGCTGCTGCTTCTTGTAGTTCAGTTTGTTCTTAGAGCTCACACAGCACAGATCAAAAATGTGGTCTAACAACCAATTCTTTCAGCAAGGTTATGGTAAAATCCTATATGATAGCGAAGATAGCGAGAGCTCCCAAGAAAGTGAACACTCATCTCAAAGCTCTACATCTAGCGAAGAAATGGAATCTTTTCAAGAAGAAGAGGCTAGTATAGATCCTTGGTCACGAATTCAAGATGAAGTTACCAGTCGCCACGAAACCCAACTCGAAGCCATGATAAATGAGTATGAACAACATGGAGATTCGTCTGAAGTGGCCCGTGTTAAAGCTGAAAATGCTCTACTTCCAGTATATAGGAAAGAGCTGAGAAAAGTACTTTTGGAGTATTTACAGTGGATGCATGCCATGAAGAACGATTCGACCTTTCGTAAAGTGATGGAGACCAAAAATGAATTGAAAGATACGGAAGGATATGATTGGCTCGAATCGACAGAGCTTGCAATCGATAAACGAAAATTCTTACTCAATCGATTGTTTGTCAAACAACCCGTTCCTGAAAACTAAGCGAACTCTGTTTGTGTACTGTTCTTATAACACATTTAATCGCTGCTTTGTTATCAATAAATGTATTTGGCTAAAAGAGATCAGCTGTTTATTTCTTCTCGTGTAGTAGTGTTGAGCAGGTTTCAATTTAAAATCCTCTAATTGTACGGGACGCTTTTCAACGATATTTTTTCATCGGGTAAAGGCAAGACGCAATTTATAGTCTACCGTTTAAACATTGCAAAGAATGGAATTAATTCATAAAGGTCGTAAAGATGGCCTCGTTCTTTTGGTATTAGATTAAGAGGCTTCCTGTAAGATACTTTTACTTACTTTACCTCGTTTACTTTATAGACATTCAATTAGCTTTTCTAGAGCTAGAGGTTTCGCCTAAAACAAAGGCGTTTATAACATGCGTTTCCCAGGGGTTATTTTCGAAGCAAAAAATTCACACTCCAGATAAAAACCTCACAGCAGTTTATTTTCGCTTTTTACGGATTAAAGAAACCTTTCTTACTGTCGCCGAAAGAGCAAATAAGTCGTTAAAAGTTTCCAATTTTCAACGTTTATGTTAATACAAGATCATCATCTTTAAGAAATTCATTCAGTTGAATGCCGAGCAATGACAAAAAATCAAATAAATTTTAACAAACGGCAGCCGAGGAATTCGTAGATTTGCAATAGCGCCTAGAAGCGGATCAGTTCATTTCCACTTCATTTTTAAAACAACCTATCTTTTCATACCTTTAAAGGTTCCTGCGTTCCCGTTTTCCCGTCGAATTCCACAGTACCTCTCGCTCGTACAAATACATTTTCGCCGCTTTGGAGCACTGTCCTGGTCAATGTCGGTAATCCATATGTGGTAAAGGTAAAAACTGGGTGTTTCATTGAAAAGCAACCATTCAAAGTAAGACATTTCAACTAATTCCCTTCATCATTGTGATAAAAAAAAAATATTTTCAGCTGTGAGTTCATTCGAAAGTAGTAGCAACGCTTTTGTTCAAAGTGAACACGGCTTTTCAAAGGGTTCTTTTCAAAACAGCAAACAATTAGACGGTAACTATATTCAAGCTTGAACAAGACATGCTTCAATGATTTCGCTTAAAGCTAAGGCCTATTTCTTGTTTTAAACGTTATAATTATATTGGAACTTATGTCACTTTAAGCCATAGACCCACGTGCGCTTGCACTACGGTTATTTAGTTTTACCGGATCTGATCTCATGTGCATTTGATACACATGCCTCATGTCACCCATGTTGGAGGGAAAAGAATTAATTATTCGCATATCATTGTTCTTGAAGCTAGCCCCTTACACCCGGGAGATAATATAAGCTGTCAGCGCTGAATGGGTACTATTTGAATAGAGCAATGGACAAGACAGGATTTTGTATAATGAAGTACAAATTTATTCATCTCGTGTTTTGTACATAATTTGAACAACTCGATAATTACATGAATTCATAGCATCCAAGTTTAAAACATTCGTCGTTGATTTACTTGCGTTCAAAATGTCTATACAATAAAAAGGCACTGGTCACATCCACCTTGATAAGTTGAAGTAAATATTCTAACCAGGAATCTTCTAAATACACATCCACCTTTGTGAGTATTTTTTTCTTAATTTCAGACCATAGTTTGTTTACATTTAAGTGTGTTTTCGCCCGTTCATAATGTTTTATCCAAATTTCCTCCTGCTCCATGGTCATACACTCATGGTCTAGTTGACTGAGGTCATCCATCGCACAGCCTTCACAATGGTCTCTCGCCTCTTCATTTACTAAGCCATTCATCCACCACGCAAACTCCTCCATTATAATATCCACTATCTTATTTCGTTTAATTTGTGCCTCAGCTTCAATCTCATCCACCAACATATTTCTGCTCTGTTTCGAGTTGCACATGATTTCAGGAAACAAACGTGTCTTCTATCCGCTGCTTACTCAAGATACTATTTACTAGAGGTAGTTTCCGTGATCATGATCAGACGAAACACGTTTAAAATGGTGGACATGCGGAGAGGCCGCGACTGCCAATAAGATTCAAAATTCATTTGGCCTATTATGAGACCAAATGTTTTGTTGAAGTATGGGCCAATTTAGCGATACAACGGCAACTATTGACGATGGGTTGAAAGCAGCCGGAATATTTGGGAAAACATCGCCACGAAACTTAACTGCAGTGGCTGCAAGCGCAATACAAAACCAAAATTTACACAAAATTCTTCCCAGTGTACACTAAACTAAATAGTGAATGCAACTGCTTTCTATTCAGTATCATTTCATTAAAATTTCAGTCATCATCTTCTTAAAAGAAGGAAAGCTTGTTGAACCAGTGATGGATATTGGGGGAAAATTAACAATGTCATCGAAAAACGATCACCGCAACTGAATTAGATCGATAACAACTGGCCGATCTAGTGTCATAACCATGTATAAATCTTAAGTAAGTTGCAATAACATTTTCTTCAAAAGTGTTCTTCAGGTAAAGTATCAGGGTTTCCGATTTTTCGAGGCTCTCCAGCAACTCTGGATATTCTCAGCCAGAGCCTCTTAAGCATGCGAAATTTTTGCCAATGTGTCAGTTGCATGGATGTTTGAATCTCGGAGGTTTTAGCCTTAATTTTTCTTTAAGGCGTCCAAAGTTAGGTACATGTACGTAGACTGAGAGGTCTTCGTCTTTCGCGCGATGGATGCCAAGGATTTACTGAATTGCAATCCGAGTTATTAATATTTCGAAAACGTCTAAGCTTCAAAATCAAAGGCAAGTAGTTTGTCTCGCTAACAACTGTTCTCTCATTCGGTCATTTTTGTTATGCGTCAAGTCTGAGAGAATATAAAAATAATAATTATCAGTGTCTTTTGTGAGCTGAGCTCTTAGTAATTTTCAGTACGCTTTGTTTAGTTGTCAGGCTGAAAAATAGCAAAACCAACTCATTACCTTTACTTCCACTGATGTGATCATGAACAGGTTTTAAACAGCTACCCATAACAGGCATCCAGCGCCGCAATATTCCGTTCCGCCTGAATATTTTGCATGTGCCTAACTCACTCGGTGTGAATACTAATATCGGCGACAGAGGGAATACACGTAAACGTCAGTAAACCAATATATGGAAAGCCATAACTGCCTTAGGTGATCGTTAATCATTATGTTTTGACTTTTCCTCATTGGTTTACGTCACGAACATAACATGATTACCATGGCGATGAGCATTTTCAAAACATGAATACATTCAAAATTACCTTGGTAATATACAAGGAGTAAAATTATCATTGACACACACCATGTAGAAATGTGCATTAGTGCATGTGCATGATACATGTGCCACTTATCAAACCTACACTTAAGTCCAACTCCAGCTTACTCACGGTTCAGCTATCACAGAGATGACAAACTCTCACCTTCTCAATAAGACTCACGAAATATAGTGTGAAACGAAAAACGGGACTAGAAGTACCCGCCATAGCTTGTTAGTAAAGTCTGTATACGAGCCTAGGCGCCCATCAGGCCGGAGCTTATCCCGGTTTCCATAGCATGAAGCAACTAGGAGTATTGCTACTCCCCCCTGGACGGGATGCTAGTCCATCGCAGGGTTACCCCCAGCAGTAAATTCGCCGGTACCCATTTTATACACCTGGGTGGAGAGAGGCACTATGAGAGTGAAGTATCTTGCCCAGGAACACAACGCAGTGCCCCGGCCAGGGCTCGAACCCGGACCGCCCGATCCGGAGTCCAGCTTGTTGCCACCTATAAAACTTTGGCGACACAACACTAACATCATGTAGTTTCGAGGAAAATTAGTCTTGATATCGAAAAGTATTGACAAGCTATTGAAAACAAAACATAAAAACATTTACTTAGATTCGACACCCGCCAAAATGGGGCGTCTTCTTTGACAGCCGTTCCAAAATGACAACAATTTGATCGATTCCCTCTGCTAAACATTCAATACTTTCGAAAGGCTTGTAGGGGACTATGACAGTCGCGGATTTTGAACGATGAGGCCTGGAACTAAGCTTATCTCAGAGCCCATATTTTTTCGCGATTATTTTTTTTTGCGATTTTTGGGTATTTTTTGCCAAAACAATAGAATCGTGACGTCAGCGCTTCTTCCAAAACTCCAGGGTGCATTCCGTTTACAGCCAACGCCGAAGATACGCCAAGGTTTTAAAAGTCTACGCCAAGGTTCTTTGTTATTCTAATAGCAAATAAGTCACCTGTATGCCAGTTAAAACGCGCCGAAAACTTTTGACATCTTCAAGGGACAATTTTGGGGCTTGTTTTATTTTTGTTATACATTAATGACTTGCCAAATTGCTTCATGTATTCACAAACCAGGATGTACGCTGATGATGCTCGCTTGCAGACGTTAAGCATATAAACAATTGCCTTTATTATGATTTATGTTTAGGGTACACATGATTATCACCCAACAAGCTTACCTTGAATTTGACAAAAACTGAGTTCATGCTTATTGCTTCTCAAACTCATGAATAATTCATCAGCTGATGACCCAATCAGCTTGCATCAATTCGGTCAGGTGCATGTATGTTGATACCCAATGATACCCCATTCGATTAGTTCAAAAACTGATCAAGACACTGATCAAGAAACTGGAATTTTAATCAGTCTTCACTGAATTTTAATAAATGAATATTAATTAGTCCGTAGTAACCTTGAAATTTTTTAACCATACAACTCATGAAATCGGAAACAGTGCTTACAACAATTCCTTAAATACAGATAGCGTCGGATACTAAATACTATCATATAAATTGTTTTTGGTGGATATCACTCTTCGTTCCTTTTTCTCTACTTCAATGAAAAATTTGTTTTGCCAGCAATTCAGAGTCGAACGCGTCGAAACCTAATGCAAATTGTAATCTCTAAACGAGCCTCCTGAAAGAATGGAAATTCTTCTACCCGAGTTCTTCGCCATTGTTTAAAAACGTTAACACGTATTTGTTTTTATACCTTGTTGACGGGGAATACGGCTTTTTTGAATTAATTCTCTTCCTCGTAAATCATTTCGGTTCCTAAACCACGCCGCTCTTTCCTCGCTCATGGCCGGGACGCTAATGAATCATGCATGCAATCGCGTTCATACAGAAGAGGGCAAAAATTTGACACTGCATAATTTCTTATTGTTTTATTTGACAAAACATGTCACTGCATAATTTCCTACTGTTGTATTTGAGAAGCCAGCTCAAAAACTCGTGCTTCATTTTTCATCAGGGGTTCCAAACACCTCGAAACAATAAAAGCCCTCCGCCTTCGGCGTCGTGCTTTCATCTTTTTCTCGGTGTTTGTAACCCATGAAAAAGTCAAAACATAATGATTAATGATCACCTAAGACAGTTATGGCTTTCCATATGTTGGTTTACTGAAGGCTATCTGGATCTTCGACGTGACATACGTTCTCAGAATCTGTGAATTTTTTAAGAATTTCTTTATGAGAACGTTTTCGAGAAAATTTCAGGTGAAGTTTTGAGGTGTTAACATACAACAGAAACGAAACGTATCTTGGACCGTTAACTCCTCGACCGCTAAGTGCACCTCGTATCATTACATCCCCAGAATTAATAATGTGAAATTTCTAAGGTCGACCTGACAATTATGTCAAGCTCCCCATCACCAACTCCGCTGTAACGTATTTCCTCTTGTAAGTCCCAATTCTTTTGGACGCCTGTGCAAGGTTATTCTGGATACACCAATCACTGTTGCTATCTTTAACCAGGTAAAACCAATGAAACAAGCGGGGATACTCGTCGGGAAGTTTGAATTATACCAATAAAAGAGACCAATCTGGGCTTAGTTTAATCTTTTTTGACCCCAAAAAGATACTAAAGTACTAAAAGTAGAATTTATATTTCTTTATTATTCCACCATTGCGCCATTTTACCATATTAGGGCAAAAGAACGCGCAAAAAATATGCCACGTTATTACACTGTAGAACAGGGCAAAAATACGGACTGAACAGGAGCGACAAAATGGCCGCACCAAGTCCACAAAACGAACCGAACTTTGCCTTGTTTGACCTTGACTTTCCAACAGAAGAACTTTTTACTGAAATGGACTTTTTAACAGAACAGACAGAAACTTCGGAAACAGTTAATGTTGCTGTAATCACAGAGGAAAGAGAACAAACAGAAATAAACGAACAGCAGCTGGACGACCAAGACGTCGATAATTTTATTGTCGAAAACAGAAACAAAAACACGACGAAGAAGACGCAAAGTGACCTGAACGTGTTTTACAAATGGGCGAATTCTGTAAACGAAACAAGGTCTCTTGAAAACATACCAGAACAGGAACTTGACAAAGTACCAGCTCATTTTTTTTAAAAGTACGAAAACAAAACGGAGACGAATATGAACCTGACACACTCACGTCAATGTTACGCAGTTTTGACCGCGTATTGCGACAACAAGAAAAACAATACAATTTACTCACCGACAGACAGTTTACAAAGGCCAGAGAAGCTCTATCTTCAAAACGTAAGCAGCTCCGCCGTGTCGGCAAAGGACAAAAGCCCAATAAAGCTCTTGGTTTGACCGAAACTCAGATTCAGATGTTATGGGACGTGAAGCAACTTGGCTATGAAACACCACACAGTCTGCTGCGCACCGTTTGGTTCAACAATACCCTGTTCTTTGGTTGGCGAGCCCGTGACGAACACCATCGAGTCAAGTTTGAAGATTTCCAAATCAAGTGGGAAGACGGGCCACAAGGAAAAGAGTACGTTGAATGGATAACCGAGCGGGGAAGCAAGACTCACACTGGTGAACATGACTTTGTCGCTGACCGGTCGTTCAATCCAAAAATGTACGCTACTGGCGGACCACGTTGCCCTGTTCACATCTTTAAAGAATATCTCGCCAGACGACCACGTGAAATGTCTCTTCCAGATTCCCCATTTTATTTAGCGGCGATTCTCTCGCCTACATCACAACTCTGGTTCAAGAAGCAGCCACTTGGCAAAAATTCCCTTGGTTCATTCATGAAATCCATGAGCGAAGCCGCCAGCTTGACAGGCAAGCACACGAACCACTCGGTGCGAAGAACCATGATTTCAATGCTGAGAAATGAAAACGCGGAGCCTTTAGACATCATTGCACTTGCTGGACAAAGAAACATGAAGTCCCTGGACAGCTACTCCAGTACCTCCACAGAGCAGAAAAAGAGCATGTCCTTGAAACTCAGCGACTACATCCAAGCGCGAGATAGCACCCAGTGAATCACTCGCCGCTGAAAGCCAAGTACTGTCGCCAAGAGTTATTCCACAGCAAAATGAAACTGGAGGCAAAAATGTGTTTCTGGAGCTGTTTTTAACAATTGCCAGTTCACTTTTACTGCTGCCTCTGCTGCCTCTGCTGTCGGCCATGCCGCAGTACCAAAGAAGAAATTCAAGAGAATCTTGCCCACCATAGACAGTGATGATGAACTTTAAACACAGTTTTTGCCATTCTGATCTATCAGAACTTGACTTTACAATGAGTTTACGATACATCTTGTATTTTAAAGCCCCCCGAAAAGCATTGGGGCGTTTTTGAATCAGTGTTTTCAAATTATGAAGCGTTGTTTGAACACGATGCAAAACTCGAAAATTTAGCATGACATCACTTGTCACTTTTTCCATTTTAACCAATCAAATAAACGACACTTTAAGGGTTTCGTTTGTGCTGTTTATGTCTTTCGCGCGATTTATTTCGAAAACTAAAGGCAAAAATACTAGAAAATGAAGGAATGGTGGAATAATAAATCCCTTATTCCATGGTTTAACATATAATACGAGCGGACATTTTGCTCATTGCCCGTATTTTCATTGCTCATTGCTCGTAAATACTACGCAACTCGCAAAATATGCGCGCGTATTATATGTTAAACCATCGAATAAGGTGTATATATTTTTAGGTGTACGACCCTAAAAGCGGGCTCCAAAACACCCATGATATATAAACTGCGAGAACAGACCGGCACTCGGCACTTTGCACAATTGATCGCTTGTAACCACGTGACAAGGCGACCATGTTGGTGGACAAAACAATAAAAAACCTTTTTGGCAGAATTTGCATGATAAAAAAGTAACGTTCCCAGCGGAGGAAAAGGCTTTGTTCTTGTCCACCAGCATGGCTGCCGTGCCGTCAGTTGCAAGCCAGCTTTACATTTTTATCAACTGGATTTTTCCTCGGAAGATGAAGCAGAACGAAGCAATTGTTTGCTACAACAATTCACTTAGAACATTTTTTTTAGTTGACAAGCTTTGCAAGGTTGTTTACTTTAAAATCATTTCTTCAAGACTACATTGCATACCGTAACTGCCTTCTACTTTACACTGTTATGCGAGGAAGAATCACTTTTTGAATAGAATGCCATTAAGGATTTATGATCAGAACCGAACATATGACAAATAAAATACTTCAACATTGGCTGATCTCAAAGGGAGCAACTGTTTAAATATTTATGCCACAAGAACAAAGGTTCAGCTCAAATATAAAATTACAGTCTTTGGATCTATCAACAATGAGCGAAAGCTCTGACTAAAACTAAATGTAATTTTTTTGTAGGCTCTTCAAAGTATTTATGAGCAAAATAATATATGATACGAAACATGAAATGACAACCCGTAAAATGAATATATGTAGGATGGTTATTATAGAATTAAAAGAAAATATGAATTTTACTGTGAATTGAGGTTAAATACGATATTTAAATAACAATAAGAAAATTAAGCGCTGAGTAAATTTTGAAAATAGAATTGTACAATTTTGTAATCTGACATAACTGCGACATCAAAATTCAAAACTTCCTAGTCGAGAAGAGAGTAAAGTAACTCTTGAAAGAACGCGATATTGATGAGAAAATTTCTTGCATTAAACTTCTTACTAATTTTACTTATTTAAATATTTATGTAACGCAAACTCTATTGTTAACTCAACAGAAGACACATTGTTGGCTTTTAGAAAGGGGTTGATAAAATACGAAACAATATAATCATAGAAACGAACACTGCAAATCCGCTATTGTGTAAACAACGAACTACCGGATAAACTTGTGGTGTAGTGGTTCAAAGTGACCTCGATCCTTTTGCGAATAGCAGCTGTCCTTATGTATCTCTCCAGCAAAAATTCTCATTTTGTGCCAAAGGTATGACGTAACATTTTATTTCCTTTAATCTCTCGCGAGTTGTTTGTGCTGAAGCTTTGCAATTCCATAAGTTAAAAAACATTCTAGCTTATTTATTAGTAGGTTTTGTTATTTTTCCTTTGACTGAGAAGAAAAGCAACATAGATTTCTCGTTTTTCCTCGGGATTCAAAATATTTAATTTTCGCTCGAATTTTGTTGGGAATTTTTAATGTTTCTTCCTCATCTACTTAAACGAAATCAAATAAGAGGTTTTCATTAAGCGCATCATTCAAACATAAATAATTGAATCTAATAATTTTTTTTTTGCGTTGGTTTAAGCTTTGTAAAACAATTGATTATCCTGCCTTATCAGGAAAATTGGGTCTGTCTGAAATTTTAGATAAATGCTCTTTAAATAATATTTTAATGTCAAAATATTTAAAACACAGCAAAAGTCGAGTTCTAAGTTTCTCGCCAGGGATGAGACGGAGGATTTTGATATAAAACCCCCCTCCCTCCCCTCCTCAGCAGTTGCTGTTCTCCATAAGTCATCGTCATACTGTATAAGTAAGATAAAATATATGGCTTCCATGCAATTTTTCACATCCCCTTTCTCCCTAAGGCTCAGTTCGGACGTCGTGCTTCTGCCTTGCCGAACTTAATTCAGGATTAAGTTTGAGGAAAGCTCGGCAGAAGTACGGCGTCTGAATCAAACTAAATCATCTCTTAAGGTCAAATGAACCAAAATTTCGACATTCTTTCTTTAGCGATTTTAAAGCAACCAAGCGCTAGAATAATTCATTATTAAGTAAACTTAAGGCGAAATTTTGCTTTCTGAGCCTTAAAGCGCGAACTATAGCAAAAACTACGAAGATTTCCGAAGACTTCACGAAAACGTTTCAAAAATGACCGCGCACTGAAATGGAAGGAATGGATCGAGCTTTGAAATTTGTGACGTAATAGTTTTATTTCACGGCTTTGCGATCAAAGAGACGATCGTCGTTTAAAGAGCGAATAATGTAATGTTTGAGAGTTTGAGTCAGTCTGAGTAATTCAAATAATTCTGAAAGGATCTAAGCTTTTTTTAAACATTGTTGTTATATTTTTTACTACATTGGAATCCAGTTTCAAAGATTAATAATCATCAAAGCACTGAGTAAAACTGTAAGCACTGTACGATATAAGAGGTTTTCAAACACTGGATGGCGTATAAAAATCATCAGTCTGCTCAGCTTGGTATAGAACAATTAATTTTGCTATATACCCAAAGTGAAATGCAGTTTTTTTGGATTTGCACGTAATTCTTATTAGGACGTGTGCGGCTTGCATAGGATGTGGCCAAAAGCCACATCCAAGATTGAATTCACTGTTTCTTTTCCGTACTCGAGAGTCGCACAGAACACAAAAATAAATTTGTACTCAAAAATTTAACTTGAATGTAAGAATATTTCTCAATGCAAATTCGAAACCGCAAAAGCATCACTTTCAATGTTGAAATAAGAACAGAGCGTTTACACACTGTTCCTGTGGACACTGTTTGTATTAGCTGTTTTTTGGTCCATATTTATTTAGCCGGTGCCTGTTATTTAATGCTCGAAATTAACGGTTGTAAACCCAACATAAATACAACCTTTGAAGCATAATTTTATACGCGTCAAAAAGCACGCGCACGTGCATGGAAGCAAATTATTTGGCGAGGATATTGAACTAACTAATTCAAATTCTAATACTTGATCATGACCAGCCAAACCAACAAAGTAAGTAATGGTAATAGGACTGAGTGGAGTCCAATTCGGTCTGTAATCATACGAGTGATTAACAAAATCGGACGACCGCGTAGCGGGAGTCCGATTTGTTTAATCACGAGTATGATTACAGACAGAATTGGACGACACGAAGTCCTTTTACCATTACTTACTTTGTTACGAAGTCCTTTTACCAATTAATCATAACTATAACAAAATTCGAGAAAAAAATTTAGATAAAGCGAAGCCTACTAAGGACTTATCATCACTAATGAAGGCAAAAAAGCCATTCTTAAAGCTCACAACAAGGAACCAAATAAAGAGCGCGCGCATGCGCACCACGCGAACTTTGTTATTGGACACCTTGTTATTGGACACCTTGTTATTGGACACTTTGTTATTGGACACTTTAGCCGCGCGCGCTCCAATTTGGTAAAAAATAGGGCGTGCTAAGAACCAATCAGATTCGAGAATTTTGTTATAGTTGTGATTAAAGTGCTAATAATCATAACAAATACTCTATGTAGCTCTAGGTAGAATAAGAAAGGTGCAAAATGCATACCTCTAACTTCCTTCGTTTAGCAAAAGCGCAGTTTAGCAAAAGCACCTTTGTGCCTCGTGAGGCATTCTTCCCCGTGATTTCTTTTCCGGACAGAAAAAACTAGTCGGCATAGCATCCTCTTTGAGGTGGAGTCTGAGCGGCTTGAAATCAGAACCAGAAACCTACGTATCGCCAGATTTTCTCTGAAGCAGTCTTCGGTAAAATGAACCGCACAAATGCGAGAGTTCTTGTCTGGCTTAAATTCTTTTCTTTTCATTTTCAAAAGCCATTGTTTCCTGAGCTTTGAATTTGCTGGAAACTTAAACGTATTTAATCTCGACTTAGAATTATTTAAGTAGTTTGGTGCAGCACAAAACACCAGGATGTCCCATTCTTGTGAGCTTCATCACTAAAAGACTCTGAATTTCCCGCAATTTCACAGCACACCAATAATGACGTCACAGTTTTAAGTTCCGAAAATTTCTCGACAATTTTCCCGAGCGCTCTACGACTATGAAGGCCTAAAACAAGCATTTTTTAACTTGAAATTTCTCTGTTTTGCACAGTCCAATTACTTTAAAATTTCGGAATATGTATATAATCCGAAGGAAACAATCATTTCAGCTAACATTGGTCGAAAAACATTATTGGGGTAAATAAAACGGCGAACTTGAGAGCGTTTTCAAAACGTAAGGGAATTTTGACGAGTTCTTGAAATTTGACCTACTAATTGCTTCGGCGGTTCCTATATGTTGGCACCGAATCAGTTATAGATTCAAATTCACTTTTAATGGAAATACAGCATCTATAACGAAGTACAGTCAACTCCCGTTATAGCGGAAACGCTTGGGACTTCGTTTAGTGTCCGTATTAGCGAGAGTCCGTAATAGCGGGAGTCATTTCCAGTGACACCTCTATATCTTTCGCCGGGTTTCCGCAAGGCGAGAGTTGACTGTAAATTCTAATCGCTGAATGCTTAAGAAATATCCTTTACGTTGATTATTTTTCGCTGCCCTGAAACGAAAGCATTTTCTACTGTAACTAAACACAGAGCGAGATTACCGAGTCTCGTCGCATGCGATACGTTGTCGGATCAAGTGCTTCCATCCATGTTAATGAACGACAAAACCGCAGGTCTCGTTCCGGAATCACATCTCACCAAGGTGCATTTTTCCAGTGGGACTAAAACATCTGAAAGTCGCCTGTTGATTTTAATTGACATCGAAGGTCAAAAGTTCGCTCATATTACTCAAGTGGGCTGTTTTTAAAACGCTTTCAAAATTCGACTCAAAATGTTTTCGACCAATGTGTAGCTGAAATGACTCTCTTTCTTGGGAGTATTATTATTATCCCGGGGGGGGGGGGGGGGGGAGGAGACTCCCATATGAAAGGGACGGGGATTCTCGTCGGAAATTTTCAAATTAATCCCTAAAAGAGACCAATCTGGGCGTGGCCGAAGCTTGTGCAAACCCCTAAAAGAGACTTAAGTTATATGAATGAAGTAAATATAACGAATCAAGATTCTTTCTTTTTTGTTATTTCTTCGCGTAACACTCTAAGCGAGACCAAAATCCGAAATTTTCACCCCTAAGCGAGACGACGAGCATCCCCGTCCCTTTCATATGGGAGTCCCCCCCTCCCTGGGATTATTATAGTCTAGTTGGGTTACGTCATGTACCAGAGTGATTTTTTTTTATCCTTCAATTTAGCCAAAATTCGGTTGTGGCCACGACTGTTAAAACATATAAATTTAAAACTTCCATGAAAAATTCAAGTTTAAAAATGTTTTTTTGTCATCACTCAGATTACTGTTCTCCTAATTCTGGCGTTAAACGACAAGTTTGGTCCTTTGAGAGGTGCCTTGTTTGTCACAGGTAACATACTTTAACACTGTAAAAGCTTAAAACATGGTTTCTCTTAACATTACCAAGTTTTGCGAAGTATTTTAATCTAATTTGATTAAATTCAATTTAATTTGTAAAGAGGATCACTAAATTTTCCAATACACATTCTCGGAGACTTCCCTGCACCGTTGTAAAAGGAAATTTTAATGTGGTCAACGTTCAAAAGAGTGAAAATCACATCGATTTACGTTTGTATTTTTGGTATGCTGACAGATCAGGGTTTCTTCTATGCCTTAGAATACTAGGATCTGTTCCCGGGATCTTCCCTGTCTGATGTCTGATAATGTTCAACCCAGTACAAGGAAATCTGAGATATCACTTGACCAGGAAGAGAGAGCTAGTGATCGAGGCTATGCACTATACATAATCTGGGTACTAAGCAAAGAATTCAATTTGGAAACTCGAGCTGCGTTTTAGTAGAGATCTACGCTGCGCAACGTGAACATTCAAGCTTGCTGATCTATACACCTTGTTAAATTCTTTTTCCACCGTTTCAATAGGCAGTGAGCACGACATCTGGCCTTTCGACGATTTAAACGTCAATATAGAGTCGAAAGGGAACGCGAGACACGAGCAATCGCCCGTGGGAAAGGGCTTGTATCTTGACGGAACATTTGGCACCTACGTCAAGCTACAAGGGCACGAGAAAAGCTGTTTAGGACATCCTTCAGACTGCGACATAACCATCGGGTTTTTTCTCAAGTTGATGCCAAAATCTGGCCGGCAGATCTTCTTCGGAAATAAAGATGCCAATGACACGTTGTATGAAGGTGTAAATATATACCTTAAGGGCAGTTTTCACGTGATGGTGTATGGTAAAGACAAGTACTGTTCTCGTGTCATTTCGCCTCCGCGGGGTGTGTGGTTTTATCTTGGGCTTGTATGGGAGAAGGCTGGAAACTTGGCTGTGTATGTTGATTCCTGGTTCAGCAACTCGATTCCGTCTCTACATTGTGGCAATAGCCCGAACGGATTGAAGACGCGGGAAGATTACTTTTTAGGGAGAAACACATTCCCTATTGCGTACTACAAGGACTTAAACATTTGGTATTCCAAACAGCTGACAAGCGTTCTTGATGGAAAACTGAACCCAGCATTTGGTAAGTTGATTAGTCAGTGTCTATAGTTAACGTTATACTCATGTATTTGGGAGGCGGGGTGGCCTGATGGTTAGTGCGCTGGACTCCGGATCGGGCGGTCCTGGTTCGAGCCCTGGCCAGGGCACTGCGGTGTGTTCTTGGGCAAGATACTTTACTCTCATAGTGCCTCTCTCTTCCAAGGTGACGTGTATAAATGGGTACCGGCGAATTTACTGCTGGGGGTAACCCTGCGATGGACTAGCATCCCATCCAGGGGGGAGTAGAAATACGCTGAGTTTTGTTATGTTTGATCCGCAGATAATGGTCCGCATACAGAAATAAGCTTGAAAATTATCTTCTCAGACCTGGTCTACGATTCAGTGAAGGCTGCTCAGTGGAAAATGGCCTTCTACAATAAAGTAAGATGAGTTTCTAACAATGAATTATTTCAATTGGAAATTAAAAGTTTTTTCTATTTAGTTCAATTAAACGCCTCTTTTGGCTAATATGGCAGGGATCTTTATTTAAAGTTTCTTCCCTCCCCCGTGGGAGGTACTCCCTATGGTGAGCTATACGGGGAGGCTCGCCCGAAAGGGATACTTTTTTGGAAGGTTGGAAGTATATAGAACGGCAGAGATTAACGAGGTGAAGTATAAAAGGGAAGGCAAACTGTCATGCGACTAGGTAAGGGCCTTAAAAAATCTCTCGCATAAACGCACCTAACGGTTGTTTCGTTACTTTAGTGAAACATTTAGAAAAGGAATTATGTATTTCCTACTGTATGTATGTGAAAGGGGTGCCATTTTCTATGGAAGGTATGTGAAAAGGCAGGCAACTTTTCCTGTCTAAAATGGTGCATAAAAGGTGGGGGGTTGGAATCCCTGGCGGAACTTCCCCTGTCTGTATGAAATTTTGTTGAGTTTGAATTTCAGTTATGTGTTTCATTTTTTGCATTCATCTGATTATCTTTTCACATTGCAGGTAAATGAGATATATACTGGTGATGCATATTTTATGGAAATTAGAAACATCTCGGTTTCAGAAAGGTGATGTTATTTCAGTTGGCAGCTTTTATTGAAATAGCTTAAAAGATTTTTTAATGTTACTTCATGTTTGAGTAAGTCAGCATAATGAAGAAAAATTGCTAATAATCGAATAATTCTTGTCATCTCAATCTAAGACTCGATCGGCTCGCAATATGGATTTGGAAAAACAACAACAATGATATCAAACACTTCCAATGTTAACATTATTGCTTTCTTTTTCACAAACAGTGATGGAACTGCTGCAGTATCGTTTACATTAAAATTCACCCGCATAACATGGCAATCCGTGCTGACGCTTCAACTCGCTATGGAAAATGGCGCCTTTCTTGAATCTCCTGGCTTTCTTGACGAAGTTTCTTGTGAAAATGAAGATGATGATAATTGTAAGTTAGCTTTTCACTTCCAATGTCTGGTTTTGCTTTTTTTTTGTCCCCCCGCTGAATAGATTGGGTGCCATTAATAGTACTTTTTTTTACATAAAATTGTAATCTTAGTTTCTCTAAATTTGCTTTATAAGTATATCAGTATAACTCGCAAACCACACATGTACATGTATGCAAAGCAGAGCATTTATTTTATTATTGCATATTCATATAAAAAAATTCTTGTATTTTTCAGTTATTTGTGAAGCGCCGAAAAACGCGGCTCCTTCTACTGTCACGTACAACACAATCACGATAACAATGGACCCAGTTTCCGTTCAGCAACACGATGATTATTTTTACGGCTACAGAATCCTGTACAAAAACCTTGACGAACCAAACTCCCAGTGGGCAGCACGATCCGTTATCCGCAACAATGTACCCCCGATAATGGCGGGGGTGTATCCACTCCGTCCATACACCAATTACAGCTTTCGTATGTCGGCGGTATCGTTTCAATCTGAAGGCCTCATTTCGGAAGTTCTCAGAGTAAGGACAGCTCAATGGGGTATGTAAAGATAAAGCGACGTTAAGAGATCCAAATTACCTAATTAGTTAGTTTCTTTACACGACACGTATCCGTTCATGTCGAAGGACGATGTTGTTAATGTCCAACGAGAGTCAAGCCTGGGCTCGTTGTTGATGTTGTTTTGTTGTTTTGCTTCTTGGACAAATATAATAGAGTTGTTTGGGCATTTCCACGAGGACTGGCCGAAAACGGTTCACGTGCACGTTTCAATCTCGTCCCCAGTGCACACTTTTCAGCATCAAGAACGCACTTTGACCAAGTCCAATTTTCGACCATGCACATTTGTGTAGTGTGAAGAGATCTTTGTCATTTTATACTTGAGCTTAGTCTATCTTGCCCATGCCAGTCTCCTTACTAAAAATATGACAGGTAAAGCAAGCAGTTCATTTCCATGAGTACACCATTCTTGATCCTTTAACGGAGAACCCAGCGATACCCCCAGACAAATAGGTGGGCAGATGTCTTGGACTATTCATTTTACCGATTATAGCAAATAGCATGACATTTTTAATGGGCCTTGTTAAAGATAACGGGCAATTCATTGGACAAACGTTGGTCGCATTGCATTTTCGCATCGCATTTTCCATTTAAACCTTTACTAAATAAACCGTCCATTTTGTCAATACCACATAGTTCCCTCTGTTGGTCCTGTAATTGCCGCATACCATAGCATGAACTCCACCAGCATTTACGTTCAATGGAGTCACTCAATTCCACAAAAACTAGCAAACGGTATTTTGATTGGTTATCGATTGGCATGGTATGAGGACCACTATAGCGTTGGTCACCCTCTCTACTCTGGAGGTTATGCAGATGTGGGGCTGGACACTTCGGACTACACCGTTTCATCGCTTCACGAGTTCTGGCTTTATCATATCTCTGTGGCTGGAAGGACATCAGTAGGTCACGGAATTTATACCACGGTGTCACTCATGACCGATGATAATGGTAAGAGCTTTACGAAGTGTTACAGCACCGTTGACATTCTTATGCACCCTGTGGCAAACTGCAAAAGATTTCTTCGTCTTTCCTTGGCAGATCTTTGGAATTTCTTTTTCGTCTAGTAGCTTCATAAATACGGTCACATTAGTTAAACCAGTCACAACGAGTAGTTTACATCGGAGGGACACGACATTTTGTACGTTTTTTTCTTTCTACAGTTCCTTCTGCGCCACCGTCAGACGTGCAGCTCAACATGGCTAATGAAACCGCTCTACATCTTTACTGGAACGATGTGTCGCTCATCCACCAAAATGGCCGTATTCTGGGCTATCGACTTCACCTTCAGAGGGAGGATGACAATTCAGTGGTGTGGAACATTACTGTTAAATCAGATGTCCACATGTATGTTTTCTCAGACCTTCTGATTTTCCATAACTACTCGATTCAGTTAATGGCGTTTACCGTCAAAGGTGACGGTCCGTGGAGCGAAAAAGTGTATCAGACGACGGACGAGTCTGGTGAGTGAAATGAGCGCATATTTTTAGCTTTAGTTTTTATCATGAGAGATTCAAATGAGTGGAATGTGAAAAGAACTATGGAAGAGAAAACAGGAAAAAAATGACCTTTAACCGACCTTACGACTGATAGTTGTGCATGCATGCAGTACCAGATGCCATGATGCATAAAACTTGAAAGAAAGTAAGTACTTTATTCTTCACCTTATCTTTTCGAGCGGTTAAGAGTATTTTTATGACAAGTATCTCCCAAACGTTAAAATGTTCTTCTTGTTCTAAGCGTAATGTGTTTTGTCTTTATGTTGTTAACCGCAAGAAAGTCCTTGCGTGTGTTTTTTGGAGGATCGGGAGAGGGGAGAAAGAGGTTGCTCTGGGGTTCAGAGAAGATAGACAATTTTCTGACTTTGTTTCCAGTAAATACCATAAGCTTGGCCCCAGAGTCTTCTATCGGTGTTCATTTATCTTCTGATCGATCAGATCAGCAGTCATCTTGCATGTTGACACTAAGAAGGACAAGAGAAGGCCCTGTAAAAAAAGTTGTACTGGATGGTACCTCCATCGTGGTGCTTAATTTATTTTGCTTTAGGTTTTCTTGTGATAGAACTTTACGAAGTTTTCCAAAGATTCTGCTATGCTTATACATTCCATGAGAAAACGGGTGGAGATTTTTTGCAGTCTTCGAAAGATCTTCCGAATTTCCTATTCTTCTGGTACCAAAGAGACTTGACCCTTTCATGCTTTTCTCTTTCTACAGTTCCGTCTGCCTCACCGTCTGACGTACGACTCCACATGGGTAACGAAACCACTTTAAATGTGTATTGGAACAATGTGACAATGATTCACCAAAATGGCATTATTCTGGGCTATCGACTTCGCCTTCAGCGGGAAGATGGCAATTCAGTGGCACGGAACATTACAGTTGGACCGGATGCCTATGCATATGTTTTCTCAGACCTTTTGATTTTCCAGAATTACTCGATACAGTTAACGGCATTTACTGTCAAAGGTAATGGTCCGTGGAGCGAAAAGAAGTACCAGGTGACGGATGAATCGGGTGAGTGAAATGAACCCATACTGTTGCTTATCATTTGACTAGCTATGTGTTGTGTGTAAACAGAAAAGGGATGGGAAAAACAGGCAGGAGAAAAAATGACCTGGCGACCATGGCGACCATAGCGTTTTGTTTCTGCAAACAAATACCCTTATCGAGCGCGAAAGATTGTTTATGTTTATCTACTAAGAAGACAAAATTCCATGTTAGCTTTCCACTACCATTTACTAATAACAAAGCCCTTAGCTTAAAATGATTTCTGTTTAAAAGGCCTGGGGAAGAGGGAGGTTACAGAGGGATTAAAATTGAAAAGAGATGCAATTTTCTCACTTTCTGCAGTGAATATCACAAACTCGGCTCTCGGCATCGTCTTCTGACCAGCACTTATCTTGCATGTTGACATGCACTAAGAGAGTGCTAGCAATACAACTTCAGGCATGGATTTACTTTTGCTCTACGTTTTATAAATTTCCAGTTCCCATCAATTCTCCTGTCAACTTGATTGCTCACAATGTCAGCTCGCGTGAAATTAATGTGTCCTGGGCTTACAACGACAATCCCCGACAAGTTCTCGGGTACCTGCAAGGTTTCGTGCTGTACATCCTGGAGGCCAACGAAAGCGATTTCTTCACGGACAGTGCAATATTACGAACACATGATACAGATACACGTAGAAGTACTATCGTCGGGGGATTGGAAATATATAGACTGTACAACATTTCCATAGCTGCTCGCACAGTTAAGGGCGTTGGTCCTACAAACGAGTCTGTTGTAGTTAGGACCAACGGTGAAGGTCAGTAGACTGGTGTTCTTACAGTTTTAACCTTTTAAATCCAGAAAATAGCCCTGTTATTCCTGCTCTCGAAAGACGTTTAAGATTCGACACGAAAAATTTCCGACCGATGACGTAGCTCCTGATGATTGGTTGTTGCTTGGGTTTGAATTTTCGCGCGCAACTGACAACAGCTCAGAGACAATACACTGCTGTGAACAAGTTGCATGTATGTTTAATTAAGGAGTTTCCAATAGCAAAGCGCGCGAGTGACGTCATGACTCAGATAAGACTCAGATAAACAAACCGGAATGGCGGACGATTTTCCTAAAGCACTTTCTAAAACAGCTGGTGTCCCTAAAACACTTTTTTGGAGCAAAAACTTCGCCTAAATTCCCTATTTTTCTCGCAGAACACGCTGATGTTTTCTGAGCCTCGTGGGGTATAATCATTTGCATTCTATTTTAAGACCTCGCGCCCTTCGCTATTACTTGTATGATTCATTAGTGTATATTATGGGCTAAGCCCTGTGCGTCTAGGGTACTATAAGCAGCCAGGATAGAAAACAACGACGGCGATGACGATGATGACGAGTAGGAGGATCACTGTTTTTTATCTATACGCGTTTAAATTTTGATTCTTGTTATCCTACCTTAAGGCATATTTTCTTCCATTCAGCTCCTGGGGCCTCACCCCAGTCCCTCACAGCCTACAACACCAGCACATCCAGTCTTTATGCCAGCTGGCAGGAAATAGTGCAAGACAAACTACATGGAATGATGCAAGGATACAAGTTGTTTTTCTACAAGGTGACAAAGAAGAAGGGCTCGCAAAGCTTGGTAAACCGTACTTACGATTTGGCTGTGCTGGAGGCGAACTTCACCGGACTCGAGATGTACACCAAGTACAGGATAGAAGTTATAGGGTTTAATAATTTTGGTGACGGTCCTCGTGCAGCTGTTGAAGTGTTCACAGATGAAGGCAGTTAGTATATGCCTTTTCTTGATTAAAAATATATTTATTCATTGTCTTTATTCGCGTACTTCTCACCAACAGCAGGCTATATTTCAAAATTAAAACCTTGTATTGTATACGTTGCTAAAAGAATGCTTTCTATTAGTTAAAAAATATTATCGCTATCCTTTATCATTCTATTGGGACCTATTGAATAGTTCTGTTTACGCGTACGGACTAACCTTGTGGATGCCTGATTGACGGACTGGATGACTGACTGATTGATTGATTGACTGACTGATTGATTAACTGATTGACTGACTGACTGACTAACTGGCTTACTGACTGACTGACTGACTTAGTCTGACTGACTGACTGACTTACTGTCTGACTGATTGATTGATTGACCGTTCCATTGACGCATGTATTGTTCTTTTCTCAGCCCCAAATGTTCCTCCAAGTAGCCTTACAGTTCACAGCAATGCTACCAGTCTGTTTGTAATGTGGAAGCCTGTACCTGAATGCTGTCAATTTGGGATCATCAAAGGTTATCACGTGACCCTGACAGACTTGAGCAACTCTTCTGTAACGATTTCAAAAAACGTCACCGGCTTGAACGTGCGTTTCGTAAACCTAAAAACGTTTCACGTGTACCAGATTTTCGTAAACGCATTCACATCTAAAGGTACCGGACCTAACGTTTCTATATCAGTATCGACGGATCAGGATGGTAGGTTAATCCTTCTAATACTACTGTTTCGACTGTCCTAGATAAGCAAAACAAGTGCGCGAAAATGCCGAAAGTGTGTATAGGCATTCGTGTCTTTTTCTTCTTCTTCTTCTTCCTCTACATTTCCCAAAATTTTTATAGGGTTTATTTTACTACCTTCGAGAACATCAAAGTGCTCTAGATTTTGAAGCTTGGTTCTATTTTACCTAAACGTTTAATAGATGCTTTTTTAGCTTTTAAGCTGAACTTGTTGGTTTATTTTTCACAAATTTTAAGTTTTTTCGGCTGTTCCGATATTTGTAAAGGAACGTTCCTCTAGGATCAAGTGTTCCTCATTTTTGTGTTCCTATTAACCTTAAGAGGACCAGCTTTTTACAGAGTAGGAACATAGCGTTCACTGTAAGGTAAGACAAGAACATTTTGTTCCGAGTTGTCAACTGCAAGTGGAACACATTGTTCCCAAATGAGTGATTTAGGACTGTTTTGTTCCGAGTTCCTATTTGTGCATGGAACACATTGTTCCTAACTTGATAAATTAGGACTGTTTTGTTCCGAGTTCCTATTTGTGCGTGGAACACATTGTTCCTAACTTGATAAATTAGCTCTGTTTTGTTCCGAGTTCCTATTTGTGCATGGAACACATTGTTCCTAACTTGATAAATTAGCTCTGTTTTGTTCCGAGTTCCTATTTGTGCGTGGAACACATTGTTCCGAAATTAATAAAGAAAGACTGTTTTATTCCGATTTTGCTATCTGTGAATGGAACATATTGTTCCGAAATTGGTCATAAGGAACAAGTTTTGGACTCTATTGTTCCGATTTTATATCTGCTAATGGAACACTTTGTTCCAAAAGTGGTATTTCGGACTTTTTTGTTCCGTGGTCCCATTTGCGTATGGAACATAATGTTCCCAAATTCATCGGTCAGGATTAAAGTTAGGACTGTTTTGTTCCGATTTATCGATCCGTTAACTATGTATTGTGTCCCTGAATTGAAAAAGGCGCGTACAGACCTGCTTGGGCAAGTTTGGGTTGTATCTCACTGTCATGAATTTTACACAATAGTAATGAGCGTGGGCAAGCAAGGGCATGTTTTGGCAAGTTGAAACGTCCTTTGTTTCGGCTAAGATTTAAAGGCGATTGTGTTAGCCACATGTTGTTTATAGGGAAAAATGAGCAAGTCAATTGGTCAGATGTCCAAGGAGCATCACCCAAACCAAAGCGGCTTCACTTGGAAAAAGATGAAGGAGACAGCTTGTACCATTGCCCGATACAAGAGTGTGAACATGATGGATTTCAAAGTCAGAGAGGCTGTAGAAAACACGTTAGCACTAAGCACAGTTGGTTCTTTTATTTTGACGAAAGGCCCGATTCTAAACAAGTAACAAAGTCGCTGACGATTGGAAGAAATGAAGATGAGACAAGCGAAACCACAAAGCACAACGTGAAGTTACTTTCTTCATTTCCATTATCATGTAACATTGGCGAAGTATTCACGAAATGGTTGACAGGAAGTGCTGGCGGTTGTAAGAAAGATCGTGTCGCTCAACAGATAGTGACAAGGTGCTTCAAATTTCTTAGATTTTGCTGTGAAGATGAAGAGGAGTTAACGTTTGAAGTGGTCGACTTTAGTTTGTGTTCTCCAAATCTGTTGTTTAAATTTATCGACTACTTACAAGATGAATGTAAGCTCGGCCATGGTGGGCGTTTGGGCTACATAGATGCTATTTCTGAATTGATCGACTTCAGAAAACTTCATGGCGCATCAGAAGCAGTTCTAAGAAAGTTCTCTACGACAGAGTTGTACCTCAAGAGAGCCCGGAAAACAGTTGCAAAGATGATGAGATTGCAGTGGACACAAGATTTAGACATCGAGACTCTGGAAGCAAGAGGGCACTGGGCAACAATGGAGGAGTTATTGGAGGTGGTGAAATTTCATCTGCCGCGTTACGAAAATACAGTGAAAATGTGCAAAACCAGTCCAGCCCAAGTTAATCCCTCAGACCTAACCTTTGCCACGAAATTTGTAGCCATGTATCTGTTCATCAAGGTGAAGGGATCGCGGCCCATGACGTACCAATATTTGACGGTGGACATGATTGCCACAGCTAAGGAAAACGGTGGATTTATCGATCAGAAAACGTTCAAGACGGCTGGAAAATATGGCTTCGATTCTTTGATTCTGACCGACGCAAACATGCACGTTCTTAACGGCTACATCTCGAACGTTAGACCGTTGCTTAAGCCCCAGTGTGATTTCGTTCTCGTCACCAGAAATGGAGGTCAGCATGGCAAACTGGGCGAAACTATGAGCAAACTGGTTTTTGACGCAATTGGAAAATACATTCATCCGACACGTTATCGCCAAATCGTCGAAACGCAAAGCCTCAATCAGCTCACTAGCGAAGAGCAAAGGTTTTTGTCTGAGGAACAGAAACACAGTTCTGCGGTTGCCAAAGTTCACTATCAAAAGCAACGATCGCGAGAAGTTGCCCTGAAGGGTCACGAGTGTCTTCAAAAACTTCAAGGTACCAAGGGTTCCGAGGTAGTCGATGACGTACACGCAAGACTAGGCGGTTCAACGTCCAGCTCCGGGCCTTCTGTTGAAACAGCTCAGAATATCAACAGCTCGACCCCCATAAAGGATTGCCTGCCTAAAAGAAACTTGCACCTTCAGAGGAAAACTCCTGGTCCTCGCGACGTTTCTGTTCCTGAAGGCGCTTTGCCCTCTCTTCGATGGCGTGTTGTTGTCTTTGTTCCAGGATGGGTGGCAGTGGACTGTCGGGATCCGTGATAAGACTATCTACCTGCGATGCGCTGGCCACCCCCAAATCGACCAGAGATTTTCGACGCCCGGCGAGACGATGATCGCGAATGGCTTTGGTGCAGGCTTTTTCATGGTGTTCTGCGCTTTTCAGTAACATGCTCAGCTGCCTATGTCGCAATCCGTCTGGTTTTGCTTTTTCCAGCTCGCAGCGAAGCTTGTTCAGATAACCCTCACAAGAACTGTCGTCTGTGCTGTCGCTTTCGTCCTCTGATGAGAGTTCGATGTTCTGGTTATCACCTTCCGTATCGCATTGGGGCTGTGAAAAACTTGGCAGGTTTTCGTCGAGGAGAGATACGGTCAAAATTCGTCGGAGGTCTTCCCCTTCCAAGCCATCTTCTTCCGAGAAGTTTGCTGTCAGTGCGGCACTTGAGACGGTGGTGGACTTTCTTTGCGCCCACACAATGCAGTCCATCGAGTGCTCTCGCAGCCATTTGTTGGCATCCGGGTCGACGTTGGGTAGACTTTTAAAATGATACTTGTTGAGCCTTTTGTTCAAGGCATCATTGTGTGCCTTGCCAAAGTCCATCTCCTGTTGGCACGTGATATACATGTTGGCTCGACAGAGAAATCCTTGCGCTTTCTTCCACTTCACATCGTGGGATGTAAAGCCGCCTTGACAAATGATCTTCCAGTCGTCGATGTCTAACAGGTTAGTATACGCCTCATCAAGAAAGATTACTTCCGTGGAGCTGTCTATCATGGATTTGTTGAAGCTCTTCTGTTTCGTTACACGGGCTATTAGACTTAATGGAACGATCTGAAACACCGGACTAAAAAGGCTCGTCTTTCCGCTATCCGAGGCCCCAATGGCACATGGCACCGGTCTTTTGTGCTCTTTCTGCTGAAACAGTGCGAGAAAATCGGCGCAGAACTGCTTGATCTGCTCTTCTGTAAGGCTGTTCTCGAGTATCTGCTGAAAATACTTTGGATCTGGTTCAGCGAGACTGTTGTAATCTACATACGCCCGTGGAGATGTAAGTCCTCGCTAGAAAAAAAAATAAAATGTTCAAATAATGTTTGTCAATTTCTGAAATCAAAAAGCGATACCGAGTAGATAAAAGTTCTATTCTGGAAGTGATGTTCGTACATAAGGTTTATTATTCGCAGTTTACAGACAACAGTGTTTCATTCATATTTCTTTTGGAAACGTTCTTACCCTGTTTTTAAATATCTACTTATGTATGTTGTCTAAAGAGCGAAGTCATTTCAAACCTCGGTCGGGTAACCATTTAAGTAAAGGTGGGAACATCTAAAGCTCTAAGGTAGTTCTTGCTCACCAACCTTTAAGCGACTCAAATTCATAACAAATAAGCATTACGTAAACCAAGGAATTGTAAATAAGGGATTAAAACAACGTTATCGATTCAATTGTAAGTTCTCCTCACCTGGCATTCTGGGATAATTCCTCGTACAAACGAGCCAGACGAAAAAGACCAAAACCAGCCATCCTGTACTTCCACCAAGTCCCGGTCGATTTTAAGTTGACCAATAAGAACACTTTCTGGCTCGCTCAACAGGGGTAATAGGCGTGAAAAATGCTGGACGAGCCTGTCCTTGAAGCTCTCGTTCCCCATAAGATTTAGCAGAAATGTTTTCATTGAACACAGGAACTTGAAGGTAAACTGAGATTTGGCCACTTTCTTATACACGTCTCCTCGGTACGCAGTGAACTGTAGCTTTTTCATTGCCGCCTGGATATCGTTGCAGAGCACTGTAACTTGGCAACTCAGTGGCTTGTGTAGCGTATTTGGAAGCGTCACGCTCGAGGTTCTTTGCACGTTGTCGTCGAGACCAAAACAATCTATCTTTAAACCAGCCCGGCGTAATTCACGGATAGACGCAGCCATCAACGGTTTAAAATCTTCATGGAGTACTCTGATACGAACGACATTTTCCGTTGCTGATATCACTTTAGATTGGTCGTCATTGCTAAACTCGAAGCCCTGCCATTAAGAAAGAAAATTTGACGCTTTTTTAAGTTTAAGTATGGAAAATCCGGGGTCGAAACACCCCTTTTAGCACCACACAAGCAATTCTCTCATGATTTATCTCTCGCGTGTTGTCAGTTGGTCGTACATTTTTTTACATTAACACCCTTTCTTTTTTTCGAAAATCCAAGATGGTTTTTGTGCGTATTAGAAAAATGCACAAAATGGGCCACTCCAGCATGCATGATCTCAGCATTGTAACAGTGACGAACATTGCATATTGTCAACTTGATTGAAGACAGTGAGACAAATTTAGGTGCTAACAAGGCTGGCAATGCCACGGTTCAACACTGCTAGCTAATTATTGGTTGTTCTGGGAAAAAAAATGGAAGAACAAAAACAAACGATTTTGTCGGCTAAAAGGTGTAATGGCTTACTGCTAAACTTATGGATGAATATATTTAAGTAACTGTGTTTGAGTAGGTTGAAAAAAAAAAGACAAATCGCCAGGAGGACAAGTAAACTGATGACTTACTGGAAAAAGTAAGGTTGATTACTCACTCACCTGAGACAATGCTGATAAGAAGCCTCCACGAAATTCATCAGACAAGGATTTTTATGATCCTTCAGAACTTGGCAAAGCTGGTTGAGGTCGTGCGAATTTTTTCTTCTCGATGCTCTCGAAAGGTACAACTCCAGATCACATACCACAAGAGCCCGTTGAATCTTCAGTGGATTCACTACAGATCCATTCTGAGTTTGACATGCAAGCCAATATGAAATAGCAGGAAAAAATTGTTTCCCTGGTGATGACATCTGAGAAGGGTTGATTTCAGACTCTTCACTCGACTCGTCACCTTCTTTAGCTTCATCTGCTGTTTTCGATTTTTTCTTTTTGCTGTCAAGCTTTGACGTGCTTATTGCAGAGAAGAAAAAGCAGACTTCGCTCAGTTTCGACAAAATTAGATCACACTCATCTCTCTTGTCACAAATCCAATTCCAGGCTCGCTCAATTTCATCATCATCAACTCTCCAAACACACTTAAAAGCCACAACGGAGCACGTTTTCTCGATGGCCGCGATTATGTGACACTCAGCTTTATCTCGTATAGCTTTGCTGTTTAGCTGTGAGCAAGGCTTACTCATTTTTACGTTTAAGAGCACTGACTGAAAAGGAATTTGTGAAGGTTGTGCGCGTTTAAATATTACTACTGCACAATCGAGTGCCAAGGGAGTAAAACTAATGTGTTGATTGGTCGATTGACCTTATTATAAATTTTAGCGGCAATTGGCCTTGATCTGACTAAAATATTCAGTCCAAATACGCCTCACCCGCTAAAACCGGCATACCCTTGACACATGGGCAACGACCGCAGTCTGAGCAATTGATATGCGCAAATATACTTATGAAAACTATGTTCTATGCTGGAGAGAATTTTAATTTTGATTTACGGTTATGGTCTCCACGGAGTTATTTCTTTCTGTTTTCGGAGTGTAAATCGAGTCAAGCGTGAAATACGAGTATGGTGTAAGTACTGATGACTAAGGTCATCCAGTTTTCTGTGATGCCAGAGTGTAAATCGAGAAAAGCGTAAACCACGGATTTGAGCTGAGTACTTATGAGAGCGGTCTTTGAGATTTCTTTCTGTTGCTGAAGTGTATATCGAGTTAAGCGTATACTACGGGTATGGGTTGAATACTAATGACGATGAAGTCAACTCTTTATCTCATGTTACAGTGTATATCAGGAAAAGCGTAAACCACGGATTTGAGCTGAATACTAATGAGAGCGGTCTTTGAGATTTCTTTGTGTTGTTGAAGTGTATATCGATTTTAGCGTATACTACGGGTATGGGTTGAATAACATTAATACTTAAAATATTCATAATGATATAACATAAATGATAATAAATAATAATTAATAATAATAAATAATAATAATTATTATTATTTTATTTAAATTATTTATTTATTTATTTATTTTTATTATTAATGTTATTCAACCCATACCCGTAGTATACGCTAAAATCGATATACACTTCAACAACACAAAGAAATCTCAAAGACCGCTCTCATTAGTACTCAGCTCAAATCCGTGGTTTACGCTTTTCCTGATATACACTGTAACATGAGATAAAGAGTTGACTTCATCGTCACTAGTATTCAACCCATACCCGTAGTATACGCTTAACTCGATATACACTTCAACAACAGAAAGAAATCTTAAAGTACGCTCTCATTAGTATTCAGATCAAATCCGTGGTTTACGCTTATCTCGATATAACCTCTAGCCCCAGCAAGAAACTCAGCAATACGTCTTACGAGCCGAGTATTTTGTTAGAAATGGTAATCAGCCAATATCCGTATCTGCATGTTTCAAGAAGTTAACGTTTATTACAATTTTAACGTAATTTGCGTGCATGAACTGAATAAATTAA